>WIQG01000144.1:0-394400 GCA_014925785.1 Mycena galopus ATCC 62051
TCTTTGAACCCTCCATCACAACCGTGGGAAGCCATCGGTATCGATTTCGTTGGGCCGTTGCCCGAGTCAAGGAACCGAGATGGAGTGTTCAACTCCATTACTGTTGTAATTGATTTGCTTATCGGCATGGTTCACCTCATCCCGAGCCGCATAAACTACACAGCCCGGCAGATCGCCGAATTGATGTTTGAACATATTTATAAACTCCACGGTTTACCGAAGTACGTCGTGAGCGATCGTGATGTGCTCTTCACCAGCACTTTCTGGAAACGACTCCATGAGTTGGTTGGAACCAAGCTCAAAATGTCGAGTGCCTATCACCCTCAGACCGACGGAGGAACTGAACGTGCCAACCGCACTGTTACTCAAATGCTTCGCCAATGCATTGACCCCAAGCAGAAGGACTGGGTGTCAAAATTACCCGCGATTGAGTTCGCAATGAACTCAGCTCGATCCGAGAGCACCGGGTTTTCTCCTTTCTTCCTCAGTAATGGACGGATGCCCCGATCCCTACTGTGGAATGTGGACCGCAACCGCGAGTTCCCTGGAGTAGCCAACTTCGCACTTCAACGCCGATTAGCCATTATGGCAGCACATGACAGCATGCTTGCTGCCCGCGTCAAACAGACTCGAAGCGCAAATGGGAAGCGCCAAGCTTGCCCCTTTGTTAAAGGGGATCTCGTTTATCTCTCAACTAAGAACTTAAAGTTTGAGAAGGGCTTGGCACGCAAATTAATCCCTAAATACATTGGACCTTACTTGATTATCCGTGACTACGGAAATAATTCGTTCCAGATCGAATTGCCTTCGAACCTGAGACAGCGCGGAGTACACGATGTCTTTCATGCTTCCCTGTTGCGGATTCACCTTCCAAACGACGATAGACGGTTTCCTGGCCGGTTGGAATGCCAGCTTGGTATTTCTCACAATTATGAGACCAATGAATGGGCGGTTGATCGTATTGTAAATCACTATGGTCGACGCACCGAAGCTATCTTCGAGATTCTGTGGAAATCCGGAGATAAGACATGGATGTCTTACGAGCAGGCTCACAAATTAGCCGCGCTCCCTGAATACCTCGAGCTCCAGGGTGTGTCTAGCATCCAGGAACTTCCGTACGGCTCAGGAACACCTCCTAAAAATGAGGAGGTGCTCCTAGCGGGCTGTGTCTCTATTGAGACATTTGGTATAAAAGGAGTGGAGGGCGAGACGAATCTCATCGCCTCCTTCCTCCCACTTTCTACCCACCTACTACCCTCTGCTCGCTACACGATGCCGATTCAGTCCACCTGGGAATGGAAGAAGGTCTCCACCGACTGGGACAAGTATAACAGAGCCCACCCTTGTCTCGCTCGCATCGACAACGAGCGCTTTGTTCTTCGCATGCTCGACGACCCTGCCGTGCTCCCTGCGAAAACGGTTCAGCAGTACGCCCTGCACAATATGGTGCTCTACGACGCCAACGTGCGCCGCAACTGGAACCCCTATGGCTACGAGGAGTTCGCTCGTCTTGTCAACACGAACGACGCTGCCTCCGGCTTCGGTTGGGCTGTTTGGGATGACAAGCTCAACAGAGTTGTCTATCCGGCGAAGGCCGTCGCTGCCACTCTCGCCGAGTTCATGGTGTGCTATGGTGGACTCCTGTCTCACATTTTAACTTACAATATTTCGAACCAGGTTCTTGACCACCAGATTAACCCGGGCGAAATTCTGCGCCCCGGCCACAAGCAGATCCTGGCCTCGCGCTACGACGACCTCATCGAGGGCGAGTTGCGTCGTGTTGCCGGGCACAAGAAACGCGTTCAGGCCTCTCGCGAGGAGAAGCGTCTATTCCGCGGTGTCCCCGACATCGACTCCCCCGAGAACCGTGCAGCCTTGGCCAAGCGTATGGCTGAGGACGACGCCGAGACCGAGGCGAACTTGCGCCGCGCTGCCAAGAAGGCTCGTCAGAACAAGCCGCTCGCCGCGCCTGACCCCCTCACTGCTGCCGCAGTCGCTGCACTCCCTGTCGCTCGTATTGGGGCCATGGGCCCGCCTCGTTCCACTCGCGCTGAATCGGTGGCCACCGAGGATGGCGAGGTCACCACCACCTATACTCCATCCGAGACCGATTTCTTGGCCAAAGCTGATGCTGAGGCCGACGCCGAAGTCGCTCGGCTCGCCACTACCACTGCCAACAAACTCACTCCGGACGATGCCCCGAGTGTTGCCCCAGCCGACGTCGAGATGGACACGCAGTAAGCCCGCCGCACTCGGCGGCCTGGAGGGCGTCTGTAACGGTTTGATATCACATCACCATTTTTCAACCACCATCACTTATCCCATCACTTCCTGACACAGTGACCGTGTCTTATTTTCCCACTCCCGTATCCACTCTCTTTGACTTGGCACGACGTCTCGCAACCCCTCTCTGTCCGTGCGCTGTCACGCGTCTCCACAGTTCCTTGATTCATAGTATTCTCTATTGATTCTCTTCATTCCTATCATCCCTGACTCCGTTCCTGTTCCTGTTATGTAATCTTTGTCTCTAGTATTTAAACGCAGCATGTACGTAGTACAAACCAGTCAATTTACTATCTACACCAGTTACCCCTTCGTTTGACTACCGAAGAACCCGTGTGCCGGAACTAGCCGATTGCTCTCCGTCACACTTGCCTTCCACCTCTTACCCGCTTCTTCATTCTCCTACCCGCTTCATGGCTCCCCCAATCAATGCTCCTACCGTGTCCGCTGTTTGCTCGCTTCAGCGTGTGCCTGAGCCTGTGCTACTCCCACTTGCACAGACGCCTTTCTATCTTCCACGTTACCCTACACCCCTCGCTTTGAGCAGCTTCCCTTCGCTTCCCAGCATTAACGACGTCAGCACCCCTACCACCTCGAGCGGTCCTGCCCTCGACAGCCCTCCGCTTGCTAACGGACCCACGCCGACTCGCGCACCCGCCCGACCTGTACCCGCTACCCGCCTGCCCGCGCCCACTCCTGCCCGCGCAGCCACTCCTGCCCACGCACCCGCTCCCACCCGTTCACCCACTCCTGAAAGCCCCTTGACGGATTACGATTATGAAGGTGCCGACATCAAGAGACCCCCGCATGCGGGCGTCTCTCATGTGGTGGCCATCTTCGCCCTAGCCTATCCCGAGATCGACCAGCAAGGTCGTGAACAGGAGTACACGCATTTTAGAGTGAGTGTTATCCACATTTCGATAAATCTAGTCGCTCACTGTTTACCAGGACCGTCTTGATCAGCTCACCACGATCCATTTGGATTCTTCCGTGGCCCTTGTGTACCAGGATAAAGCCGACATGAAAGCAGTTCATGACGCCGTGAGTAGCCCTAATTGCCCCGTCAATTCCTTTCTAACTGATTGCAGATGTCGAAAGATTTCGTCTGGCTCGAGCGCTGTCCCCAAAACTGGCCCATATCTTTTTTTTTTTTTTTTTTTTTTTTTTTTTTTTTGGTGGTACATAGGCCAGTAGCAACTAACAATTGGGAGCGTTAGCCCCATACGGAGTGGCTTCCACCACCCAGAGAAATGCGTTCCGCACGCCCGAGGGCAGTGTGGGACTATCGCGTTACCCAATTCCGCGGCTGGGCCGGGACTGGGGTTGTATAAACGCGCGACTACCCACTAAAACTCTGGGCTCCCGCAACCAATTGGCCGGTAAGCTGTTTCCGTTATTCAATGTGCCGGACCAGGTCTCGAGGACCAGTTTTGGGGCCAACGCTGGGCGTTTCCCACATATCGGCCGGTTCGCCAGTGTAATGTCGACTTGCAGTCTCTGGTTGACGGCAGATTTCCATTTGTTTTTTATCTCTTCTTCTGTCGCCGGTGCACCGTCCCGGGAAATAACACGTTCGTTACGAAGTTTCCAAATGAGGTACGCGGATTCGGACATCAAAATCCGGTATAGCCGCTGCGTGCCATGCTTCGCTTTGCCGTCATCGCGGAATTCTGCAAGCCCACATCCCAAAACCGTGCCCAGCGATACCTCAGGCCAGATAGACTCTTTTTCTAGCCACAGGGTCTTGGCTGCTTTCCAGATGATTTCCTGCCCCGGACTCTTACACCTGGTCAGGATATGGTCAAGATCCTCCATCACTTCGCAATCTTTGCACATGGCACGATCTTTGCACTCCGGTATGTGAGTCCAATATTTCCCTATTCTATGGGCATTATGGAGGCCCTTCCAGAGAAACTGGGCCGTCCGTGGGAGGATGTCTTTTACGTGCACCGCTCTCCAGATGTCCGCATCCGATACCGATTTTCCGAACGCGTTCTCTATCGCGTCGCGTACCACCTCTAGCTTTGCTATTGTGGATGCTCTCGGGGTAAAGGCCCCGGTCTTTTCTTCGCGTATCCCGCGATAAAATACTCGTTGACGGTTTCCTTGCAGGCTCAAACCTGGCAGGGCTTTGTCTTGAGGTAGCGTAAGATCCCATGCCTCGTTTACCGGGGCCCTCGCGGCTCGCTTTGCGAGCGCGGCTGCTTGCCTGCACAACAATTTCTCAGGCGAGCCGGGTTTTGCGGTTTTGAAAAAGGTCGGTGCCGTTCGGGCTTTAAGCTCCGCTGCCAGGCATCGCAGTACACCGCGGTGTCGCACTCCGACCCAACCCTCGTTTTCCCATCTGGGTAGTTTCTTATTCATTGTGTCTAGGACAAAACTCCGCGGGCTAAATATCGTGAGTTCCGCATCTTTCCGCACACTTCTCGTGGCCTCTAGTGCAGCAAAGATCTCGGCTGCATGCTGAGATTGTTCCCCGTCGGCTGGTATACATCTCCCGCTGTTTCGGTTTCCCTCGTCATCTACAATGACGCCTGCTGCTGCGTACGCTTTCCTGCGTGGTGGTGCATGTACCGCCCCGGATATGTAGACCGTTACGGCAATTGGGAGCGGTGTCACTGCATCCCTCCTCCTAGCCCGCGGATTCACGCGTTCTTTTGGTTCGCTCGCTCGGTGTGTCATTACACGCAGGCCCTGGGCGAGGCTGACAATACCCTTCGGGGCTACGAAGACTCCTGACTCGTCTTCCGAGCTGGGGGGCGCTGTTGCGAGGTCCTCCTCCCTGCCTTGCGGTATCCACTTAGGGAGTATTTGTCCGAGACGGGAGGCTGCTGCAGTTACGCACGCGTGGGGGTTAGTACAGGTTCCGATCGTGCGGTCGTCGTCACATTCGTCGCACATGCACGAAGCCCGTGGGTCATGTAGCGGGTTGTTCAGGCGTTGAGCTAGGTCCAGTCCATCACCGATCTTCAGCGCGTTGTGATTTCCACGCAGACATTTCGCTTTTTTGCCGTTATTTTCCTGTCGCTTCCGTGGGTCTTCCCCGGGGTGGTGCCATAATGGCATGTCCCTTAGTATTGATGTGGATGGCTGTATAGCCGCAAAACCGGTGCCATATTTATTTAGGCACCTCACCAGAGGTTTGTGCAGCGCTGGAGGATCGCGCTGGTTTACCCTGAGGTTCTGAATCATAAGGTTAGTCTTCGCTTTTTCGTCCACCGACGACGCCTTGACTACGTGTTGTGACAGCCCGTGAAGTGCTAAGGACACCCAGTGTGCGCGCTTCCGGGGGTCAGTCTCCGCCAGGGATGCAGCCTTGAGCATCAGCTGGGCATCATTCCTTGCTTCTAGATCGAACATTCCGATGCCTCCCATCTCACGGGGGGCCATCAGTACGTCTCGGGAGATCATGGATGACTTCGAATCATTTATAAAACCTCTCTGGGCTTCTAGTATGTGTTTCTTTACCGCTATCGGCATACCGTTAACTTGAGCAAGGTACTGTGAACGGGAACCGGCCACAATCTGGTCAATGTTCTTCTTCATTACTAAGGTAGGGTTAAGGTTTGCCCATCTCTCGTAATCTGAGTCGATTTTTTCTAGTGTTGGCGTCCATACGCCAAAGGCGTCAACGCCGTTCCCGATGAAACTCCCGAGAATCCGGACGGCTTCTTTCTCCTTTGCGATGTGGATATCAGCAGGGATCCGTCCGTCTTCGGGGTGAAGTTGTCTCTCTTCAATGAGACGCGCTCTAAACTCGGGAGTTCCGAATGGTATGATCTCAGTTTTTGTGACGTTGAAACGGGCCCCAGACGCGAGGCACCATTTGTCCATTATCTTTTTAAGATCTGCGAAGCTGTCATATTCACTAAGGTAGGCTGTGGTGTCATCTGCAAACAGTTGGACCACCGCCTTTTCGGCTACGCCTGGTATAGAATATCCTCTAAGGTTGGAGCCCCGTAGCATGGAAGCTAATGGTTCAATTGCCAGATTAAACAGGAGGCACGACAGTGGGTCCCCTTGGCGAACCCCTCTTGTGATTCGGAATGATGAGCTCATCTCGCCGTTAATGATTACTCGCGTATCAGCGAATTTGTACAGGGACTTCACCGTGTTGATGAAAAATTCCGGGATCCCGTGTCCCCGGAGTGTGTCCCAGAGGTATGAGTGGAGTGTCTTGTCATATGCCTTCTCCTGGTCGAGTGCCACAATGACCCCATTTTGTAGGTCCTCCTCGGCATACTCGACCACTTCCATGGCCAAGTAGATTGCATCAGTGATTTTCCGACCCTTCATGAAACCGGATTGGTCCTTGTGTATAAGGTAGGGAGCAACTCTGCTTAGCTTGTTTGCTAACGCCTTGGTGAAGATTTTGTAGTCCGAGTTCAGCACTGTAATAGGTCGGTAATTTGCAATATCCGTCCTGTCCTTCTTTTTGAAGAGGGGGCACATCCAGCCCAATGAGAAGTCGGTCCCTTGGACCATACCGTGTTCTTCAATGTCATTGTACACCCAGGTAAGCACCTTGACTATATCACAGGTCCTCTTACGCGGTGTTCCTGATCCCTCATCTTTGAGGTTTTCCTTATTTATTGAGTTGAGCCGTTGCCAAAACTCGGATGCAAGACCATTTATTCCTGCAGCCTTTCCAGGCGCCGCTCCCATAAGGGCCTTCCGGACGTCATCTTCAGTAAGTTTTTCGGACAGTGGGCCCATATCTACACCCGTCCCAGGCTGAGGTAGTGAATCTAGGGCTTCCTTACATGCTTCCTCGCGCTCTATCTGGGGGACTTCCATCCCGTCGCGTTGTAAATCATTGTGGTAGTCACGGGCAATTTCCGCCATCTCTGACGATCTTCGGCTGCCTTTCTCGGGGGTAATGTCCGTCCTGCGTAGGTAGCTCAAAGTGTCCCTCGGTTGGACATCCTTGCTAAGGCTGACAGCATATTTAGTAATATGGTTTAGTTCCGTAAACCCTCGGACTTTGGTTTCTAGCCGCTTTCTTTCCCTCTGTCGGTCAATTATGCCGTCTATCGTCCTTTCAATCGCTGCTACCAGCGCGGCGACTTCTGTTGGTGATTTCGCTACTGCCGGTCGGCAGCTGCTGGCTATTGTTGATGGGGTATCATCTTCTCCAGGGTTGTTTACCATTTCCCCGACTGGGGTAGATGGTGGGCCGTTGAGGAGTGCTTGGCGTTGTCCCACAAGCTCCTTCTTTTTCTTCTCTGATGCGCCCACGGCAGTTTTCGCCTTCTTTTTGGCAAGCTCCAGAACCGAGTCTTCAAAGCTTTTGAGTCTAGTCTGGGCATTAGAGAGCTCAGTGCGTGCCTCATGCATTGAGTCCTCTAGTCTAACAGCCTCCTCTGTGGCCATGTTCATGAACTCCTTTTCATACAGGAGGAATGGTGGCATCGACCACCTCCCTTTGCCAATAAAGGGGGCTCCGGGAGCCGATATTGTTACAGATACCAACTTGTGGTCGGCGAGGCCCCCGACCACGTCCTCAATCTCCCAATGATGGCAGTTCTTCATGAGGGTAGGCGAGACCAGAATACGGTCGAGGCGAGACAAAGTTGTCCCACGAGTACTCACATGAGTGTACGCTTTAACATCTGGGTTGTTCTGTCTCCAGCCGTCTTTTACCTCCATCAGACGGACAAACCGTAGGTACGCGGCAACTGCTGCGTCGGAGTCGGTGTTATGTGGCAGTCTATCGATTGGGTCCGCAATCAGGTTAAGATCACCACCGATGGCGTCTGGCACCGGTAGGTTAGTCGTGAGCCAAAGGTCACACATCTCATTCCAAAACTCAACTTTTTCCCCCGCAGTTCCTGCAGGGGCATAGATGCCTAATACTGTCATTGTTCGTGTGCCATGCCACGGCAGAATCGCAAGGATCGCTTTACCAGGTATGAGGTAATGGATCTTCACTCCTGCAATGTTTGTGATTTCCCTGTTCAGGACTATTGCCACACCTTTTGCAGCACTACCTGGGTACTCGGAGTTAAAAAGCTTCAGGCGCTTGCTCATGTGGCTCTCCTCTATTTCGAGAGCTTGGGCAGCAGACATATGTGTCTCAGTAACAATCATAATACCAATTTTTTGCTCACGCAACATACGGTGGATCCCGTGCCATTTGTGGCTTTCTTGAGACAGTGAGGTCGCAGTGATGCCGTTGATGTTAAGGGCACACAGTTTTATGTCGGCCCTTGTGTTGCGGGCAATACGAGGATTCCCTATTTGTTGTTGCTCTCTCTTTCTGTTGAAGAAAGCGGGCGCATGGTCCTCGTCCTGAGGACATCCTCTCGGTGGGCGCCGGTGTCTGGAGCCTGGTGGTCCGCCCCGTGTCTGGGTATGTGCCCCCGTGGGGGCGTTAGGGCCAGATGCGGTCCCCCCCGTTCGATCCCTCGCTGCATTTTGGTCAACCCTCATGCTGCTGGTCACTCTCGGTTGGGATGGCGTGTCTGAACCCCCGGGCGGCATGCCCACATTTTCTGTGGCATCGCCGTTGCCGTCACAGCGCGTGCGCGCTCGTGTGTTTGGGTTTCGTCGCTCTTCGCCAGTCGCTGCAGCAGCCAAAGCAACGGTGGAGCTGCTGCAGGGGGGGTCTCGTTGAGAATAGCCGGGGCTAGGCCCCCGGTCGCCCCGGCTCCCCCTGGATTCATTGTTGTTACTCGTAGCCTGCGGGCACTGACGAGGAGGATGCACCGTGTCCCCAAAGCCCTCCCGCGCTCCAGGAGGGTCCGTGGCGCTGTAGTTTGTATTTAATATTTGTGTATTCATAGTTTGGTGAGGTGGTATTTAGAATAGGAATCGCAGCTTGGTAGCGGGCGCGTATTGCGCATGTAGCAACCTAGCTCCCATTCTGAAGGCTAGGTCACTCATCTGATTTGCACTTTTAGTGCGTTCAAGTCACTCCACATTGAGAGAAAGAGAGTCATAAATTTCGTGAGTAGGACAACATAGTATCGTAACAACGGGGACCGTATTTTTTCAGGACATCAGGAGTTTTGTATGGAGGGTACTTAGATTGAGTCTCTCTTTGTGCTCCTGGGACTGTGTCGTACCCGCGCGATGGCTCAAGATTTCGAGTCGCATACAGAGGAGTCCCTGGCCCGATGCCCTGCACCGGGTCCGGAGAGCGATAGGGCACTCTGTGCGTCGTTGTCGTCGGCGATGTGGAGACGAGGTCAACGGAGATATAGTGAGAATATAGAAGACATGAGATGTCACGTCATGGCGTGCTTCTTGACATGCCGTGTGAGTCGGTCGTAACCACGTTGCGATAGGCATCTAGACGGCCACCGGCGTAGGTGACGTGCGTGTGTGGGGGAGGGGAGGAGTGGCTCAAAGAGCTACCCATCTTACCTTGCGCCTCCCGAGCCGACGTTGACGAGTCCAATTTTCTGTATATTGTAGTCCGTGGGACGTCTGACGCCCGGTGGTGCTCGACGGCGTCATAGATTTAGAAGTACACTTTTCCATTTCATGTATTGGATTTGCGACTCGTCCTCGGGACGGATGGCGGCGTGGCGCCCGACGCATTACTGGCATCTCGGGGGGTGAACATAGTCTATGCATCCACGCTAGACTCCGGCGACCAGCAGGCGTCGTCTTCATTGTCTAGCGGGTCTGCACACCCTTCCCAACGACGTGGGAAATCCGACCATTGTGGTGGTTCGGAACAAGGGGCCCCCACTGGCCCATATCTGTCTGTTTACAGGTCAAACTTCACAACTCGGCGCGGAACGCTACCAACAAGTCCAACAAGAAGGTCATTGCGATGGTCAGTGGGAATCGACCTCCCAAAACGACCCGTCGTAGATCCAGTACTCCTATTGCGGGTCCCTCGCGTTCCTCGGCGTAGTTTTTCTTTCTCGTATTTCATGCATCCGGTTTAGTGTTGTACTTGAATGTAATTTACTTCAGTCTTCAATAATACGCTCTTCATTCTGCTCTTCATTTTTCACCAATCCTGAGCATCTTTGAGAGAGGGCTCTACCGTCGACCGATAACCCCGCTTATTCCCGACATCCACTGCTTCCTAATCGGGCCATGCCTGTCTCTTTCCACATACGTGCCCAGCGTAGATCGCTGGGCGACGTTCAACGGTGGTCTCTCTCTCTCCCAATCGGGCCCTGTCTCTTCCGCCACATACGTGCCCAGCGTAGATCGCTGGGCGACGTGCAACGGCGGTCTCTCTACCTGTCTCTGTCTTTTCGCCACATACGTGCCCAATGTAGATCGCTGGGCGATGTAGAATGGCGGTCTCTCTCTCTCTCGAAGGTCCACGAGTTTGTGCCTGGTGTCGCTCCGGAATCTTTTGGCGTCAATGGGAGATCTGAATTCAAAGGGAGATTAGATAGGCGGTAAGTCTTTGTCCTCTCCCAATATATGAACCTCATTCCTGTCACGATTGCTCACACTTTTCTTCTTTACTTTAGTATCCTCGCTGCGCCACCCTCTCACTTATCACTTCCTCTTCTTTCGTCGCGCCCCCGACAATGCCTTCTACTCGCAAACACTTCGTCCCGGGTCCCAGGGTGAGAATTCACTGCCATTTGTCTGTCCGTCTTTGACATATGCGCGTGCGCAGGCCTTATTCAAAAGGGTCTATGTTCGCCTGTACTCCACAAGGCGCGACACAGGGTCGTTCACATCGACGGCTACCACCTTCTCATCCCATCACAAGAAAGCGCGTCGCTACCCTTTGGTCGAGTCGCTGTTCCAGGAGCACAAAGCCCAACCCTACATTCACGACTTTCACGTTACCCTCTACCACGGCGAACGCGAGGATCACTACCAGGTCTACCTCAAAAGAGGAATCGTGCTCGCCGCCAACCTCTGCGCTCCTGCCCTCAAGGGCGACATCATATTTATGCGGGTGTCTCCGGACAACCTCGACCGCGTCCTCAACATGGGGCGCACTGCCAAGGCGAACGCGCGTCGCGACAAGCCAATCGTTGACTACCTTTTCACTCGGTACGTCCTCGTTCGCAATCAAGCACCCAACATCCCTGACTTCTTCAACTAGTCTCTGTCCGTTCATAAAGAGATTCCAGAAGTCTGGTTATCTTCCCAAGAAGGGTGCTATTGTCCATAGAGACCTTGCGTTCTATTAATGCATCGACCTCGTCCCACTCGATGATTTTTCGCTCTTCCCTGACGTCTCCTTCCCCACTACTTCGCTACTTCATGTACATGATTTTCTTGACGCTCTCCTTCATGTTCTCTGCCTCCGTATCAATCAATTTTTCTTTGGCTCCCTAACTCAAAACTGCCCCCGACGAGGCCCCCTGACTGACGCACGCTGTACATGATGTGAATGTAATTTTTTGGGAGCCGGGAAAACCTCTGTACATCCGCATACAAAAGCTCCGGCAGGCTACCCGCGACGAACAAAGGGACAAAGGAATGAGCGGTATAAAGTCACATCAATTTTTCCACCACCTCCTGCTTTCGCCCACCATCTTCTCACAACTTATAAACCATCCCACTGTACGAAGCGTAGAGCGCCTCGTCACAGAATCCCAACTACCCTCTGAACCGCGAACGACTACATGGCTGACGACCCCAAACCCGATGTCCCCATGCTCGACGAGGAGAGCGCAGACGCTCTCGAAACGATGCAAGCGCTTTATGATTTTCACCCGAACATCGACGAGGACACCAACATGGACGCAGTCGCCGTGTCGACCGTACCCGGCGCGCACCGAACATCAACGAGGACACCGACATACCGAATATCGACGACATACTGGATATGGACGAGGACACCGACATGGACGCAGTCGCCGTGTCGACCATACCCGGCGTACCAAACGTGCAAGACGCGGACGCTGACGCCGTGGTACCAGGCGCTTTCCCTGTGCAAGAGACTCCCAACACGGCAGCTGTTGTACCCAGTGTCATCCAGAACGCACCCGCCGTCGTACCAGGCGCTTCAGCCGCGCAAGGGACTCCCACTGTGCCAGGCCCCGCCCAAGAGACTCTTGCTGTTGTACCCGTCGCGAAAATCTCGCGCCCTCGGGACGTGCAGGAGAGCAGTTCAAAAAGAAGGACCCTCGAACGCCCCGCACCCGCAGCTGGCAGCGAAAGAGCCGTCAACTTTGTGAGTTCGAAAAGTTGGTGGTTTTCGTCCAATTAATTTTCCTTCAGGCCCTCGATCAGAAAGTCGCAGCCCAGATGGAAGCCAAAGAACAACGCAAGAAACTCCACCAGAAGGAGCAAGAGTTACAGAGAAAGAACGAAGAGTTAGAGAAGCTACGGATAGAGATGACCTTACACCAGCAACAGATGAAGGAGCAGTGGCAACAAGTGGAGGACGAGCGACAACAGATGAAGAACGAGTGGAAAACTCTTGTGAGGATTTGATGTCTTTTTCAGAAACCCCACTGAACATCCATAATGTAGATTGACGATTCTAATGAAGAGTGGCACCAGTCAGTAGCTGACAGGGTAAGCGGGCGCTGGTTAATCCCGAGAGTACGGTTTTGACATGGCTCCAGGAACGGGAGTTAGAAGCGGAGGCTGAGAAGAGAAAGGCAGAGCTGGAGGCGGAGGCTGAGAAGCGAAAGCAAGAGCTGGAGGCGGAGACTGAGAAGCGAAAGCAAGAGCTGGAGGCGGAGGCTGAGAAGCGAAAGCAAGAGCAGGAGGCGGAGGCTGAGAAGAGAAAGAAAGAGCTGGAGGAAGGAGCAGCGAAGAACAAGGTGAGATTCACTTCTCTGAACCGATGATACACGGCACTCACCAACTTGCAAGGCCGACCTCGAGGCTAGAATGGCAGCGTTCGCTGCACGACAGACCATTTATGGCCCTCCCCGCCCTAATATTGATCGAAATTTTCCTATCCAGCCACCCGAACTGGTGCCCAAGGTCGTCTCGGACGGCATACGGAACCAGCGTAATTTACAAGCGACCGCGAACGCCGTAAGCCACCGCCTGCCCAATTTCATTGTCGAGACAGACACTGCCGAGCCTATGGCTATCGACCCAGACACTGCCGAGCCTAACGCAGCCGCGTCGTCCGGGTCCACGTCGGCGACTTCGCAGACGAATCCCTCGCAGTCCCTGCCCATCGATTGGAACGACCCTCGCCTGGAGGAGAAGTTGGCGCCCATTGTCCAAAAACTCTTCCAGCAGCACGGCATCAAGGACATGACCGTGACTCGAACAGTTCGGAGAAAGAAGGAAAACAAATACACCACCGCCAAGAAGAATACGACGGAGCAGCTCACTAAAGAGCAAATCGAGAGATGGCAGGTCGGTGCATTTATATTTTACACCCCATGCAAGTGGCTGACGGGCTTCAGGCACTGGCAAGGGAGTTTTTGGTGGTGACAACGGGGTGTAACCAGGCGAAGGACTATAGGGACTACGAGCCAGCCACCGATGACCAGAAGGAGCAATGCGACGAAGGCAATTTGATTCCAGAGGCAAACTCCAAACTGTACTTCGGATCTGGTTTCCTGAACTGCACGTGGAATAACAAACTCCTGCTGAAATGGAGCGCAGCCCTTCAAGAAAGGCAAAACGCAGACCATCACCACTGGGGTGTTCCCAAGGTCCAGGGAAATTACATCGTCTCGCTATTTCGGACCACCATCACCGGCTACCGGGCGGAGTGGAAGCGCGCCCAGCCCCTCCCAGGAGAAACCCTCGGAGACGCCTGCGCTCGTTTGACTACTTGGGATGAAAGGCGCCTTGATCAAGTCTCCTGGAAGAAGCGCAAAGCGACCGTAAGTCGACTGTTATGGAGAGGGATCGAGACGCTAAATGACATCGCAGAAATACAAATCCAGGGAGGCGATCATCGAGAAGATGATTCATATCGAAATCGAAATCGAGAGGAAGCAGGCATTCCTTGGTATCTCTGGGTCGAACTTCCTTGGTACCTCTGGGTCGAACAACGGCGACGGCGACAATACCCAGCCCACCAACCTGGTTGCATGGCGCTTCCTCCAGCAACTGTTGGGACATCTTCAGAAAGACGGCATGTCTTCAGAGGAGGTCTCCGAGCATGAGATGGTAGTTGGAGTTGAACGAGCGCTCGTCCAGGTGCATAAGGTCTTGGTAAGCCCATGGCGGAACGAGAAAATCCGGAAATACATGGAATGGGTTGACGAGGCAGGCGCGAACCTGAAGCTGAAGTCGACCGCTCACCGCACTCGGGTGCGAGTCCCGGGGAAATCGACCACCGAAGGTGCACCCCGCCAACTCCCGCGCTCACTGTATAGCGAAGATTGGCTGGCGGGCGAGAAGATATTCGACGACGACATTGAAGCTACTCTCGAGATTTCGAGCGAAGAGTTCAAGGTGTTGGAGATTGCGTCGATGACTTTTCACAAGGCCAAGGGGAAAGGCAGAGCAAGGTACTAGAACATCGTTTTATATGTGTACACCCTTCGAGAATATGATTTATGTTGGCTATTATGTCGATCGCGACTGAGACTCTGAGTTTCTGGGAGCCGCCTGAGCCTGGCGACATGCGGCAGGGGAGGAGGACCCGCTTCAGCCAGACACGAGAAGACCTTCTCCCTCAGCCTGGCGACTAGCACCGGGAGGAGGTTCCAAAAGAGGGTTTGATGGTAGCGCCCAATTTGGGAAGAGGGTCACAACTAAGAGGGTCACAACTGTGACCCACAAAGACCCTTCAGCGACCTCGAAGTACAATCTTCGGGACTCGCAAAGACCCTCCAGCGACCTCGAAGTAGAATCTTCGGGACACGCTTCGCGCTCTTTCACTTCATAACTACCCGCAAACACCCTTCAGCGACCCCGAAGTAGAATCTTCGGGAAACGCTTGCACCACTCATAGACCTCAAGAACCTCGCCCCAACGCACTCTGCCCCAACGCACTCTGCCCCAACGCACTCTTACACTCGTTAATGCAATCAGGATGCGTGGTTCGTCATGCAAGCGATGTCGGCCCACCAGTAGCTCACTCAGAGTCTGACACAGATGGCGACTTCCAGCGCCACTTTTTCGAGAGCTGAGCCCAGCTGTCCCACCGTTCCGGTATGCCTTTCTTCATTCGATAATTGGTGGTAATACTGACATTTTTGTCTTTTTTTCTAGCCCACCTCCGTGCTGACTGGTCATTTCCGCGCTGGAGAACAAATATTTTCCGTGTACAAGGGCTGGCGTAGCATTGTCCTCAGCACTCCCACTCCGAAGGAGGCTCAGTGCATGATGCCGCAGGACTTCAATCCCGACTTTCGTAGACCCACGTATATAACCCCCCGTATGCCATACCATGTCTTCATTCCGCAGTACAATCCCTGGCACGGCCCACTGCTTAGCATCCTCGACTATACGTTCGACAACCTACCCATCGTCCACTTCCCGCAGGATAATATGTGGTCCCTGGACTGCGGCATTGTTGATTCGTGGAAGAGTTTCGAGGACTGCTTACGCAGTGTCAGACGAGAGCTGCCGTCGCTTACTTCTAAGCCCTTCCCACAAGAGATAGAACCATGGCACATTCCTGGCCGCTACCACTACGGTCTATACTACCGATCCGAAAAGAGTGCGCGCTCGGCAGTTTGGCGGTGCAGGAAAAGGTTCCTCCCCCTTCTTGGCTGCGCTTCAATGGGACTTTGGTTCATGGCACATGAAGAGGATGAAGAGGTGGACATTGCGCTGGGAACAACCTCGGGGAGCAAACGCAAAGCGGAACCACAGGGAAAGCGAACTCCTTGGCGTCAGGCCTTGGCGGAGAAGCTCCAGATCTTGCCCTCGTGGATAGATGCGCTTGAGATGTCCGTTGCGAACGACTGGCGGACCCCTCGAGTCGGCGCACTCGTAGATCTGCGCAGCAGCGAGGTTCTCTCTTTCTCGGAGCGTACGGGCCTGGAATGGCTCATCTACAGCATACTCAGGTCAAACTGCCCCATTCCGCTGTATTTTATTTGGGGTGATGTCCCCCGATCTATCAGTATCACCTATGCCGTCCCGCGGTACATCCAACTCTTGAATTTCATGCCTGATAGTCGCCAGATCGACTATATGGTCTCCTTACCTGGTCATGTGGCATTCAGCCCGTTAACCTGCAACGAGAACGGGTTCCAGCCTGTTCGATTACAAGCAGTCCCTGTACCCGCGCCCCCCGCAGCAAAAGCCGACTTTTACACCCCGCATGTCCGTGGGTTCGAGCATGCTCGATCTCAAGCTGTACCCGTACCCAGGCCCGCCCCAGCAAAGGTCAACCTTTCACTCCACATGACGGCGAAAATATCCGTCTCGACCTCCCCCCCGACGACGAGGATATCCTTCTCGCCTTTCCTCCCGTTGAGCCCGGCAGCGGTCAAAAACGCGGCGAGCGTATGGAAGCTTTTTTTGCGCGAAGGGAACGAGAACATGATCGTAAAACAGCAAAGGAGACTCCTCAGGACAAAACCACTCGCATGCAACGTGCAGACAACGCCAAGCGGGAACAAGCACCTGGGAAGAAAGGCGCCCGTGTCTATGTATGGACCAAGGAGGAAACCGACAATGGTTTCTATATTCGTCGTCCTGGAGGTCGCAACAAGTATGACTCCTTGTTTGAAGACTATCCCCCTTCGCAGCGTCGTTATGACAGCTTTAACAACGAGTGGGATCTTTGCTCCGCGTTCGGAGATGGAGAGGACGGGTCCGATGATCAGGACGTGGATTTTGGAGACGACGATGACGACTACGGTGGATATCTCGAAGCCAACTTCGATAAGCCTGCCGTCGACTATGAACACGATCCTCTGCCCTTGATCAATGTGCGACCGGCCTCCGAACAAGACCTCGAACGCATCTATCTCAATTTTGGCCCCCATCCAGACGAGAAAGCTGAAGTCATGTACCAGCCGATCGCAGGGGATTTCAATACTGCGCTTTACAAGTGATTTGGGTTATTGCTGGGTCAGAGTCGAAGGGCCCCTTCGCGTGTACCAGAAATGTCTATCGTGACGAGCCTGGCCGGCTGGGAGTCCATAAACACGACTCTCGTAGAGGCTGTGGCGATTTTCTTTGGCCAATGCCTGGAAGCGAAAAGTTCGGATGATATCGACCAGGAGCTATTTGACTTGCACCACCCAGATCGTTCGCCCCTTTTCAAGCCTTGGCCCTTCGTAGTTCGTCGAGAAAGTCTCACCAACAATCTCGACCAGTCCACCAACGTCTACTATGTCCTTTACGACGATCACAGCGGTTTTGGGAGCGAGACTCTGCTGCTCACGCAGGCAGCAGATGTTGTGGAAATCATCCGTCAAGGTTGGGGTCCTGGTGTGAAGGACATCGCAAAAAAGCTTCTATTGCGTGGAATCCCTTTCCGCATCGCTGTCAGGGAGTCAACAGAGCTCATGCACCAGAGCGAAGGCGTGATTCCGGGTCGTCGTCGTCGAATGGTCAATGTGAACTCGGGGCTTGGCTTTCGCTCAGAGAAATACCAGCCCAGTCTCCACGACTATCACGCCTATCTCGCCCAGGTAAATTCGCAGCTGCTTCATACCCGCCGGGGTCGCGTAGCCTCACCCTACGGCGGCGTAATCGGGTGCATAGCGAGGTCTGAGGTCGCCGATGAAGACGTCCTTCATGGGCCAAGTGCCGAGGTTTTCGAGACGGGGGTATGTTTGTGGGATGGGCGCTCAGACCATGCATACTGGCACGAGAGCCTGACCGAGCACGAGATTGATCTAATTTGCGGTGTATACTATGTCGCGACGGGTACGTGACTGTTTACTGTAATTTTCTCATTGCTTATAAGCAGCCAGGCGTAAAAAGCGACGCCGGTGCCGCACAGACAAAGCTGCTTTCCTGGTGGCCGAAACCCCACTCGTGGAAGGCGGGAAACCTTGATCCAGGCTGGTGGTCGCCAGCATGCGAGGCTTGGTTTCAGCGGCGGCTCCATCGATTGGAGGATGGCAAGAGGTACGGCGAGAAAGGCATACTGGCCCGAACCAGCGAATGGAAGGCGAACCTGCGATTCGAAAAGATGCTCAAGGAGTGCGTGCAGGCTAACGAGCGGATCTCAGTTGGCATCCTTCAAAAACTTTGTCCCGTTGCCTAGATGTCTCAAGACCGTCGCTTATTTCACATCTCTATATAGCAATTTTTATATATTCTAAAACGTAGTCAAAAAAAGCTGTATATTTTTAACATCGCCATAAATTCATATTTCGGTTCGAGGACTAGCAGAGCGGTACCGGTGGGCTGCGTGCAGTACTAGTGTTTGAGTCGGGGGGCAGGTCAGCTTTGAGTAACAAAATGTCACAACGTCACAGGGTCAATCAAAGTCTTCCTCACCCGCCGCCATCGAGCGTGAATCGCTCGGTGCCTGGTGGATTCCTTACCCAGCTGTTCAAGCCTCAAGCGGGTGAAGATTCTGGGAGCTCTCCCTGCGACACGCTCACCTTGCGCGAAATTCTTTGTTGCTGTGGTGTGAGCCACCCGCTCAAGGCTACCCGCTGCTTCGAAAACCAGGCTCCGCCGAGCATGGATGGCTCGCTTTCCTTGGGCATGATTTCTAGTCAACCCTGGTGGTTCAATGGGAGCCAAAACACCTATTCTAGCTGAAGAGGGGTAACCCTCACGTACCTTCTGCACATCTGCTCATCACCTTTTGGACCTCCACATCCGCTCAGGATCGTTATCTTGGGTCTCCCGGCAGATAATACGCATCACCGAGGCTGCTGGTCAATTTTTTAACGCAGCGGAGGGCACGGTGAAGATAATTCGCATTTTTACCCTCCGGGTGAAGTTACATTAGAATTCTCAACAGAGTAACCCCACCCTCTGCGGTTCGCCCCGGAAAAGATGCACGAAGCATCATACCATCCTGCCAAGCCCACCTCGCCATCCCTCTCGTGCGCATGTGCGACTCCGTTGCCGCCGCCTGCAGCGCTCGGCTATCTCACACTGGCCCTTCCGCCTCTTCCGCACCACCAGAACCCCGCTTACTGCACGTAAATCATCCACCTTTCCATTGGGAGCCATCCTCATCAACCTCTTGTACAAAAAAAAAAATGAAGAAAAATAATAGACGCCCAGTCGGGACTTTGCTTTATTTCGAGGGTGAGCAAGGCGGGTCAGCCTCACCTCTCCCGCGCTGTTTCTGCTCTCCTCGTTCGTCGCCCCCCACCTCCACCTCTCTCTCCTCTTTTCATCACCTCGCTCGCCGCGCTTGTCGCTGTACTCCGACCCCTTCGGTTTTCGTTTCGCCGACTCACGCTACTTTGTTCGTCGCCCACACCTCTCTCTCCACCACCTCGCTCACCGTGCTCCGAGTTCTGCGGTACTCGACTCCCGCGCTCTTGCTCTCTTCATTCGTCGCCCACACCGCCACACCTCTCTCTCTCTCCACCACCTCGCTCACCGCGCTCGTCGCGGTGCTCCGAGTTCGTTCACGCACGCGCTCTTCGGTCTTCGCTACCCGCCGCTCCGTTTTCGCCCTTCGTTCGTCGCCCACGCACCCACACCTCTCTCTCCACCACCTCGCTCACTGCGCTCGTCGCGGTGCTCCGAGTTCTTCGGCACTCGACGCCCGCGCTCTTGCTCTCTTCATTCGTCGCCCACGCCGCCACACCTCTCTCTCTCTCCACCACCTCGCTCACCGCGCTCGTCGCGGTGCTCCGAGTTCTTTTGCGCGCGCGCTCTTCAGTCTTCGTCACCCGCCGCCCCGCCACCCCACCGCCCCGTCTTCAGCCCAATGTCGTCGTTGGTGTCGATGTACGCGACTCACGACATCTTACGTACCATCTAATCTCGTCGACGTCCAGCCGCCGCCTTGCACATCCGGTCGACCAGCAAATGGCCTTGCTGGCCCTCGACCATGCGTATGCCGACGACGGTCCCGGCGAACTCTACGTCCAGGGCCGATACAATGCGAACGGGCAGCTCGAATTGAAAGTCGGGGAAACGAGCTGTATGGCGCGCCGCCAGAGCGACTACTCCAAGTGCCTCAAGAACGGGCACACACTCGACTGGGAGTTCCATTGCCGCGTCCCGCACCGCAAACTCGCCGGTAAGTCGTCTTTTCTTATTTTTTCCGTGTCCGCAGCTTATGTACTTTCCAGAACGACTTGTCCACTTATCCCTGCGCGCCTTGGGAGGCGTACAGGTGCGATACCCGTGCCCGGGATGTGGTGTCCGCCACCGCGAATTCTACTCGCTCGAGAACATCAGCAACCTCGATGCTGTCGTCCGCGTCCTCCGATTCTGGATCGTCGCCATCGGCGGCACTTTTGAACGGTAAGAATTTCTTTTCTCATTGTATCCCTATCTCAATGTTATACAGCATCGATTTCTAGTCTATATAGTCTGAATGTAGTATAAATATCTGTATCTCGTACGCTTTCTTGGCTGTATCGCACCTAGTTGTAAATATACTTAGCTTGATTCAAAACAAAGTCAAGAGTCGAGTGCGCGAGGGTCCACCCTCGGGTGTAACGCGAGGTACACCTCAGGGTGTACCCCAGGGTCTCAGTGAAACTAGTGGTGTCAGCGTCTCTTTCTTAATTCGCTGATATTACCTCTTTCAGATCGCTTGAAATGTTCTTTGATACTTATTTCTCCAAGATTACCTTCAAGACATCAAGATGCTTGGTCTTTCATCAGATCGGAAACCGCCGCTGAAAGTAGATCTTTCAGCGCCGGTTTCTTTATCTCGGAAACTCTGGGTTTCAGGATAGCTGAAAGCGCCGCTGAAACTGGCGCCTTCAGCGCCTCTTTCTTTGTGCATGACATCGGTTGTTTCGGGCCATCGGAAAGCGGCGCCGAAAGTGGATCTTTCGGCGCGGCTTTCTTTGGATAGCAAACCCGTCCTTTCACTGGTCTCGAAAGGGGCCGTGACAGCTACGGTTTGTGGTGTGGTTTCATGATGCAAAGACACTCGCTGTCTTTGTGACATTGAAAGGCCTTAAGAAACTATTTGATTCATTTTCAGTTTATATTACATTGATCCTCGTAGTTTAAGGTAAGAAGAGAACTTAAAATGATACTACTAAATTCACAGTCGGTTTTAATCCTACCTGAAACATTTCTATTTTCGGTGTGTCTATTTAAACTTTGTACGTATCCCAAGTGTGTGGAGTTTCCGAATTGGAGTCAGGACAAGCAATTGAATTTTGTTGAGGGCCGGGTGGCAGCTCATCCGGGTTGCGGAGCTCCCCGTGCCGTTGAAACGACAGTTCCCGGCATCGTTCTCAATAATACTTACATGCGGAGCTATCAAACCGCTGACCGGCATTGCTCAGGACGGGCCGATGCTTGTCGATTGAATGGCTTTCAACGGCCACCAGCGACTCAATCCATTATTGAGTGTCTTGCACTTCATTTTCCGTTTCCACGGAATGAGTGGTCCGGATTGTCAAAGGTCTGGGTTCCCTGGTACGTACTTGGCGAGTGGGGTGAATTCACAGACAATATGTCTCTGGCAGTGGATCCCATTGCACAATCTGGTTGACTACGAAGGCTGGCAAAGATTCTTTCCTGTTGGAAAAAAGATAAAATGGGTTTTGACCAATAATCAAACTTGCGTGTGTCCATTGATCTGTCTATCCTGTTGCAGTTTCGGGAGATGGGGAATCAGCAGCCACCGGGCACCTCAGTAGTTGACACCCCACATCTGCAGAGTGATAGTATTCCGCAAGAAGACGAGGTCAAGCATCGCAGGCACACTGGCGCGAACTCTTATGTAACGGTCTGTTGCTGAGTATGCTTCGACCCCGTTTCCGGAAGGTGCTCACGGACAGCCAGAGTCTTCACCAGGATTCCTATACATACTCTTCTCTTCCTACATACATCTTCCTCCACATGTATAAAAGATACAGAATATCATCATCCAACCCTACCCTACCGCAGATCCACAATCTCCAACGCATTTGCACATGTCCCTTGTCGGCGTCCTGCCCATGAGAAGAGAAGAAAAACAAATGTATGAGTATCAAGTCACACTAAACAGCAATAGATGGAACAATGGCCACGCACAGTATATATCGGCACATCTGGATGCGGGTGGAACACTTGGTGGTGCACTTCAGGACAGTCTGCAGCCCCGGGGGGTCGGTGAGGCGGAAGATGCCGAAGCTGAGTGGGGATGAATGTTAGCAAGGGGTTGGATGGATCGGTCGGCGGAAATGGGGAGGGAAAGAGAAGCCAGCCAAAATGGCGGGGGGAAATCAATTTTAGGGGTAGAATATAATGTGAAAAAATAATCAAAAGATATGCACGGCTGAAAGGGGAGGGAGGGACGGAGGCTGAAGGCGCAATGCACCTAGGATCTTACTTGGGCGCACGCACGACCGCAAAAGACTCGGGGAGCATACACTGGAAGCTTTTGTGCGGGTGCAGGTCGACCGAGGACATGAAGCATGATTGCGAGGGGTGGGCGTGGATCTGGAGGAAGGGTATCAGGATGGCTGGAGTATTCATTTGGAAAAGGGATATCGAGGAGAGAAATCCGCCAGGCTGGAGATCGTTAGAACCCTAACCCTACCGGGCGCTAAGGCGGGCGTCTAACGGTCCTGCAACGCGCCCCCAAACCGTCACTGAAGGAAGGCGTTGCATCTGCAAGCGCCCACCGCCGCGCTGCCGACAGACCTCCGTGCCCACTCCCAATCTCTCCCCCATCTCCGCATCACAGCGAACCAAGAAAGCAAAAATAGTGCTGGCCAAATATGATATAAATACGGAAAATACCATATCATATTCATATCCATATCATATTCACTCCTTGGGGCCCGTATCATATTTTTAGTGTATCGTATTCATATTCAACCACTTGAATATGAATATATTTCGAATATATCTAAATATGTTTCACCACAGATTCGGTCAAGGAAAAGGCGTCGAAATTTGGTGGAACATGCTCTCAGAGTAAGAAACATAGAGTATGGTTTCTGTGAGTGCCGCACACTGGCTGTGGGATGGGGAATTTGGTGTGTGATCGCTTAGTTGTGAATTTTCATCACATCAACATCATGACATTTGAACATTCGTCATACAGTGGCGGCGGGATCAAATGAATTGCCTTTTTGGGACATTGCCATCAGCTGACGTCGCTACCTCAATGCTTCACCACTATGATGCCTCGCGCACCACGACAAACCCCACTGAACCTTCCTACTGCCTCTAGCGACACGAAATGCACCCCTACTAAGAGAGCAAAGGCGATTGTCCTCCATGAAGACAAGGAAATGCCGTTCACACAGATCTGCAAACCCTCGCCATTCAAAAAAATCAGCCCACTCACTCTGTCGCGCAATTACAACCTTGTGAAGGCCCACGGAGGCGATTGCTACTACGATGGATGACAAGAAAGGTCTGGATGGAAGCCAGCCTTCACGGAAGAGCAGATGAGAGAGGCCGAAGAGAGGCTCGAGTCTGAGGAATTGATCGATGGCGAAGACGTGAGACGGGTGATGTTTCCTGACGTCCCCGCCCGAACGGTGCGTTACAGTCGCTCTCCATGATCTCCTCTAATGTTTCTACGGCAGGTTCGTGACAACCTCTCACGAGTTGAGCTCAAGGGCTTTGCCCAACGCAAAAAGCCCAATCTCCTCCCCCGGCACGTCGAACAACGCCAGCGCATGTACAAGCGCTACCAGGAGTGGACTAATGACGATACATTTCTTCGTGGTGTGTTTATCAACTCGGACAAGTCCAAATTCATGCTCGGTGTGTCCGATGGGCGGCGGTATGTACGGCGACGCCGTGGCCATGACGCTCTCGCGCCCCGCAGTGTCCAGGTAACGGAGGCCCATGGTCGCAAGGGCATCAAGGTCAATGTCCGGGGTGCGATACATCCCATGGGTGTCTCGAAGCTCATCCGCATCGATGGCATGCTCGATGCAGAGTTGTACGTCAAGATTCTTGAGCACGCCATGCTCCCGATCTACGACCACCTGGAGAACCGGCACCACACATTCCTCGTCTTCCAGCAGGACAACGACCCGAAACACACATCGCTCCGTGCCAAGAAATGGTTCCGAGACCACAACATCTCGCTCTTTGAGTGGCCAGCGAAGTCACCCGATCTCTCACCCATTGAGAACGTGTGGGCGGAACTCAAGCGTCGCATGAAGCGCGATGCACGTTACCCGACAATTGCGACGGCTGATGAGTTCTTTGAGGTGCTGTCAGAAATTTGGGAGTCGGCGTCATTCCAGGAATATGCGAGACATGTATATCAGTCATTTCCAAGCCGCCTCCGTGCCTTGAAGGAGAACAACTTCCTCTGGATTGACTACTAGGTGTATATTGTGTATAATTACATGTCCCATCGTTGTAATACATTTTTTTCTTGAGTTTAGAGCTCAGAGGAACGAGGAGAAGGAAAATTGATGGCATTGTCCCAAAAAGGCAATTCATTTGATTCCGCCGCCACTGTAGCTCGAACGAATGGACACGGCCCTACACTCCCCTACACTGCCGATGGAGCCGATTGGGTGGCCTGGGATACAATTTGAAGGTCAGACCATCTGTGTTGGCTCTGCCAGCAGCAAAAAAACACAGTTTAGGCATATTCAAATATAATTGAGTATGCTGGTGGCATATCGTATCATATTCATATTGTATCATAGTCATATTCATGCATATTCATATTCGGAAAGAGGCCTGGGGACTGTATCGTATTTGTATTTAGTTGAATATATTCAAAATATATTTTTCCGTATCGTATTTTTGGCCAGCACTAAGCAAAAAATGCCCACTCACCCAGTCCAGCGCATTCAGCCCCCGTTCCTCCGTGAACCCGAGCACACCCTCCTCCTCGTCCATCGTGCACGTGTCGCTCGTCGCCTGCTGCTTCGGGATGAGCAGCGTCTTCAGGAACGGAGGACGCATCGAGCAGCGCATAAAAGAAGCTCGCCGGGAAGCTCGCTATATACGGGAGCGGAAGCACGCGCCAGCCACTCACCCCTAACCACCTCCCTCCCAAGCAACAGCCCACACGTCTCCAAATTCCGAACTTGCTGTGTTCCCACTCACGATCGCCAAAAAACCACAGCAGCGTCACCTGCCGCAGCAGCACCGTCCTCAGCCGTATACATATATCAGCAAGAGACACAGACAACGCGGAGGAGGCGTGTTGGCAGAAGTAGAAGAGCAGAGCGGCAAAGAGCATAACGGAATGGAATGAAAGGAGTATGTACCATATCCCTGCGTCCGCTGGTGGCTCGACATGTGGCGTGCGAGAGCGGGGTACGCGACGACTGCAGAGCGGTGCGATGTGGACGTGGACGGCGAAGGCAGACCGTCGATGCGCGAAGGGCCTGCGGCGGAGGTTAGCATGCAGTGCAGAGAAGAGGAAGGGGGGAGAAAACGAGGAGAGAACAATGAGGAGAAAAAGAAAAGAGTGGCCACGTCACGATGGGCGGACGAGGACACGGAAATAGCTCGGCATGAATAACCTCGCCGCACGTAGTACTCAGCGAGTAATAATACGACACCCCATGTGCCTGGTCCGCGCTGTGCCTCGCAGCATCTAGATCACGACACGAGAACCCCGCGAGCCGACAACACTCGTAGGCAGTGGCGCAGCCGGTCGTAACGCACACCGCAATCTCCGTATCGCGGGGAAGACGCTCGCGCCGCGCGGATCGCCAGACCCAGAACGCCGATACACAGGCGCCGACGACTGGAATGTCGGAACCACCCTCCGCCCACCACTGGTGCCGAAGAATCCTGCCGCGCCGACGATGGATGGATGGGGGGGGGGGAGGGGCAGGAAGGGCGGGAAGAGAGTGGAGTGAGTGGGGAGGATGGGGGCAAGAGAAGGAGGAGGGGAAGGGGAAGGCCAGGGCGGGGCGGGGGAAAGGCACGGGGAGTAGAAAATGGTGTAGGACCGTGAACAAAGGTGTGATGGACGTGGACGTGGACGGGGACGGGGAAAGAAAGGGTATCCAAGATCAAAGATCCGAGATACAGTAAGGAATACCAGAAGGTAAGGTAAGGTGCGGCGCAAAGAGATCCGGGTATAACGTCCGTTCCAGGCCGCAGAGTCGGATAATACAAATGTGCTGCCAGTGGCCGCGGTATGGACCGGATACCGGCCACGAGTAGGGTGAGCCAGGAGGGAAGACGTCCGGGCGGTGCAGTCCATAAAAGGGCAAGCGATTGCCAAATTTGGTAAATGCGGCCAATCAATATCGTATCGCGCAGAGGCCAGAATCCCGTGGTGATAATGAGATAGATGTGTTGTGTGTGTTGTATTTGTGGTAGGAGGGAAGAAGGAAACCGGGCAAGGTGACGGCCAACTACCACCCGTCCGAGGGAGTACAGTCCAGTAGAATCGAATGCAACAGGCCAAATTCGATTGGGGGGGAATATGGTATATGGTATATGAAAAGAAGCAGAAGAGGGGAAACGTCAGTCACGGTTTCCTCGAGGCGCGAGAAGGAAAACAAAGAAATACGACAGGAGACGAAACGCAAAGGCACGTGGACAAACAAAAAAAAACCGAAAAGAAACAAGACAGACAGACGGACGCACCCTCGCTGCTCATCCGTACTCTCGCTGTCCCACTCATAGCTCGGGTGCGCGTACGGCGCGTGCAGGGGCATCGAGCCCGGCACGGTGTGTGGTGTTGTCGGCGGGTATTGGTATTGGTATTGGTATTGGTCTTGGTATTGGTATTGGCTCGCCGAGCTCGCCCTCGGGGGCGCATGGGCGTGACTGGCCACCGCCGTCGAATTCGGAGTGTGGCCGGGGCTGGGGAATTGGGCAGGCGAGGGTGCGTAGCTCGAGGACGCGGACGGCGGGCCATAGCTCGAGGACGAAGCGGGCGACATCGGCGACACGTGCTGCGGCTACGGGAACGAGACCCCCGCGCTGCTTGGGTAGATGTACGCTTTACTGCTGTCCAGACGCGCGAAACTTGCAGGGACGGGTGCGAGTTGGCCCGACGCCTGTGCGGCGGAGGAAGGACCGAGGACGGCGGTAGTGCTGCGAGCTGCGGCTGAGAGGCAGCGGCAGCTCGTGTGGCGGCTGCGACGGCGGCTTGCGACGCGGAGGACAGGTACGCCTCCTTGTCCGCACCTGTGCTTGTGGCTGCCGCTGCTGCTGCGCCGCCGCCCGAAACGCCGGCACCCCCCCGTGCCCCTCCCAAATTCAGCAAAGACACGGTCAAGGCGCGCGCCACTCCGCTCTCCACTCCACTTTGTCGCAACGGCAAAATGAGACGAAGCTAGGCCGCTCGTTCACTGGTACTCCTCTCGCCAATCTCCGTCTTCCGGAGAGAAGGTATGGGTAGTAGTGCAATGAAAGCAAAAAAAAACCCGAAAGCGACACGCGACGTCGCGATGCAAGCTGGAGCTAAGAGTGCTGGCGGGCTCAGCACTCGAATCGGCCCAACGGCGAATCAAACGAAGCAGCCAACTCGCCCGCCCGCTGTCTCGAGCCGAGTATAGCGTAGTCACTCTAACTCGCCCATAAAGAGCAATGCCCGCCTCTACGCCTCCGCCTTGATCAAAAACAAAGAAAGGATCGGCCGAGGACGCGTACGGGGACACATGCGCCTAAACACGTAGACGCGCCAGAATGAAGCGAGAAAGCCCTTGGTGTGGCGTCCCCTATCCAAAGCCCGAAATCCGAAGTCGCGATAGAAAAAAGGTCACGCAGGGGAGAGGCCAAGGACGCGCCGTCCTTCCACACTCTGCTCTGCTCCAAGTAGGGGAAAGGCCGCGAGAATCAGATGAAAAGCGGGGCGAAAGGAGTAGGTGGCGAAGGAAAAGTCGCCCGTACAAGCCATGCAGAGACTGGCAACCTCGCCATACGAGCCCGGAGCAACACCCACCATCCGCCTGCGCCACGTGGGACGACGGTAGCGGGCCTGCTCACTCGTTCACCGCTACTCATCTGGGAGCGAAAGGGGAATCTCCGCCTTCACAAAAGCACGAAGGAAGGGGCAAGGAGCGGCGGGGGACGGAGCGCACGCGTACAGGTACCCTCAGCGACACTGGAATAGATTCCAATGGAACGACGCAAAGAGGCCGTGGGCGTGGCGTCCCGCATCCAAAAACAGGGAGGGAAAAGATGAGGGGAGAAAGGATCGAAGAAAGCAATGGGAAAGCCGAAGGGAAGGAGACAACGCTCACCTCAGCCTACTGCTGCTGCGGGGACGTGCACGAGCGGAGCATAGAGCTCGCGAGTGGGCTGTGCGTGTGCGGGAATTGTTCCGGGCTGGAGTGCGAGTGGGTGCGCTCGATGAAGCCACATTGCTTGCCGCAGAGCTGCGTGCATGGCGTGTCAGTATCACAGTTCACTTACTCTTCAGAGAAAAACGACATGACGAGTGAAAGGGATGTGAGTACTCACGACTTGAACTGGACTCAGATTACTACTCAGATTGCTCCTCCGCCGTCCATCGTGCAGCAATTAACGCACTCGATCAGACGGCTTCGTCGCATCGTCCGTGTGCAATACCCAGCCTGGGTGGCGCCATTTGCTGGGTTTGGCTGGGCGAGGGTATTGGGATAGAACCGGTTCTCATCGGCAATGTATATGTTCTGGTAACCTTCTGGATCGCGGGTTCACTGCGAGTGCGAAGGTAGAACGGCGTAAGGAGGGAAACCGAGAGCTTCATTATTGTAAGAGACTACTGGGAGAAACGAGCAGGGAGCGAATGTCGACCGTTGAGTGCCAATCACGCCGCCAATTGAATAAAATCAGGGGGTCTGGAGACATACCTGACACCCTCAGTGCCAGAGCCCAAATCATAAGCTGGAACTGTCCCTGATATGTAAGGGAAAAACGAGCCTGATTTTCTACCTGATTCGGTGCATGTTGGATCTAGTCCCGGCTGTTCCCACCCTTGCCGAGTCAGACGCAATTTATTTGCGCCTGATGCTGCTCCTGATACTCAAGGTGTCAGCAGCAGTATGTATGCGGCGTGTCAGTTGTCCTGAACTGGCTCCTGACAACAAAAGCGTCAGGAACACTGTGGGGAGGCCAAACACAATAAGTGTCGGTTACCATATCGGGTAACCAACTAATACGGGGCGTGTCAGGAGGCCCTACATGCAGCTCAGCCGTGTCAGGCCTTTTGACATGCCCCGTATTGGTTATTGTGTTGGGTTGCCCGATATGGTAACCAACACTTATTGTGTTGGACACCCCGAACCCGTACTTGACTCTTTTGTTGTCAGTAGGGCAAGTGACACGCCACATGCATGTGCACCTAATATTGCTCCTGACACTCGACGTGTCAGGAGCAATATCAGGCGCAAATGATCTGCGCCCGATACGGGTGGTGTCGGAACAACTTAAACTAAGTCCGAAACAGTCCAAATCAGGTAGAAGATTGGAGTCGTTTACATCAGGAAAATGTTTTTGAGCTGGCACCTGCTGGCACGTGCTGGCGGAACTGGCGCAGCTGGCCCTCCTGGCGCCAGGTCGCCAGTTTCTTGCCAGTTCCGCCAGAATCTGTGTTAGTCAAATTTTCTCATAATCATCTCTGAACAAACAATACTTCAGGAATATGGTAGGTGAATGTATCTGCATAGTGAAAATTGGCATTGAAGTAAACAGATGCAGGCCTTAGTACATCCATTCGCGAAAAATGTCAAGTCAATTCAAAGTCCGCCATCAAAGGTCCGTGCACGCCACGTGTGTCTGACAGGTCATTGATGATTTTCGTCCGAATTGTCGCTCTTCTCTTCCACCCCCATCATCGTCGTCTCCTCCCTTTCCTCCGTCGCCTCAAGTTTGCAATCTGTTTCCTGAAGCCAAAATACTACTCCCTCGGCATGCTGCATAATCCCTCAAGGCCTGCGAGTCTCAAGCCAGCTCTCATCTCAAGACCCGCAAATCATTCCAAGACCCGCAAATCATTCTTGAATCATTCAAGACCCCACGACTCCTCCCTCCTCAAGTTTCACTATAGCAATTACTGATCTGGCCCCAACTCAAGACAAGTTTGCTCCAAGCCGTGTCAAGTCGTCCCAGGTCCCGTCTCCATGGTGCATGTCAGTATCACGACACCCCGATCCGCGACATTCACCGCGACATTCATATTCTCGTGGTCCGCTCTCACCAACCTCTATTCTTGGGGAGAAATTGGCTCAGGTGCGTCACCTTTCCAACTCGTATCCACACTTTGCCTAATCATCCACGATTTTAACAGGTGAGTGTGATCACGTCCGGATCTCTCCCTTGCCTTTCTTGCACGTCCTGACTGCCGCCAGTCAGATTCAGCCAGCATCCGTCTTGATATTCATGTGCTTGACATTCAACCTTTTGCGGTCTCGGAGCGACGTGCCAGGTGCGTTGCCTTCGAAATTCTATTGCCACCCGCACTAACCATTTGTTTTGACAGCTGGATGATGGAATATCACACCGCGCCCTCACTCCGCTTCCCGGCCAAATATGCAACTCTTGAACTTATCTATCCAATGTAGTTGCGTGTAGGCTTGGATTTACTTAGCTTCCACACCATGTATAGTAATTAGCAATTTAATGCAACCTGATTCTGGCTTAAATTTGAAAACTGGCACTAACTGGGGGACAGAATTGGTGGTGTTGGCAGACAATCTGGCGCATGTTGGCGCCAGAAAATATTCTGGCGCCCGGTATCTTTTTATGGAGCCAGATCAAATTCTGGCGTGATGGCGGCGTTGGCGGACGTTGGCGGAACTGGCGCCAGCTCTGCCAGCTCAAAAACATTTTCCTGATGTACTTTTCATGTATCAGGTACAGTTCCAAGTCACAAAATTCGGTTGCTGACACTGAGAGTGCCAGGTAAGTTTCCAGCGTAACTTATTTTATCTAGTTGGGGGCGTGAATAAAGCGAGGAGTCGAGCAGGAAGAAACCGAGAGTCGCTGGAAGGGAGGAGAACGGTGATGAAAAGTGCCAAATGGTAGGACTTCGGCTTTTTCGGAATTGCATCACTGATTGCTCCGAGGAGATAGGGGTTCTCTGGGTCAACGCCTTAGAAAGAATGCCTAGAGGGGTGGGGCAGGATTTCTCTTGCAGAGGGAAGCTTTGCTCGAGACGATTTTTATCAGCAAGGTATGTAGACATCACGCGAAAAACATCTGGCGATGTTTCTCGACGTGCCGCGCGCGCCCTGTCTGTCAATTGTACAATCGCCATTCTAAGATTCTACCTGCGTCCAATGCAGAATGCTTGGTTTCACAGATCCAAACAATGGAGTACACGATACCCGAATATCTGGAGTACTACGAGTCAGTCCGCAGAACAATGCTTCTATTTGATACAATTCCGGCAATACACACAAACTTTCTGATCGTGTCGAACAGCCAGTCGGCTTTCACTCTCCGAGAAAATCTAGGATCATGCCAAATGTAGAACCTTCAGGTTGGACAGGCACTACGTTGATAATTGAAAGATTAAGTGCAAACGCCGAATTGTTGGAGCCCACCGACGTGGCGAGACAGTCACTCCTGCCACAGTGCAAAGAGGGATGACAAGTTTTGGTTTACTCGTGTGAACGCGGGGGCGTCTAATCTGTGGAGATTTACTACCCGATTCGGGTAGGTCGCCTTTATTGCGGACCCGAGTGCGCAGTGTTCGGAGCTTATAAAAGCCCGAAATGCTTCCACGTTAAATTTGGCGTGGCATACTTTCAACCCGTTTAGGACGGAAACCACGAGGTTGCCTTCTCACGCGTCCTTTGTGCATCTCTTTGCTTTCTGCCCTCATCTCAATCCCGGAGACATCCTTCCTTAGTGAGTTCCGAGGAATGCTGGAGCTTCACTACCGTCTGATGCGGTGCCGTGCCATCTTGGCACTGATAGGCAAAATTCGCACACAGTGATCTCAATGCAATCCTTCCCAAAGGACGTACCCATTATTCCGGCAACATCTGCAGCCATGCTTCCAGAGGCAGTTGAATCTCTCAGCATTACCCAACACATCTCTGGTGAGCAAAATTGAAAGGGGTGGCAAAGATAATTGTTGACACTGCACAGGAGGCACAGGAGGCCATGGCGGAGACGGCTGCGATCAGGGTCACGGTGGCGATGGAGGTCACGGGGAGGGTAACACCTTCTATTATAATGTCACGGCAGGGCAATTCAACATGAACAACCAGTATGTCCTGCAGTCACTGTGCATTGATGGTTTAATTTGGCTGATCGTATATTGCAGAGATATGGAGGAAGACAGTGAGCACAATGACTTCCTTCTGTTCAGCTTAATGCTTGCTCATTCTTGGATGCTGTTTGGTCACAGAGCGCAAAAAGATCATTGACTGGTTGTCCCCCCTCAATTTCTTTGTGCGTCAAGATGATATTTTCAGTACACACCAGAAAGGTACTGGAGAATGGCTCCTCCAAAAGGAGCAGTTCAAGAGATGGGAATCCTCTGTTGGAGGGGTACTGTGGTGTCGTGGTATACGTGCGTAACCCAGCTGTTTCTGGTGCACTCCCATTCAACTATTGGTTGGTAGCGGGTGTTGGAAAAACTGTTCTTGCGTATGGCTATGATCTGGTATGGTCAAGTCCACTGATTATTCCACAACAGGTCCATGGTAGTGAATTATCTCACCACCAAATACAAGCCGACAAGCAGCATTGGTGTAGTGTGCATTTATTTGAACCACAAGGAAACCGAGATACAAACCCCTTGCAATCTGCTTTCTGGTCTCTGGAGCCAACTGGTGCATGAGAAACCACTGGGGTCACTGGTATGCAATACACATGCAGAGCATAAACAGAAAGGCACTAGACCTTCCATGGCTGAGGTTCGGGCCCTCCTTCACAATGCCATTGCACAGTGGTCCAAAGTTTACATCATTGTTGATGCCCTCGATGAATATCCTGAGGATAAACGGCATATTCTGCTCAAGGATGTTGGCTCATTGGGTGCCACTGTCAACTTGATAGTTACCTCCCGCCCCAACATCACAGTCACAGGTCGCTTTTCAAATCTGGAAGTCATTGATATAGAGGCAGACCCCAATGACATTCATCAATATATTGAGGCACACATACAGAACTCTGAATGGCTGTCAAAGCAGGTCCAAACTTTACCGGCATTGCGAGATGAATTCCATTCAAAAATCACTGATGCTGGTGATGGAATGTAGGTCTAGATAGTCCAGAAAACCCAATCGTCTAATTCAATCCCAGGTTCTTGCTTGTCAAGCTTCACCTTGAATCACTTATGGCAAAACGCACTGTGAAGGGAGTTCGAGAGATGCTGGACAATCTCCCAAAGGATATCCTGCACACCTATGACAATGCAATAGAGCGGATCAACAAGCAGAATGAAGACCACAGGCAGATTGCCCATCTGGCCCTCATATGGATCCTGAATGCGAAGCGACCCCTTAGTGTTCAGGAATTACGAGAAGCCCTTGCTATGACACAAGGGTCCACACACCTAGAAGAGGATTGTCTGGTGGACATTGAGGACATTATCTCGGTCTGTTTTGGTCTGGTGATTGCTGATGCAGAGGCCCATGAAGTGCGCCTTGTCCACTACACTGCACAGGAATATTTGGGCATCATCATGTCTCAGCAATTTCCTCATGCACAGGTCGAGATAGCTCGCAGTCTTCTCACACTTTTGACACTTGACCAATTTAGTCTAGAGTCTCTTAAGCAGAATAGGTACACACATTATAAGGGTCCGGGCCATGCCCTGCTTAAATATGCCGAGTATTGTATTGTTCATGCTGCTGGAGAGCCCGAGGGACCACTTAGAGACATGATTCTCAAATTCTTGAGATGGGCCCCAGCATGGAAGCAGTTTATGGGCTGGGAATGGTACTCTGTACATCCATGGGATTACTCGGGATGGCCGGAAAATGCCACACCTTTATGGCTTGCTGCTGCTGGAAATCTCTTGGAAACCACAAAATACCTCATAGTAGCTCCAGTGTTCCGGAAAAAGTCCAAAAAGCAAAAGCTGCAGAATATTGGCAAAGCCGTGGACATTGCATCCTCCCGTGGCCATCTGGAAATGGTGAAATATCTGACAAGCAATTATCACATATGGTGGAAAGTCCTCCATGCTGCATCACATATCATGGGGGACAACAAAGCACCATTTCGTGATGCAATGAAAGCTGCATCTTTGGAGGGCCACTTGGACATTGTTCAAGTCCTCATTGAAAAAGGTGCCAATGTGAATGCACAAAGCAAATATGGTGATACACCACTGTGGGCTGCATCTTCAAATGGTCACTTGAACATTGTTCGAGTCCTCATCAAAAAAGGTGCCAATGTGAATGCACAAGGTGAATATGGGCATACACCACTGTGTGCTGCATCTTCAAATGGTCACTGGAACATTGTCAAAGTCCTCATTGAAAAAGGTGCCAATGTGAATGCACAAGGTGAATATGGGCATACACCACTGTGGGCTGCATTTTCAAATGGTCACTTTGACATTGTCAAAGTCCTCATTGAAAAAGGTGCCAATGTGAATGCGCAAGGCAAATATGGTGATACACCACTGCAGGCTGCATCTTCAAATGGTCACTTGAACATTGTCAAAGTCCTCATTGAAAAAGGTGCCAATGTGAATGCACAAGGTGAATATGGGCATACACCACCTCTGTGGGCTGCATTTTCAAATGGTCACTTCGACATTGTCAAACTCCTCATTGAAAAAGGTGCCAATGTGAATGCACAACGCAAATATGGGGATACACTGCTGCGGGCTACATCTTCAAATGGTCACTTGGACATTGTTCAAGTCCTCATTGAAAAAGGTGACAATGTGAATGCACCAGGCACATATGGTGATACACCGCTGCGGGCTGCATCTTCAAAGGGTCACTTGGACATTTTTCAAATCCTCATTGAAAAAGGTGCCAATGTGAATGCACCAGGCAAATATGGTGATACACCGCTGCAGGCAGCATCTTCAAAGGGTCACTTGGACATTGTTCAAATCCTCATTGAAAAAGGTGCCAATGTGAATGCACCAGGCAAATATGGGGATACACCACTGCAGGCTGTATCTTTGAATGGTCGCTTGGACATTGTTCAAGCCCTCATTGAAAAAGGTGCCAATGTGAATGCACCAGGCGAAGATGGGGATACACCGCTGCGGGCTGCATCTTCACATGGTCACTTGGATATTGTTCAAGTCCTCATTGAAAAAGGTGCCAATGTGAATGCACAAGGCGAAGATGGGGATACACCGCTGTGGGCTGCTTCTTCCAAAGGTCGCTTGGACATTGTTCAAGTCCTCATTGAAAAAGGTGCCAATGTGAATGCACAAGGCAAATATGTGGGTACACCGCTGTGGGCTGCATCTTCACATGGTCACTTGGACATTGTTCAAGTCCTCATTGAAAAAGGTGCCAATGTGAATGCACCAGGCGAAGATGGGGATACACCGCTGCGGGCTGCATCTTCAAATGGTCACTTGGACATTGTTCAAGTCCTCATTGAAAAAGGTGCTAATGTGAATGCACAAGGCGAAGATGGGGATACACCACTGTGGGCTGCATCTTCAAAGGGTCGCTTGGACATTGTTCAAGTCCTCATTGAAAAAGCTGTGAATGTGAATGCACAAGGCAAATATGGGGATACACCGCTGCGGGCTGCATCTTCAAATGGTCACTTGGACGTTGTTCAAATTCTCATTGAAAAAGGTGCCAATGTGAATGCACCAGGCGAAGATAGGGATACACCACTGCGGGCTGCATCTTCACATGGTCACTTGGACATTGTTCAAGTCCTCATTGAAAAAGGTGCCAATGTGAATGCACCAGGCAAATATGGGGATACACCGCTGCGGGCTGCATCTTTGAATAGTCACTTGGACATTATTCAAGTCCTCCATGAGAAAGGTGCCAATGTGAATGCACCAAGCAAATGTAAGGATACCAATAACCATATGAAGTTTGCTTAAGCAATTCCTGTCTCAACATATAATCCTACTCAAACACTGATTGATTAATCACCTCCCTGGGGCCCAAACACGGAAGGAATACTCAGTGCCTGTTTAAACAAAGTTCTGTTAAACTGTTCATGTTTTCTTAAACCAAAAACTCTCTCTTCCCTCTCTCACCATTTCCCCTCATCTTCAAATTGCCTGGGATTTTTCTTGCTGTTTGAACCGTTCTGTTAATCATTGTTCTGTTAATCAGGTTTCATCACTTACTCTCCCAAGGTCACTCTCCCTCTTCAAGAGACCACACCACACCGTGCATGACCAAAAGGCTATTAGTGGAGCCCAGACTTGCAAACCTGAACAAATTGATTTGGCCAAAGCACAGGGGTAATGGTACCCTGAATCCTGTACCTTGTGTGGGGCACCGGTTGGGGTAAACACTGTTTTGTTAAACTACTCATGTTTGTTGTTGAGCTCACAGTTTTGTTCTTTCCCTCTCTCTGTATCTTTGAACATCTCTCTTTGGACACCTTTGTGGTGTCCTCCAACCAGGCATGGCTGTTTTGCTGATCAGATTATCGGCACGTGGCTCCAACCTCACAAACATCTCCAAAATGTGCTTTGAAATGAACTTCAACTTCAATAGTGCTAAACCTATCTTGTTCTGTATTCTTCAAAAGACACCTCCCATTGAAGTCATATATAAATCCAATTGAGAGGCAGTATAGAGGGGCAGCAAAGTGCATAACCGAACCGAAATAGACATGAGTGGAGCCTTCACAACAAAATTGAGGCTGGCTGCTTCAACTAAAAGTGGCAGTTTTCAGTGTATTGGAACATTCAACTTCTTGAACATCATCTTGAATGTGAGTTTTACTGTGCTGCAAGTTGAACATTGTGGTGTGTCTTGCACCATGCATGTAAAATGCTGACCAACTGTCAATCAGACAGTTATTGGGCTCAAGACGCAATACAAATCTGGGCAGCTACTGAGCATGTGAGCTCCTACATCCATGCTGTATATGTAACACGAGTGCCTAGCTGCAAAAGGTTCTTTGGTGGTGAACTAAGGGCACAAAATCTGAATCTCCGGTGGTGCTTCCTGCTCGTCTCCTGAATGCCTATGGACTGAAATACTCATTCACACAGGCATCCTGACCTGTGGCTTGGTGGTCAATACAAGACAATCACAGCCATCCTACATTCCACGCCTGGTAAGGGGCTCACAGAGTCAGACATGATTTGGTTTTCCTTGGCCGTGGCACAGTTCTCTTCATGAATATAAATTGTGTTCTTGGGAAATTTCAAAGGTAATATTAGAGAGCTTGTGCAAAGCTGCACGCGGCTGCACCAAGCCGCATGCGGAAGTGCGGTCTTTTTGCCTTGTGCAACACCAGAATGGTTAATTGTTGCTTCCTAGACCATCGGAGGACAAAGTGAAAAAGCCGCATGGAAAGAGGTTGTGCACCAAAAAAGCCGCATGCGGCTTTGCACAACCTGTCTATTGCTCCTCCCAGTTACATCTTGCTACATTATACCCCTGATGCCAGACCCATGAATCGAGGTCCTGAGTCTTTGTGGTAGCGTGGTGAGTTCTAGTTTTATCCAATCCATCTTCGAAGCTGATCTGCTGCATAGTCATAGAACTCTAATGTTACTTTGAATCCACTATGCCGTCTTTCAGCAGCTTTGGCCTTTTAGCTCAAGTCCTTCTCCTCACCACTATCCATCGCATTGCTGAACATCGTGATTGTGTGGCTGAAATTTCTGAATTGTATCTGGTTTATTCTTCAGTGCATGAAAATTGAAGAATCATTGTGGTGGACGCTCACTGAGAAGCTGAAACCAACTTCGACCTGCGATGATTAAACACAACACTTACATATAGACATCAAAACCAAACTCTTCACCAGTTGCATTTCTATAAGTCGTGTAAACCCGACTATTCTGATTGTATATTGTCTCTCTCTGACTGTTTTTCATCTGACTACATATTGAGCCTACTTATAGCTGTTGATCTGAATGGTTGTTAATCCGAACGGTTGTTAATCTGAACAGTTGTCGATCAGAACAGTGCTCCATGCAGGACACCCGGTGGGCCACACAAGGAACATGAGTTAAATGGTCAGGCCCCAAAATTCACATGCTATGTCAGCTGAGGTCTTGATGTCAGATAAGAGAGTTCAGCCATAGAAACCTATGACCTTAGCTGCCAATGTCAAACAGACAGGGTTCAAGGATGACACTGGTAAGAATTTTTTATTTAAGAACTGTTCAGCAGATCCATTGTTCAACAGATCTATTGTTTAGCAAGATCACATTAACAGAATGGTTAACAGGTGTCCCAAATATTCTACTGCAGTAAGTGATGTAGCCTCAGAGAGCTTCCATGGCAGACTGTTAAACTGTTAAACTGAACACTCGCTGAACATGATTTTATGTTGAGACAGGAGTTGATTAAGCAAACTTCATATAGATTCTTAGGATACACCACTGCAGGTTGCATCTTCAAATGGTTACTTGGACATTGTTCAAGTCCTCATCAAAAAAGGTGCCAATGTGAATGCACAAGGCGAAGATGGGTATACACAACTGCAGGCTGCATCTTCAAATGATCACTTGGACATTGTTCGAGTCCTCATTGAAAAAGGTGCCAATGTGAATGTGCCAGGCAAAGATGGTGAGACAGCACTGCAGGCAGCATTGCGGCAGGGTCGGTTGGATCTTGTTCAGTTTCTCTGGGATAAGGGTGCAGAGTGATTGCACAGTAGAATACAGAGTCACACCGAATGTCATAAGCAGCACAGTTCTTAAGGAAGGGAGAAAACCACTGGAGTAGCCACCCTCAACATAATACCTGACAAAATATAACAACAGTCAAAAGGTGAAATTCCGAATCAGATTCTTCAATTTGGATTTATTCCAAGTGCCTGGGATAAAGCCCTGGACCCGTGTGGTTTGATCATGACTTGTTTTTGTTGTACCTGACTAGGCAATTCACACTTTCGGAGTGACAATTTGCACTGACCTGGGAAATCACCTACCTTCCTTGCATGCAGGCTGATTTTATTCCCCCAAATCACTCCACAAAATGGTAGGTATTGAGGGAGCTACAATTGAACCTGACTAGTGTTGCCGCGACTCAAGTCAATCGAATTTGACTCAAGTCATTTGCTGACCTATCCTTGCGTATTTTTCCGAATATTATACCTGCCAAACAGAGCATCCTGATGCCTCTATGACCTGTGTTAGGCATTTTCGGTCATATCACTTTGTCATCGGGTAATACGTGATATACTGCTCCCGAAGTCATGACTCGGCAAGTCGAGTTGAATTAGGTTAATTCCCATGTTTCTCCGCAGTCACTCACTATTTCGCCAAATGCCGGGTAAACATGATGCATCTAGTGTAACTCCATTTACTGATCCCCTAATACCCCAGAGTTGACATCAAGGGGAGACCACTAACGGAAATCAGGGAATCGACCTGGTTTGTATAGTCGTGCTTGCTTTTGATCGTATCACTTGATTGGCAGTGGCTCCATTTGGAACGCGTGGGATGGCCTGATGCCTGAGCCTGCGCCAGCTCACTGCAGTGTACAAATATCATAGATTCTTGGGTGATATACAGACTACTGAGTACATTCTGACTACACTAAGGTTTCTGCAATCTTTTGGGTGTATGCCTGTCTATTTCCGATACTTCTGAACCAGTGGGTGCTATTTCTGAAAGTTAACACGATGCGCACAGCATTTCCTGCATTCGCATTCATTCAGCCAATCCCTCTGCGGTTTTTCCTCCCTCACTCCCTAGACCGTCCTGTAAGCTCTGTGCGTTGGAACGCGACACGCCACAAACGCGGGCTCCGAATGGAGCCACTGCCAATCAAGTGATGCGATCAAAAGCAAGCACGACTATACAAACCAGGTCGATTCCCTGATTTCCGTTAGTGGTCTCCCCTTGGTTGACATGATGCACGGACACTAAGTGCGTTAAGTAGAATTCACGCGACTTGAGTCGTGGCAACACTAAATCTGACACTTGTAATATTAGAGACTTTGCGGTGAGCCACTGGGGGCTACCTGGTGGCTCATCAGGCATGCGGTGCGGAATGGCTACTGCATTTGGTGGTTGATCCAGTGGCTCCACTGATTCGAGTTGGGTGCCCTGTCTATCATGCAGCAAGCTATCCTAGAGGCTCAAATATGCTTCACTAGTCTACTAAAGGTTATTTCTGAGGTGTGGGATGAATATACTGGTGATTCAAGGGTCTGCACTGGGCTCCACCAGCTAGAGGAGATCGAGGAGGACGAGATGGACAAAGAGCAGGATCTTGTAGGGTCCGCTTTCGCCACAATTGCTCTCAGTGCAATTGAAGCTCATCAACTATGTACGGAGCGCTGAAAACCAAGCAGATTATATTTGTGTCACCCTCAACTCCTCCGAAACCCCAGGGGTGCCACTCTGTGGCAGGTTTTATATCAAATGCAAAATGACTGCACGTACATCACCACTATCGGTTTTGATGTCCACTTTCGACACAATTCTTGAGGTGGGCTTCGGTCATGCATGGAACACGACAGCCATTCCGCGGCACAAGATCAGCCTTCAGCAGATCTTCGCATCTATTCCAACCACCACCTCTTGCTACATCAAATTCAGTCTTGAACTTCTTCTGGAGACTCTCCGTTCACTGCCTGCTGCCAAGATCAAATGGCCAGAGCACCCGCATGATTTTCAAGAGTACAACACCTTGATAATTGAACGCCATCCTCAGCTAACCAGTGCTTTTGCGAGCATTGATGGACTCAATCTGTTATGCCAGACTTCGCACAATGAAGAGAGAGAAAATGCAAAATACAATGGGTGGCTTTGCGAGCATGTTGTCAGTTCTGTGCTCGTGTTTTCACCCAAAGGTGCATCAATTCATTATTGAATTTAACCATTCTTGAACTCAGGCAGGGTCTATCATTGCTGCCAAGCTTAATGCTCCTGGCAGTTGGCATGATTCTTGTGTCGCTTGTTCCATCTTCGAGAAACTTCTTACTTGTATGCCTGATGGGTTTTATCTTGTTGCTGATACAGCATTTCCTCGTGGTATAAAACAAATCAATGGGAAGATACAGGCACCCATCAAGACTGGGCAGAAAATCACAGGGACGACTGCCAACATCCAGGAGAGACTTGCATTTGACTGAGAGCTATTTTCGTATTGACAGACAGCTGAGTGGGGGATGTGTGGGTTGCAAGGCTCCTTTGGACGACTCCGAATCCCATTGGACATAGGGTGTCAGAAAGAGCGTGGGGATGCGCTGGATTGGTGAGTATCAACCATATCCGCAGTATATACATGCTGCTATGGAAGCAGGTACGTGAAGAGGAGCAAATGTGGAGTGGTTTTGGGAATATGCTGTTTGGCAAACAGTGTCGTTTGGATAGAGTGGCACAATTTCATAATGTGGCAATTTATGAATGAATGTAGGAGTGGATTTACCATTAACTAGACGACAAGTGTTCACTGGTAGCTATCAAAGGAGGGTCTTATTCTAAATCAATAGAGAGTTTGTGCGGATCCACCCGGGTGGCTACCTAGGCATGTGGAGCGGGGTGGCTCCAGCTCCAGGTGGCTTTTCTAGATGGCTTGTCCCATTGTAACCCTGTATTCCTTTCAATTGTTTTCTTCCTCAATGCTGTTGTCCTTAGCCCCCTTGTCATCATTGCCATCTCCTTCTCCTCTGAAGGGCCAGGAGATGCTGAATTCTCCTTTGCTAGGCTTATATGTGTGCATTCCTGCCTGTTCTTGCCTGTCAAGCATTTTTGCATGTCTTTCGCCAAAGGATATGAACCTGAGTAATCTATTCACACCGACTGAACCAACAGTGATGTCATTTGAAAAGCCACCTGGCTGCAATGGAGCCACCCCGCTCCACATGCCTCAGAAGCCACCTAGGTTGCTACAGGTGGCTATCACAAACTCTCTAATGTCCAAGATGTAGTAAGGAGTGTCCATATTAGCAAAAGGGATTAGTGTAAGTATGAGCTGTGTTGTGCAAGAGGAGGAATATCTAGGCAGCATTGTCCACCAAAGATGAAGCTCCCACCACCCCAACAGTTGCTGCTGCCGTATCCGCGGTGTCCACTGCTGCTGCTGCACTTGCGTGGATTGATGGGTGTGGGCTAATTGACCATTCCATGAAGGTGCTGTTGTAGTACACACTGGAGTGTCAAGAATGAGAGGATGAGCTAGGGGCTGGTTCTCCATGTCATCCTCGCTCGAGAGGTGTGTGTACCATTGAGTACATGCACCTCGGTCAGGATAAACACGCTCACTGCGAAATTTCCCACGGACAAGGAAAAGGTCAGGATTGTCCTGGTAGACATCAGAGCAGCTGCGGCGATGAACAGGTGCAGAAGGAGGAGGCACTGCGCTGCCTTGGAACATCTTCAACTTGAACTCTGCACAGTTGCGAGCATGCTCAATATCATGGATACGAGTCTGCATATCCATGATCTGATTCCGAAAGTTTTTGTTCGCCCTTTGGGTGTTGCGGAGCTGCTGAGTGAGCGAGAACATGTGGGTCCTCTGGCGCCATCTTTGATCGAACAGCTCCACCTGGAGCACACTTTGGCATCAGATGTCTAATCTGTTCTTGTTCATACTCCGGATCTGCACGGACCTCGGAGCTATTGCCATTCGGGGTATTCGCTGCTTTTCCGTCTTGGAGCCCTCTGCCTGCATGTGACACACATGTCCACTAATTCCAGGAATGCCATGACAAACAAAGTGTCTCTGGAGGTGGTCGCGACCACTGAGTTCCATCTGTGATTGCCAAATAAAGATTCTTTCTAATTCCTCTGTAGTCCAAGTCAGTGACAGCGCCTCTAGGTGCGATCCTAGGTACTGTCTGGTTATTCGAGATTGTCTCCATGTGAGCGTGACCCTAGTTATGTGACTGGTAGCTCTCTGTACGAGGCTTTGCAGAAGCTTCTTGGGATGTTTGTGTGATTGTTTATACTGAAAATAGAGAGCTTGTGATAGCCACCCGGAGCCACCCGGTGGCTGATCGGGCATGCAGTAGCTGGTGGCTGTGGCTGGCTGGTGGCTGGCACATTGATTTCATGTGTGATTTTAGAAAAGACCTCCGCTCTGTGGTTCCTGTTTATAGCAGGTAAAGTCATCCTGATCTCCAGGCTGCGCTTTACTGCCAAAAACAAGCTATTTTTTTGATGAATGGAAAGAAAGCTTAGCTGTGCTGCCTTCTTCACGCAGGCATAATACAAATTGGTATCAAATATAGTGGTAAAGGACTATAAATACACTTGGGTGCCATCCCACAATGTGCGAGATTCAACCACTGGAGGAGCCACAGCCACTGGCTACCGCATGCCTGATCAGCCGCTGGGTGGCTCCGGGTGGCTACCGCAAGCTCTCTAATCACAAAATAGCTGTATTTCACATGTGGCTGATTTCACGGCTTATCAGCAAGTAGGAAAATCAAGGCAGCAGAGAACTTTAATGAATGTGAAATGATTGTGAAAGAAAGTGATGAGACCGGGTATAAATGAGTTTTGGAGTGATCGTGATGTCAAGGTTGGATGCTTGAAACTTGAGCCTCGTTTCCTGGCACCCGAGATCCTGCCGCAATCCAAACAGCCAGGATCTCAGGGGCAGCTGGAGGAAAATCTGGCACCTATGGAGCCCAGATATCACCAGTAATTAGTGTGGGGATTAGGCCCCTAATCCCCACAGTAGTTACTGGCAAATTTCATCATTCAGTGCTCACTGCAATAAATATGGCAATAACTTTCAATATGTTTCAACAATTTTGAGGACTTGGGAGGGTAGGGTAAGTCCTAGGCTATTTTCAATGACTTTTCATAATTATGGGACTTGAGGGTCATCTGAGAGGTTATCCCACTAATTTCGATAACTTTTGATGATTATCACACCTTGCAGTGCATGCTGGGGCCTCTCATGCTAATTTCAATAACTTTCAATAATTATTGCACTTCTTGACTCAAAATGAGTCACACTAACCCAAAAGGGAAATTCCTGATACAATAAAGTGAAAAAATCGAAGATTGTGGGACAAAATCAGTCCAAACTAAGATCATGTGCACAGTCCACCATCAGCACAAACATCTGGTACATCAGCTCAGAGAGGTCAATATAGGGGCTACTCCCAAGTAACTTGGATAATTTTTAATAATTGTGATGATTGGGTATTCATATTGCCAGCTTTTCGAACGTATTTTGCATTTTCCGCACTAACGACAAGGTCTATCCCAAAATGGTAAGCACCATCAGGTAGAGCACACCAGGAGCTACAACTTTGGTTTGGGTCTATTTTTAGATTTTTTAGTCTCTCCTGCCCTTCTCACCAGATGTGTACCCCTCTCAAATACCTAAGGTTACTACAAATCCTAATGAACTTGTCAGAGGGTAGTGTTTGTATCTCTTAACCAAATATTAGAACAGTCACAAACCAATCCAATGGATGTTGTACCACAGCTACTACCCGACCCCAACCAAGAGTCGTAAATGTTGGCTCATATTTGTTTGTGACTGTGTCCAAATCTACCACTGACATTGCTTCAGAAGTCAATGAACCTTGTGACCCACATCAAATACAAGTCATACCATTGTTATCATTTATTTTGGAAGTCAGTACAATTTGTGATCCACCTACATTACCACTTCTACCCCAGACCCGTTGTGGGAGGTCATTCAATTTTGTGACCTCTGTACTAAACTGCTACAGATCTCCCCCAAACACTTCAAAAAAATAGTTCCAGTGCAAGCTACTGGGACCACCAGTTTATCTTTCCCAAAAAGGGTGGACTATCCTTATCTTCAACTGTAAGGTATTATTTCTCAAGGGGTTAGACACTATAGCCTCTCCTCTCCAATCACCCAAATCAGTTTAAATGAATATTTTATTGCTATTTATTGCCAGCCTCACAAATGTATTTTGTATTTTGTGCCACAAACAGGCAGTGATGCCAAAACAGGTTGGACAGCCAAATAGCACTGAAAAGCACCACAACTTTTGATTTTGATTTTTTGACATCTCAGAGTCTTCCCAGCTGACACATTTCCTTTTTTGGCCACTACACTTTTCACCCAAAATAGAAATTCTTCATTTTTTGCCTTTGCTTGGGCGCAGATTAGCTGTTTTCATTGGTTTAACTTTGAAGTTGTCATGTTTTGTAGATGTGGATGTGGCCTGAGTCACATTGCGAGGTAGGGAAATGGGATAACATGGACATAATATCTGAACTTGGAAATGTATTTCATGTTTTACACCACAACCAGGGCACCAATCACAAAACAGATTGGACAGCCCAACACTGGTTGAACATTTCAAGTTTTCCAGGGAAAATACGGGTGAAATTTCATGAGTTTTTCACCTGTATTTTCAATCAAAGGTTTGATGAATAACTTGTAACTTTTTCATTGGTTTTCCTCATGTTTCAATTTTTTTTTACTGCATTGCTCGAAAACTGGTGAAACACTCATGAATTTTTCATGTAATTTCTGCTTGACAAAAAACTTGGTTAGTTTTTCACCAGTTTTTTAGGTGAAAAACACGAATACTTCAACCAGTGCGAAACTGCCAAAAAGGCTCCACAACTTTGGTTTTCTCTATTTTTGGTCTCAGAGTGTTCAAGCTGACAGATTTTCTTTTTTGGCCACTATACTTTTCACCCAAAATGGAAATTCTTTGTTTTTGCCCTTATTTGGGCGTATATTGGCTGTTCTGCTTGGTTTAACCTGCAAGTTGTCATCCTTTATAGATGTGGATGAGGCATCAGGATCAGCCTGGACACTGGCCACGGGCAATACACTTGCAGAAGACCTTCCGACAGATACACAGAAAGGAGGGGACAATCTTGGGCCATTTGATTAATTTTGGTTTTGTTTGTGGACTTTCATATGATGTTGAGGTTTGTATAAGTATCCAGGACATTATTCCGAGTAGGGTACAGAATCACCCATGTACTAGTAGCCTAGTAGTAGGCATAACACTTGCAATTTGGGCTATTTCTGGGGTTGGCACAATGTGTATCATTGTTGGACTTTAACATTATGAAACCCTTTGTGTTGGAAATAAGGATCTGGTCATTGGGAATGTCTTGGATGTGATTGCGGCTATCTAGTGTCTGGAAATCGAATCATGTATCGTCATCATCATTATCATTGTTCATTGTTATCATCATTGTCATTGCTCATTGCTCATTGTTCATTGTCATCAGCATTGCACATTATCTCGGAGTCATCTGGGAAATAAGCTTTTGAAGCTGGTATTGCCTGGGAACGGTCTATCGTTCACCTCCTCAAGGTCTCTTGCATGTTTTCGGAACCACCACACACACACACACCTTGCTTGTCAAGTAGCTGCAAAGCTCTTTGCTCAATTATCGCTCAGGCCAATCCCTGGTGATATCTTGTAGTGAAGGTTCATCTTTCTGTTAGGGATCTCATACCTTCCCTTCAACCTACTGTTAGGCCCTGTACAAGGGACTACCACTTGTCTAGATCAGCTCTTGCTTCCTCTGATCAGCCAATTTCTGATTCTCGTCTTAGTTCTGTGGGCACCACTGCTTATATTGGAAAGACTTGGGTTATATTTGGGTGATAATTTGTTTGGGTATCACTTGGAACACATCATTCATCAACCTGGAAAGTGGGGAATGGAGACACAAGTGGGAATGCCAAGGCAATTATATGTGGTATTTGGGCTGTTTGTGCTATCTGAATGATCATCATCTCCCTTGAATTTCTGCACAACTTCTGCACAGCAAGGATGTTGTTGTAGGCAAATTCATAGTGTCTGAGTTTGAATCACGTAGAGAGAAAGAGCTGTCCTGCTGAGGCCCTTGTTACAAAGGACACTACTCAACTGTTGAAATGGGAACCTAAAATGACAGTTGGTTGCTCATCTTTCATCATGATCCTATGGAATCAGACCATGGCACCATGGATCAGATGGCGCCCCAAGCTAATGCATACTTGGGTCTAAGTTTGAGTCCGGTGAAGACCAAGGTACCCTTGTGCTCGGGCCCTCATTGAGAAGAACAATACTCAATTGTGCTGATGGAAATCCAAAATAATGTCAGACGCTCATCTCTCATCAGGATCCTACACCCAAACATCACATTGCACCACAGAGAGCCTTTGTTTGACTCACACACATCGCCAAAACATGATAACTGGTGGGCTCAAAAACAAAGGGCAGAAAATCCTTGATGTTTGGTTACGCTTTTCGTGAGCAAAACATTTGCTATATTTGTCCACCAAATATGGCCAAGAAAATGATTGGTGTTTGAATGTTTCATGCTATTTTCCGAACCCAAACAGGAGTAACCAAACATCAAGGATTTTCTGCCCTTTGTTTTTGAGCCCACCAGTTATCATGTTTTGATGATGTTTGTGAGTCAAAAATGATCCCAAAAATCTGTTATTTCTCTCTCATGTTTGGGGGGGGGGTGCAAAATCCACCCAAATAGGAAGACATGTTTGGACCCCCTTTTTGGGTCCCCAAAAAGCCATGGGCCACTGCAGTGGGGAACAAGTTGCTGCAGTATCGCAGATACCAGTGGATCAGCTTTCGCATATTATCTGCGACTGGGTACCTGGCCACACTAGGTAGCTGGCCACTTGCATAATAGAAGCTTGCATGTTGGAGAATTTCGTGTTTTGGTGCTTTTAGGGTAGAGCACAACCTATGAGGATGCTGGACGTCAAATTTGGAGGCAAGTTAAGCGGCTGATCAACGGCTTTGCTCGGCTTTGATCGGGATGGGGGCGTGTGAAGATCATTTTCTTATCTCCGAACAGCCGCCGTACTCGTTCCTTCCTCACTTCTCCACCAATTCCGCACCGATTCACAAGTTTTGGGGCTCGTCCGCATTCCTTAGTTCGGAAGAATGGCTTCCGCTTATCTTATACGTGAAAATGCTTCTTCCTCCCCTCCTGGATCCTCCGAAAACTTCACCACCCGATCTCTGGTGGCGCAATCTGGCCACCGCCATGACGAACCCCTTGCGTATGCGATGGACATGAAAGTTGATACATGCCTTCAAGATCAGTTAAACCGTATTTTCCGACCTTCGCTAGGCTTTTAACCTGGTTACTTCCCAGTCACGACGGGCACCACTCAAATTCACCCAATCTTGTAGGCGCAGAAAGATGGATTTTGTTAGAGGGATTCTCGGTATGTGGAGCACATAATGCGTGATGAGATATGTCTTAACACATCGTATGTATCTGTCTAGGCTTTGCTTTGGGCCATAACTGTGCTCTGAGCCGTGTAGGGTGCACCATTTAGTCTACACATCAATTATACCTATCCTCTTTGACCGGAAAGGAAATTCCTTAGGATCCTCATATGCCTCAGATGTTCATTTTAGTGTGTCTAATAATTCAACTGAATCCATTGGATAATTTTGGATGCACTGGGGTGACCAGAACGAATGCGAACGAACAATATAACGGGGTGGCCAGCTACCCCGTTTATACCCTTTTGGGATGTCGTGGGAAAGGAAATTCAGTAGGGCCATGAAGTGTTCATCTAAATTCGCACAAAATAGGTGGACTCCCTTCTAGGATGCATACCTTCATTTAAGGACTCATAAACCCATTTCTACCCTACTCTGTGTGCTAGGTCGAGGCCAGAAATGCTAAGGTGGCCAGGTACCCGGTCTCTGATAATATTGCTTGACAATGCCAAGAAGCAGAAGAGCTGGCACCTTGATCCGAGGAGTGGAAAATTCATGATGGCTGAATGCAGGAAAACAGCTCGCCATATTTGAAGAGTCCGCGCCACCCTCGTCACTTCATCACTTCGGCTAATTTTGAGAAAGTTAGTCACCCCATGTAAATTTGGCCCATTTGAGAGGTTCTTCGTCACTTGGGACTCCCAGCCACGAGCTTTCGTCACTTGGACGCCCCGACAGTGAATGTTCAATTCCTTGCTGTGAATCTCCGTCAGTTCAACATTTCTGTCACACCATGACCGTACTGAATGGACGCAAAACTAAAGTTGCCATGGAATCACATCGATCCATGTTCGTTTCCCTTTGATGCAAGATTCTGTGGAGGTGGTATCATTGTAAGTAGGTGGTAAGAGATAAGCTAGTTACAGGGAGTACATGTGAATGAATAAAATAGCTACCAGGTGTGCAGTAAGTCTAAAAAGATCAAGAAATTCAACTGTAATCTATTTGTCCGAGTTGGCGAGCTGGACTGCCTTAACGTACTCTGGATACTCTTTTGAATTCATCTCAGTCATTTTGAGCATAGTTGGCAGCTACCCCATCAGGTTGGACACCCTGCCCTTTGAGCAGGCCAAGCTTGAGTCATTTCCGGGGCGGATGAGCTGGTTTTTCTGTCTCGAACTCGGAGACCCTTGAAGCAGGTGGCATGATGGATGCTGGACTTGTGAGCATGGAGCCAGACTGGAAAGCAATATTTGTACCTGGTGTGTTGTGCTCCACAAAGGCAGTAGTCACAGATGGGTTGGTGTGCTCTGAGGAATACATATTCAGTAGCAACTGGGCAGATTATTTTTGGAACGAACCTCCAGATTTTTCTGAGCTGGAACCTGATTTTCAACCCAGATGTTGTTGGAGTACATTAATGTCGCGGATGCAGTGTAGTGGTAAGTTGAGGGAATGTGGTAGTTGATGGAGGGAGCTTGATGGTTAATTGAGAGAACATGGTGGTTGGAGGACAAAGAAGGCTGGTGACGGAAACGGCGATGTGCTTTATATGGACAAAAATGTTCAACCGACAGACTTTCGCAGCCGGGAATCTGAACTGACGAAAATTCACTGCCGGCAGTCTCAAGTGACGAGGAATACCTCAAATATGCCTAATTTACATGAGGTGGCTAACTTTTGCAAAATTAGCCGAAGTGACAAAGTGACGAGGGTAGTATGGACTCATATTTGAATATGGTGAGCTCCATATCATATTATATCCCTATTCATATTCAGCATATTCATATTTGGACGAGGACCTTCAGGCCATATCGTATTTGTATAAAAGTGAATATATTTTGAATATATTCAACTGTATTGTATTTTGGCCAGCACTCACTGCATTCCGGCACCCCATAGCCGCGCTTACGGCGAGCTCTTGCCAGTTCTGGCTAGCTGTGGCTATCTTTCGGCTAGCTCCGGACAGCTGCCTAACCACAGTTACCTAGCAACATGTACATTGAGCTCTTGCCAGTTATTGGTAGCTGGCCCAGCCACAATCTGGCGAGCTATGGGTAGCTGACCTTCCTCAAGCCAGCCACACAAAAGGCTAGCTTGGCTTACTGATTTCTTAGACTGATTTCAGACGAATATGTATGCTTGTTACCGCACGAAACACAAATCCTGTACGAGCCCTGAGCTGTGCTGTAACCGTGCCGTAGGGCACGGGTGGCAGCCCCAGCATTCTCTCGCACCTGCAGCTCTGACACCAAGCAATCCAACTCCAATGTATCAATCAGGAGGAGGGAACACAGTGAGAAACACCTAGTTCAATAGCTAGTTGTGCTAGTCATTAGCTAGCTGTGGCGAGCTACGGCCAGATCATACGCCGGACATAGCCGGATATGGCTATCTCAGCTGCCATCGGCTAGCCGAATGCGGTTCGGCTAGCTGTGGCGAGGCGGTGCAGCACGATGCCGTGGCTGGAGACGGCCGGAATGCAGTGACTGGTATGAGGATACTGAGGAATAACGTATTGGATAATTTCAATCAATTCATCACCAAGTTTGAATTTTTGATACAATTAAAATCCAAAAGAATCCCATAAATTCAGAAAAAATTATTGCCGCAATAATAATAAAAATGGGCATGATGCGTGACCAACGAATTGCACGAAATAATCCAGTATAGTCCCTGCTGCAGCCTGCAGCTTGGGCATATCTAGGCCGCTTTATGGTTTGTACGTTAATTTATATCCATGCCCATTGGTCCATTAAACTTCGTACGTATCCCAAGTGTGTGGAGTTTCTGAACGGAATGAGCGGTCCGGATTGTCAAAGGTCTGGGTTCACTGGTACGTACTTCGTGAGTGGGGTGAGTAGACAATATGCCTCTGGTAGTGGATCCCATTGCACAATCTGGTTGACTACGAAGGCTGGCAAACATTCTTTCCTGTTGGAAAACAGATAAAATGGGTTTTGACCGATAATCAAACATGCGTGTGTCCATTGATCTGTCTCTCCCGTTGCATTTTCGGGAGATGGCCGAAGTAGTTGACGCCCCACATCCGCAGAGTGATAGTCTTCCGCAAGAAAACGAGGTCAAGCATCGTAGGCACACTAGCGTGAACTCTTAACGGTCTGTTGCTAAGTATGCTTCAAACCACGGTCCCGTTTCCCGAAGGTCCGGTCAAAGCGCACACGGACAGCCAGAGTCTTCACCAAGATTCCTATACCTATACATACTCTTTGCTTCCTACATACATCTTCCTCCCCTCCACATGTATAAAAGATACAGAATATCAACATCCACCATACCCTACCACAGGTCCACAATCTCCAACGCTGCATCCCGCATCTGCACATGTCCCCTGTTCTCTTCCTACATAAATCTTCCTCCACATGTATAAAAGATACAGAATATCAACATCCAACCCTACCCTACCGCAGATCCACAATCTCCAACGCCGCATCCCGCATCTGCACATGTCCCTTGTCGGCGTCCTGCCCGCAAGAAGAGAAGAGAAGAGAAACAAATGTATGAGTATCAAGTCACAGTAAACACACAATAGACAGAACAACGGCCACGCACAGTGTATATCGGTACATCCGGATGCGGGTGGAACGCCTGCTTGGCAGTGCATTTCAAGACAGTCTGCAGCCCCGGGGGATCGGTGAGGCGGAAGATGCCGAAGCTGAGAAGGAATGCATGTTATGTTAACAAGGGCCCGGGGTTGGATGCATCGTTCGGAAGAAATGGGGAAGGGAAAGTGAAGAAGATAGATCAACGAAAGGGCGGGGATAAAATCAATTTTAGTGGGTAGAATATGAATGCGAACAGCCAAAAGGTACGACTGAGAGGGGAGGGACGGATGCTGAAGGCGCAACTCACCTAGGATCCGACTTGGGCGCACACACGACCGCAAAAGACTCGGGGAGCATACACTGGAAGCTCGCGTGCGTGTGCAGGTCGACCGAGGACATGAAGCATGATTGCGAGGGGTGTGTGTGGATCTGGGGGTGCGTATTAGCATGATCTCAGTAAGAGTATGAGGGCATAGAAGGAGGACATCGGGGCGAGAAAGGAGCGCCACGCTTGAGATCTTTGGAACCCTAACCCTACCGGGCGCTAAGGCGGGCGTCTAACGGCCCTGCGACGCAGATCGCCGCCAAACCGGCACTGAAGGAAGGCGTTGCATCTGCAAGCGCCCACCGCCGCGCTGCCAACATACCTCCGTGCCCAATCCCAATCCCTCCCCCTTCTCCACATCACAGCGCACGCACACCAAGAACGCAGCAAAAAAACGCCCACTCACCCATCCCAGCGTAATCAGCCCCCGCTCCTCCGTGAACCCGAGCACGCCCTCCTCCTCGTCCATCGTGCACGTGTCGCTCGTCGCGTGCTGCTTCGGGATGAGCAGCGTCTCGACGACGTAGCGCGTCCGCGAGCTGGGCGCGGCGGTGGCGGGGTCCGCGGAACCTACGGAGAGGTCGTGTCAGCACCGATCAGCGGGGGGTAATGAAGGGTCAGGAACGTAGGACGACTCGAGCAGCGCGCAAAAGAAGCTCGCCCGGAAGCTCTATATATACAAGAGCGGAAGCACGACACGACGCGCCACTCACCCCTAACCACCTCCCTCCCAAGCAACAGCCCACACGTCTCCAAATTCCGCGCCGTATTCCCACTCGCGATCGCCAAAAACCGCGGCAGCGTCACCTGCGGCAGCAGCACCGTCCTCAAGCGCACGCGCCCCCCATTCCTTCGCGTCTCCTCCTCGCGCGCCCTCTCGTCCCGCTCGGAGCGCTCGCGGTCCGCCTTTGCTGCGTCCGCCTGCGCCGCCTCGCGCGCGGCGCGCGGGTCCGCGGGCGGGGCGAAGGGCGTGCTGTACCCGACGGCGGTTGTGGGCGGCGCGGTGGCGGCTGCGCGCGCGGCGCCGAGGGCGGCTTGTTGGCCCCATGCGCTCGCGCCGACGCCGGCGATGTTCTGGTTCTGCTGCTGCTGCTGCTGCTGCTGTTGGTCTTCTGGTGGGACGATGAAGGCGGGGACGGCGGGCGGGAGCGAGGAGCCCCATGCGCCAGGGACTGTGTGGGTGTCAGTCAGCGAGGGGACGATAGAGATACATGATGTGGATGGGACGCGGGAGGATGAAGGTTAGGGATCGATGGAGGTGGATGGAGTGTAGCGTAGACGTATATCAGTGAGGGACGAAGGCAAAGCGGAGGCGTGTAGGTAGAAGTAGAAGAACGGAGTGGCAAAGAGCATAACAGAATAAGCATGTACCATATCCCTGCGTCCGCTGATGGCTCGACATGTGGCGCGCGAGCGCGGGGTACGCGACGACTGCGGAGCGGTGCGACGTGGACGTGGACGGCGACGTAGACGGTGACGGCAGACCGTCGATGCGCGAAGGGCCTGCGGCGAACGTTAGCATGCGGTGAAGAAGAGGAAGGGGGGGAGCAGCGAAGGAGAAAAAGAAGAGAAGAGGGGCCACGTCACGATTGGCGGACGAGGACGCGGAAATAGCTCGGTGTGAATAACATCGCCGCGCATAGTAATCAGCGAGAAATACCCCCCTGCCCCCCGTGCCTGGTCCGCGCTGTGCCTCGCAGCATCTAGACCACGACACGCACGCCGCAATCTCCGCATCGCGGGGAAGACGCTCGCGCCGCGCGGACCGCCCCCGTCGGCCCAGAACTAGAACGCCGATGCACAGGCGCTCACGACTGGAATGTCTGAATCGCTCGTTTGCCCACCACTGGCCCGAAGAATCCCGCCGCGCCGACGGACGCACCCCCATCCCCCGATTCCGCGATGCGGCCAAAGCGGTACCACCATCCTCCCCACTGCCCACTGCCCACTGGACCGCCGCCGCCTCGCGAAACCCCACCCTCCCCCAGGGAAAGAAAGCGCGCCTCGCCCCCATTCCCGCCCCGTCCGCCCCAAGAGCAAGAGAGCAACACCGCTAACAAAATCGACTCACCACCCTCGCCCGGCGCGGCCATCGCCAACCGCGCCATCCCGCCCGCGAGGTCGTTCGCACCGCGGTACGGGCCCGAGCCAGGGTAGGGCATCCCGGTGCCGGGGTGCGGGTACGAGATGGACGAGGCGTGGGCGTGGGCGTGTGTGTGGGGGGGGCTGTGTGTATGTATGTATGTATGGATGGAGGGGGAGTGGGGAGGATGGATGGATGGATGGATGGAGGGGGGAGGGGGAAGGGCGGGAAGAGAGTGAGTGGAGTGGGAAGGATGGGATGGGGGCAAGAAAAGGAGGAGAGGGAAAGGCACGGGGGGTATAACATGGTGTGGACCCGTGTAGTGTAGTGTACAAGGGTGTGATGGACGTGGACGGGGACGGGGACGGGGACGGGGACGGGGAAGGAAAGGGTATCCAAGATCGAAGATCCGAGATACAGAACGGAATATCAGAAGGTAAGGTAAGGTACGGCACAAAGCGATCCATTCCACGCCGCAGAGTCGGAGTCGGATACGAATATGTTGGCCGCGGTATGGACCGCATACCGGCGACGCGTAAGGAGAGCCAAGAGGCAAGGTAGGAGTGGCGGTGCAGTCCATAAAAGGGAATTCGTATTGGATTACCAAAAAAGGGCATTGGATGACCGGATTTGGGAGGAGGGAAAAGCGTCGAGCAGCCCAGTCGAGGTGGATGCGGCAGGCCAAATTCGATTTTGGGGGAATATGTGATATATGGAAAAAAGCAGAGGAGAAGAATCGTCAGTCACGGCTTTCCTCGAGGCGCGAGAAGGAAAAAACAGAAAGACGGCCCGAGCCGCAAACGCAAATGCAAAAGGAAATGCACGCGGACCAAGAAACCGAAAAGAAACAAAAAGAAACAAGAGACGCACCCCCGCTCCTCATCCGTGCTCTCGCTGTCCCACTCATAGCTCGGGTGCGCGTGCGGCGCGCGCAGGGGCATCGGGCCCGGCGCGGTGTATGGCGTCGTCGTCGGCGGGTATTGGTATTGGCTCGAGCTCGCTCTCGAGCTCGGGGGCGCATGCGCGTAACTGGCCCCCGCCGTCGAATTCGGATTCGCAGTGCGGCCGGGGCTGGGGAATTGGGCGGGCGAGGGTGCATAGCTCGACGACGCGGACGGCGGGCCGTAGCTCGAGGACGACGCGGGCGACACCGGCGACACGTGCTGCGGCTGCGGGAACGAGACCCCCGCGCTACTTGGGTAGGTGTACGCCTTGCTACTGCTGCTGTCCGGACGCGCGAAACTCGCTGGGACGGGTGCGAGTTGGCCCGACGCCTGTGCGGCGGAGGAAGGACCGAGGGACGGCGGGAGGACTGCGAGCTGCGGCTGGGAGGCAGCGGCAGCGCGCGTGGCGGCTGCGACGGCGGCTTGCGACGCAGAGGACAGGTACGTGGGCTGTGCATTGCCGCTTCCTCCCCCTCCATACCCGCCTGAACTCGAACTCGAGCTCCCTCCATACGCCGCCCCACTCGCACTGCTCCGATAGTGCGACTGCGCCTCCCCGCCCATACCCCGTGTCGCGTGATCCGGCCCATACCCCGCCGCCGCGTCCCTCCGCGCCGCCTCCTCCCTCTGCGCGCGCCACCGCGCCGCCTCGTCCGCCGTCAGCTGCGCGGCAACGTGCACCGCCTGCGACGCCCTCCTCGTCGGCGCCTGCGCTTGCGGCTCCCGCTGCTGCTGCTGCTGCGCCGCCGCCCGAAACGCCGGCACCGCCTCCCCGCTCGCACCCGGCCCCCTCGCATACCGCTCATACCGATCCACCAGCGCCGCCTTCAGCTTCCCCAAATTCTGCAGGAGCTCGTGCCCGTTCTGCGCATTGTCAGCATCAGCACAACGGGGAACGCATACGAGAAAAAAAGGGGGAAGGAAGACGCGGGACGCACCGCCGTGAGATTCGCCTTCTGCTCCCCATTGAGCTCGGTCGCATAATCGCGATGCGCGGGAATCGTCTCGACGATCAACGTCGCCGCCCGCGCGAACTCGATGAACCCGCGCTCCATGTCCAGCGCGACGGTCTCGGGGCCGGAGCCGCCTGCACCACCGCCCCCAGTCCCAGTGGCGCGGGCCATGAGGCTGGCCCCGGCCTTGCGGTGCGACTCCGCGAGGCGGAGGTACTGCTTCAGCTCGCGCCCCGGCGGAGGCGGCGACTCCGCCGCCGCAGCAGCGAGCTCGGAGATCGTCGCAGGCCGTGTGGGGGGTGCCATGAGAGTACTTTAGACGTAGTTTAGACGCTAAAACCCAAGCAGCGCCAATCGTATCGTGTGATCCACACTGAATCTCGAGTCCTTGCGAGAGAAGGAACGTTTAATGAATGCAGCGTTCCCCGCGTCCTCGAATCGTTACTTACAAGTAATCGTAATCCGTAGCCGAGATGGACGTCAAGGCGAGGAAGAAGCAAGGCAGTATGTGGCGGTGCACGCAGCATCATGATTTTCTGATTCCATCACTTGTTGATAAGACTCCAACTGTTGAGTTTTCGTTCACGGCTGGATGTAGAGTGAAAGAAAACGGAAAATGGTTTGAACTTACAAACAGTCAATTTGATGCTTCTTTGGGAGTGTTTCGCTTTTGCTTTTGCTGCATCAACCTGCAAACTCGTAGCACTGAACTTGGTTGCTTAGAACCACTGCATCCGGCTGCACGCACACTATTTACTTAAAAAGCCTATGTAATGCGTTCGCAATTTAGTTATAAAACAGGGTTTGTGGTTGAGCTTTCATTTGTTTACTTACTGTTTGTGACCCCAGTTAAACTAAATGGAAATACAAGGAAATGGACTTTGCGCGCTAGACTTATACATAGCTTACCATACCTTAGATCACATGCTCCCAGTTAGTTACATCATGTAGATCACTAAATCAATATTTTACTTGCCATCTACCATGATATAGCGAGTACAAGGTCACCCCTGGCAAACCACCATTATGTGTTAGACCCCCTGCTTTGCTGAACATCCGTACAACTGTTCCATGGCCCCGGTGTTGCAGGGGCTTCTGTCCAGGGTAACACAACTCCTTGTCGAAGGGTTACAACAATATTCCTTAGTGAGCTGGTGCCTCCGTGGCTGCCTACCTCACATCTACAGCTACTACCCACAAGTGAAGCCTTACAAACTACGATGCACGTCTCCCGACCCGTGCCGCATCACACTCCTACCCCCTGTAATACTGTACTAGTTCAACCAAGTGTTTGGTCACTGGTCACAGGGACCATCGAACCGAACACTTGGTGAAAGTGGTCACAAGTGACCGTGGTTTTCAATCGATGTTTTTGAGCTTCTTCGTCCCAAATAGGGAATTTTTCGCACCGGCTTTGCCGGAAAACTTCCTTAAAAGGCAATTCAAACTGTTCGCAAACGAACAGTTGTGGTCACAGGTCACAACAGGCGAACACTTGGTCGAAATAGTACAGTAAGCCATGGAGAAGGCGGGGTTCTCCGCCTCTAAGAAGAGGGCATTTGGTCAACTCTCCAGCACGTGCTAATTATGCTTAATTATATTTAGCACTAATAGCAATAGCTCGCAGATATTAGTAAGATTTCTTAGATATGGCATAGCCTTATCTATCCACAGTGTTGTTCCTGGGACTGGAACAGATCCAGGTCTCCAGACGGAGTTTTGAATCTTGATCACAGTCGCGATCTATCGATTGCCACAGGTGACTGCCGGTATGTTCACACACACAAAAAACAGAGTTTTGATATCTTGATCACAGTTTCGATCGTACTACTGCCACCGGGAATTCCCGGACTGTCGCCTCACGAGTTTCCACATTTTCTCTCTTTTCGTTCCCCTGCTCTGAACTCAAAAAAAATCCAGACAGTCATATATATCTGGTTCAAGTTGAGGAGATATCCCGAGCTCCAGGTGGCAGGGAAATGGGGATGCCGGAAATAAACGCAAAATGGACTCGCCAGACGAGGGGAGCCGCATGGCCGTATGCTAACCCAGAAGAAAGCGGGGGGGAGGGCCATTAGCTGAATTACCGAGATGGTGCACTGAATCAACTTGAATGAAGTAAAAATGAGATCACACGCAGCCACCATATGAACAGGCATGCATCTTGCTGTGATAGGAATAGTAGCTATCGTTTTTAACTGTGAATCGACGAGGAATAGAATAGATAGGGCTTTAGTGAGGAGTTTGAATTGATACCCAGTCAAAACGAACGATGAGGTTCCAGATCGGAATATGGGATCAAGGCGAAAATGGATGTATTCTTTTCATTGGAGGAACGTCGTTCAATACACGAAAGGACCCGACTGCTTGAGAATTTGAGCATGTGAATCAATGTCAACAGGCAGCTGGTGGATAAAATCGAAGGATGAGCTCGGAGGCAAAGTTGGCGCAAGCGCTCGGAGTGATGAAAAAACAAAGTCGTGCCATGAGGTTGCGAGAAAGGCTAGCGAGCAATGGTGTGCTAAGCTTTTGAGGTCCAATCCTGAAGTTTTGGCATGAGCGAAGGGGTCGCAGCCTATATGAGCTGAATTTTTGAGGCTCTAGAAGGTGAGCCAATGCTGGAATCGTTCGCATGAGCGAAGGGGTCGCATCCTATATGAGCTGAATCGCCGAGGCCCCGGAAGGCGAGCCAATGCCGGAATTATTGATGATTCTTCTCCTGAATGGGCAGCAACCATGAACTTCTGTAGAACACAACTGAAGTGTGTTTTGTCCAAGTTGAAGAAATCTGGGGAAGCTATGCATGAGCGAAGAATTTGATAGGAGCATTAAAATTTAAACTCAAAATAACAATTGTATCAAGGACACAGGTAGGCCATGGATGGCTGAGGGTTGCTTAAATGAATAGATGGATCTCTCAGACAGTGAGACTGGCTGTTACCATTCAAGAATTATTAGGGTCCATGACACTGAAAGCTGAACTCGAATTGTGAGCTGATGAGAAAGGCGATCAACCATGACACAAATGGCCACTGGACCCACTTGAATTTGATCCAAATTCCGTTGGAACAAACAAGGCAACGTGGTGATGCATTGAGGCAAAAAATAGAAAATTTGAAGCTTCAGGGATCTAGAGGCATGGCCACTTGTAACACGAGATAGCCCCGAGTGTCCCTGGCTCATGAACTTGGATTTCTGTCCCCATGCAGTTTGTTATGCAACATTCAGTGATTTTCAGTTTTTGAATGTGGATTTACACCTGCTTAGCGCGCCATGATCAACATGTCAAGCATTTGACCTTTTTGTTACAATATTGGGAGCTAGGCACACCCAAATAACGATATCTCCACCTAGTTGGAAAGCTGTACGGAAAGTGTTAGTTTCCGAGTAAAAGAAAAGGCATGAGAAAATTAACTCTCCTCTGAGCCCGAAAAGCTGACCGAAAAGTGGCACTTTCAGGGCGACTTTCCTCCTTAGATGTAAACAGGCCCTTTCCGCATAATGAGAAAAGGACAGCGGAAAGTGTCACTTCCCATAGGTAAATCACATGCGCGGAATCTTATTGTTTCCAGCAAACATGCTGAAAGCAGCTGTTTCCAGTAAGGATCACACACAACTTTCAGCAGGTTTGGCGGAAACAATAAGATTCAGCTCATGTGATAGGTGCGTGGAAAGTGGTACTTTCTGTACACCTTTCATAAGCTGCAGGAAGTATTTACTTCAGGGGAATCAGGAAATTGAAGAGGAAAGTGATGCTTTCCGATGGCCTTTTCAGGCATCGGAAACAAGCAAAATCCCCCCATCACTGCATTCAGCCCACGGCTAGGCGACGTCATTTTGAGACGCCTCGCCAGACCCTAGCCGAAGACAGTGTTGAGGTAATGCTGGCTGGCTAGACGAAGCTAGACGCCTCGTGTCGAGGTGCCTGGACACAGCTCGGTTTGATGAACTGTCGAGGCCGTGGCCAATGCGGAGCTTGATGACTGATGCCGAGGGCGTCAGAACCCCTCGGCATGGGAGGCCTAGATGATTGTCGCGAGGCTCGGCGGGACTAAAAAAAGGTGTGTCGAGCTAGCCGAGATTTGCCACGTCTAGGTCACGTGGCTGCCTAGACAGGCCTAGCCTGGAGCTCGGCAGACTAGGGCTCTGTTTATATCTCCGGTTTGTAAACAGTGTTTTAAACACCAGTTTATAAACCGGTTTATAAATGGTCGGGCTCCGAGGGCCGGTTTATAATTCTGTGGAGTCACGTGTCATATATCTCCGAGTAATTTTTTTTTTCGCTGTCTTGCCTTGGGCTTGCTACTGTCTTCGACTCTCGAGGCTTGCCTATATTCCCATAATGTCCAGCTCCTTAGTCGCGTACTACCAGGAGGAGCTGAATGATTTACTACGGCTTCTCAAGAACCTGCCGGACACCATCCCGATCGGCGATCACCATAATTTTATCGGATACGCTCCCGAGTCCCGATGGGAAGGACGTAGACGAAAAGGGTTGCTCCAAGTCCGTTGTCAGTCATGATATCGGGAGCTCCTTTGGCCAACGCTGAACCCCTGCCGGCGAGGACATTATCATCACTTTCAACGACCTCGATTGACTCTCGTCACGATGGTGTGGACATTACCAAAGGGGATCAAAGATAAGAGAAAAGTATATCACCTACAAACATTTTTTTCAGGTTGGCTGACCCCCCCCCTCCCCGTGGGAAATTGCCTTATTAAGTAGAGATTTCCCACCCTTCTGGCGCGGGCCGATCTATCCGCTCTGCTTGGCGGTTAAATCAAAATTGGTATTTGAATATTTTGAGCCTGCTGCCTGCCTGGATCAAGAAACAGTTGCCAATGACCATATTCACATCTGTGATACCCAATAAATTCAGTCTGAGTGCCTGTAAAATGGCTGAGTCAAAACAACAAGGTTGTATTGGCGTTGCGTTGGTGGTTGTAAACAAGAATTCCTGAAGCTGAATAAAATAGGCAAGTTGATCAGGGCAAGTCTGAGTAAGTACAAAGCAAATAACAACACGGTGGTTCTAGTGAGAGTGTCGACTTGGTAGCAGAATCGGAATGCCGAGATTGATTGATAGACATTAGCCGATTTTTGACAGGCGGGAATTGCCGTAGGGTGAGCAGATACTCAGCACGCACCTGCCAAATATTGGTCTTACACATGGTCTGAGGTGCGTAGAGTGCATATTCAAGGTGCTTAGGGTGCACTTGAGTGGTTGGGGCAGCCCCAGTACCAATTTCTGACCAAAAAATGTTTGACCCACAAATATTTTTTTTCCGAGGCTGGCTGACCCCCCCCCCCTACCTGATATCGGCTAATCTTATCTTTGATCCCCCTTGGACATTACCCTGCCATTTTGCTGGGACTTGCTATCGGATAAGCCCATTGCAGGGGCGAGTGTAGTTGGAAGTCTTGAAAACTGAGCAGAACAAGCGGAGACCACCGCTAGGAGAGGGAAAAATTCGGCCGGAAACACGACATGGGAAGGGGAAGTAGACCTGCTCACATTTTAGCATATTTTGCGTGCAGTGTTTATAAACGCGTTTATAAACACCCCTGTTTGAAAAACCAACTTTAAAAACTGTTTATAAGTGCCTCGGAAATTATAAACAGGGCCCTACGGCAGACCTCGATCCGACGGGATTTTATCTCGCCGAGGAGTCGGCTGAATGCAGTGCATCTTTCCCTTCCGGTGTGAGACTTTCCTTTCAACTTTTCATCTAGGCGGACATTTTGCTATTTGCTGTGTGAGGGCCTAGCTCGACCTTTCAATCAAAAATGTGTACTAGAAGAGCTCCTGCAAGCTTGATCCGAGATAGAGCGCGAATTTCCCAAGACCTTCCGGCCCTCATTTTACCTAGCCGCGGGAATTTCGAAGCTTGAATCTTCGTTTATGGTCAGATCTGGGATAAGAGCACATGTTGTAGACCAGCTGCGCATACAGTATGAATAATAAACAAAGTAATGCTCAGCCAGGCGCTTCAGAGTGAACGACTATATTAGAATACCTAATAAACAAAGTAAAGCTAATAGAGTACGTCAGTGAGAAGAATAAATAAAGTAAGGGAACGTACCTCAGCCGGGCACTTCAGAGTGAACGACTGAGGTACTGCTCCTAGCGACAAGTCTTATATACGTAAAGAGGGAGCGATCGGTAATAAGGACCATGCTGAAACTAAATTAAATAATTAGTAGGGGGCATAACGATGTCAACGAGCACGAGTGCACCCCGGCTACATGGCCAGCCGAGCCACTATTTCGACAATGAAAAAGACTTGCAGTGCTGACTCTATTCCACAAACAGTGAGTCCGCGAGTTTGAGCCCAGCTGGCTGTGCCAGGGTATTTGTCCTCCTATCCTTACCCTTCACTCATCACTCATCACCAGCAGATAGCCGTAAAAAGTCCTGTCACCTTTTCGGATCTGCAAGCTGTAAATGTCTTTGAAAACTTACTGGTGCAATCATTCGATTTGGCGGCAGGTTACTATCAGGAGCGCAGTGGGATTTTCTGTCTTTGGTTTTCATATTTGAGGTTGGTTCTGGTACCTTCGTGTGGCTCGGGAGTTATTAATACAAATTTTCAAGATCTAATTGAGACCATTGGACGGACGTAGTGATCCTGGGACTTTTTCCCCTTTTCCACAGTCCCAGGGATGTCCGGAGGGCCCTTTTGAATGATTAATACACATCAGAGATACCATGCAGCGCCATCATGATTTGATGGCGCACTGTTGGAACCATCAGTCCTGCCGCCGTTATGCGCACCAGCCTCAGAAATTGCCAGATAAATCTGAAAGAAATAAATAACATGTGAACTAAATTCCGTATGCAGCGCTTTCACGATTTGATGGTGCGCTGATGGCGCACTGTTGGAGCATCCGTCCCGCCTTTGCGCGCCAGCCTAGAAATTGCGAGATAAATTCGAAACAAATGATTTTACATTGTAAATGGCTTCTAAATTCATATGCGAAGTAAATTCCTTGAAAATATGAAGTCAGGTCTTAAAACGCAACATGATGGGTCAAGTTGACATCAGCTTTTACATGTTGTGTTGTGCAGCTAAACAACCTGGCAATGAACGGGTGCGCACTACACGCGTGTCCCGCTGCTGCAGTACTTGAACACTCCACACTCCCCGTGATGTCCTTCGCCAAAGTCGGACAAGAATGTGTGGTGGCGGACAGGGCTGCCCCTGTTGAGTGATTGTATGGACGAATGTGCGCCCCGCCCGCCACGCTGGAGCGCGTATCGATGCTGCCAGGGGTAAGAGGATCAGTGCGCCAGACAACGAACTTGAAATCTCCCAAGTGTTAGATTAAAATTACGCAATAGCTGCGACGCTCCCAGTGACCTCTGTCACGGGGACAGACTCCAAGCAGTGTGTGAAGTTTTTATTGAGCCAGTAGTACCTTCTGCTCTTCGTCAAGTCTGAAATTGGTGGCAGATGCAGCGGCCGGGGCGCAGGTGCATGCATTCAGCTGCAGATGATGTAGGGGTGTTGATTGAGAAGTGAACACTGCAGCTGAAGAACATCTGAGTCCGCGGTGAGCATGAGAATAAACAACTTCCAAACCAGCGATGAATGTCAACTCGCAGTTCAACGCTACACCGCAAGTAAACTGCGAGCAAAGTCTTGAGACTCGGAGCTGTGCTGCTGATTGCGAACTGATTCTGGTACTTCAGTTCATGTCTTCCACTTCTCAGACTGACCTCAAATTTTGGGAGGTACATCTACACCCCTTTCCCTGCATCTTTTATTTTTTGACCTGGAAAAGATTTTATTCAAAAATCAGAGTGTTCATTCTAGGTCTGGCGTTTTATTGAAGGTATATTAAGGTTAGTATCTGTATATCGTTGATTTCCTGAGATTTTCAAGACCATGCTGCGGAAGATGAAAAGATTTCTGTGGGATATCGATCGCGAACTGATATTTCATCTGAGATCTATTTATAACTTTGATACTGATCGCTGCTTCTGCTCTAGACCTCCACCCTCCCTCTTCAATCTCTCGGGAAATGCCCGCCAGGCGCGTGCCACTAGACCCAGAAATCAAGTGTAAACAATGAGGACTCAGCTCCTCAGTTTATGAAACCAAGTTAGACACTGTATTTTATTTCCCTTCGCAATGTAGTTCTACGCACATCTGCGGAATTGCCTATGCAGCAACAAATTTTCTGCAACTCGGCATCCAGCCTCCTTCCATCCCTTTGCTGGTCGCCTTGTCCTACTATATCTTGCTGGGTAACCAGCCACCTTAACACTTTGGGCCTCCAATGCAGGCATATTGTCAGGTGTGTTTCAGGTTATGGGTTGGGAAACACAGATATCCATCCCACAAGTGATTTACAGCCTTTTGCGGAACTTCCAGCCTTTTGCGGAACTTAGGGCGCGGACTTTTTTTTTTTTTTCCAATGAATTTTGCGTCGGATGGCTCTCCTGTGCTCATTTCTGCACCATTTTCCTTTAGAATATGCTCATTATGTTTCCATTGAAAGGCCGGAGGGCGTGGTATTCTCGGATTTTTTGATGGCCAATCAAATTGCTTGATTGGGAAAATATCCTGTGTTCTGAGTAGGACAGCTGTAGCATTAGCTAGCATTGTTCAATTGATCTGATTTTTTGATACAATGGGCTCACAGGTGTACCAGAGGGCACCACATGCCGGTATTTTTAATGTGACCTATAGATTAGATGCAATCTTTATCACGACAACCCCCAATTCTCCTTTCAATGTTTTGAACCAAATATAAGTCATATAAAAAATACCGGCATATGGCGCCCTCTGGTATACCTGTGAGCCCATTGTATCAAAAAATCAGATCAATTGAACAATGGTAGCTATTGCTACAGCTGTCCTACTCAAAACACGGGATATTTTCCCAATCAAGCAATTTGATTGGCCATCAAAAAATTCGAGAATACCACGCCCTCTGGCCTTTCAATGGAAACATAATGAGCATATTCTAAAGGAAAACGGTGCAGAAATGAGCTCAGGAGAGCTATCCGACGTAAAATGCATTGAAAAAAAAAAAAAACAGTCCGCACCTTACAGCCTTTTGCGGAACTTAGGGCGCAAAAGGCTGTAAGGTGCGGACTGTTTTTTTTTTTTTCCCAATGATTTTTGCGTCGGATGGCTCTCCTGAGCTCAATTCTCAATCGTTTTCCTTTAGAATATGCTCATTATGTTTGCATTGAAAGGCCGGAGGGCATGGTATCCTCGGATTTTCTGATAGCCAATCAAATTGCTTGATTGGGAAAATATCCTGTGTTTTGAGTAGGATGGCTGTAGCATTAGCTACCGTTGTACAATTGGTCTGATTTTTTGATAAAATGGGCTCACAGATATACCAGAGGGCGCCATATGCCGGTATTTTGAATGTGACCTATAGATCAGAGGCAATCTATATCATGACAACACCCAATTCTCTTTTCAACGTCTTGAGCCAAATATAAGTCATGTAGAAAATACCGACATATGGCACCTTCTGGTATATCTGTGAGCCCATTGTATCAAAAAATCAGACCAATTGTACAACGGTAACTAATGCTACAGCCATCCCACTCAAAACACAGGATATTTTCCCAATCAAGCAATTTGATTGGCTATCAGAAAATCCGAGGATACCATGCCCTCCGGCCTTTCAATGCAAACATAATGAGCATATTCTAAAGGCAAACAATTGAGAATTGAGCTCAGGAGAGCCATCTGACGCAAAAATCAATGAAGAAAAAAAAAAAAAAAACAGTCCGCGCCCTAAGTTCCGCAAAAGGCTGTAAGACCCTTATCAGAATTTTTGTATCCCGGTTTTGTTGCTTGCTGAATTTATTTCAGCAGTAACTCCAAAACAGCGAGAGGGAAGGAGGTATAGGGATCAATATGGTGTGGGAGTCCCCCATCAATTCCCACGGATACGGGCATATGTCCGTGAACGCCTTGCCGAAGAGCTTTGAGCCCCTATATCCATATGTAAACATGTTACTATAGGTGTCCAGGTGGAGCAGGGTGACTGCAGTGGCCTCAATGCAGACAGATAACCGCAGGCAGGCACCTATGGGCAGATATCGAGACTCACATGTCTGCGGACCTACCTCGTGCAAGCCTACCACCCGATGTGTGCGCATTGCCTTTGTATGTCAATATTGTGTCCTGACCGTGCATATCACAGTGTCACACTCTCTTTCCTACCATCACGACGTGCCCTACTGCCAATTCACACCCAAGCAAGCTCGCATGGAGAAGGACCGAGAGGGAGAACAAAGGGGACTGGGCCAGCCAGAGAGAGAGTAATGTAAGTACACACCCTTTTTTCCTTGTTTTCTTTTGCTCTTTTGCCACATCTGCACGTGTTAACACTCACTCACCCAGACGTCATCACGCTCTTCACGCATGCCAGCAACCTCGCACACAAGCGAAATCGCACACAGGAGGACCCGGGAGAGTGAAGGAGAAGCCCAAAGAAAAAAGGAAGCATAATATAAGTACGCTGCCTTTCCTCTTTTTTTCTTCCTTTTTTCCTCATCTCGCTCCCATTCGGTGGACGTACAAATGTCCGCCCAGGTTCGTCTTGTGCCTGTACACACGGACTGCGGCTTGAACGCGCACGAGCATGCTGTCGATGGCGCATCCACATATCTTTTTCTCATCCACATGTGCACTTCTAACCTAACCGAACTCACGCAGCTGAGCGCCCGCAACACGGCGCTCACAACTCGCTGCTCGCGCCACGACGCCTGCGACACGACGCCCACAGTCGGACACCTGCGACACAATGTGTGCAGCAGGACGCCCGCAGCAGGACACCTGCACCACGACATCTGCAGCAGGACCTCTGCGACACAACACCTGCGACATGATGCCTGCGGCCGGACGTCTGCGACACAATGGCTGCAGCAGAGCACCCACGACACGATGCCTGTGGCAGGACGTCTGCGACACCACACCTGCAGCAGGGTGCCCATGACACGATGCCCGCGACTCGCCACTCATGACATGATGCCTGCGACACAACGTCTGCAGCAGCGCACCCACAGCTCGATGCTTGTGCAGGCCTTGCCTCACTCTATCACGATGCTCAACGCAGGCAAACTTGACACCATAGGTCCGGGAGAGCGCAGGAGATGTGACGTGGTGTCAGAAAGAGTGTAATGCAAGTTCCCTTATTTTTCTGGTTTATACCTTACTAACTTAATTCTTCCCAGACACCTGCAGCAAGATGCCTGCCGAAAGATGCCTGCAGCAAGACGACTGAGGCGAGACACCCGCATCAAGACGCCTACAGCCAGGCGCCTACGGCAAGATGCCTGCAGCAAGATGCCTACACCAAGACACCCGCTGCAAGACACCTGCTGCAAGACACCCGCTGCAAGATGCCTCCAGGAATACGCTCACAGCAAGATGCCTCCAGGAAGACGCCTCCTGCAAGATGCCCTTGGGCAGGACACCCGCTGCAAGATACCTATCGCAAAACTCCTGCTGCAGTACCCCTGGGCCATGACACCCACTGCAAGACCCCCGCCAGATGCATGCAGCAAGATCTCCGTGGCCAGACATCTGCGGCAAGACATACACTTGCCTCAAGATGTGCGGGGGCATATGCCTGTGGTTAGAGGTCTGCAGCCAAGACGCCTACAGCCGGTCACTGACTCGACTCTTGAGGCTGGACACCCACTGCAATATGCTGGCGCTACGCAGGACAGACGCTCGCGGCAGGATATACTCTATGCGGTTGGAGTGGTGGACTGACTGGCCCGATGTAGTCTTTGCAGCCAGTTGCTTGTGTCTGACATAGTCAGGCCGATAGGTTACTGAGATCACTGAATGCACGCCAAATGAGATATATTGGCGGCAGATGTGGTGGAAGTCATCGATCCTTGCGTCTGAGTAAGCGATTCAAAAACTCCCACACTGTATAGCTGTGGGTGCAAAAATGGATGGAGATGTGTGCATACATCTTGAAGGATTCTCTCTCCTCCTCCTCTAGACAGCATACGATACGATACCGACCTCTTATTATTATCACACGAACTCAAAAACGACAAGATTTACAATACCTTCACGGCGCACTCCCATCCCACCCCGCACCAGCCACCCATATACTCTACGACATACGCACTCAAGGCCAGCCATAGCATACACATAGATACACATCGTAAAGTGCGACATGGGCCCCAAGGGGCCCGCAGCACTCTAATGTAATAATGAATGAATGAATGAACATCTTGAAGGAGACACCGGGCTATGGTTGTCTGACTACAGACAAGCTGCTACGAGTGTTTAGATGTAGGGAAGGACCTGCAGGTGTTTGACTGGAGAGAAAGGTGCATGGTCAACCGGAAAAAGCACACATAGAAGTGTGGTTTCAGTAGTTCATATTTTTTGTGAGGGAATATGGCAGGATAAATTCAACAGAGAACAGAGGGTCTGAAACATGCAGATTGCAGTGTGGACGTTAAAAAGTACAGACAGGGAGGCACCAGAGAGGCCCGAAAGGAAACACGCTAAGTGCGTGCAGACAGACGGCTGGGATGGGAGGCCCGTAGCAATGTTGCTACATAGAAGCGCACTCAGACATCCACCCGCAGGTGAACGTCTGTGGACACTTTGTCACATGGAAATTTATGGGGGATGATGGGGGACTCCCCCATCACATTTGACTTGTTGGGTGGGGCCACCGCTGTGAGGGTGGCGTGACTCGTACCACTTTATTTTTATCTTTTTTTTTGTCAAACAATTGCTTTGGAAAGAACTTGCATTTGCTCTGGGATATAGCTATATCTGGGAATCATATTTGAGCATGGTGACAGTGAGAAGGGAGGAGGAAAACTATCATTTTGCAGTAGGACCGAACAAGCAGAGAATTTCGTATGCCAATCGGAATTTCCCGAAAACGAGACGGCAATCACTTCAGCGGCATGCCATTATGCCGAACTTATCTCCGCTTCTTGGGCCTCGTGGCTCGGCGTCTAATTTTTCTTCTTGCTTCCCGCCACCATCCACATACCAGGTAAGCCATCACCCACCAGCAGTGTGACCTAGTAGCCCGTAAACACACTGTACCTTATGTCATTATGTACAGCAGAATAGCCCACCCTACGCTCGAGCAAGTCTCTAATAATATATCTGATTCATAGTCTACAGCACGGCCCGGTCTACCGAAAAGAGCAGTGGACAGGTCTTTAGTCTAACGCTGTGGAAAGTCCAGTCGAGGACCTCGATGCGTGTTCCTTGAAACGAAAAGTGGGTAGCTTTCCTCCATTACACGCAGGGCTCACGATCCGCAGGCCAGCAGAGAACAATCTGATCTAAGGGATATCACTTCCACAAAGCGCTCCAGATACAATCGGTCTCAACAGTGAACCTCCTCCCTCAAGAGTTCTGTGCTATTTTCTAGGCTGTAAAACACGAAACGCGTCCGCGCGCCTCGCTTGAGTGTCCAAATAGGGTGTATCAGCAAATTCGATCCTCCTCCCTCAAGTTTGCCTCGTTTCCCTCGGTCTCAAGCGTGCACCTCTCCTCCTGACCTCCCCCAAGAGTCCCGTTCGATTTGCTAGGCTATATGACATGAAACGCGTCCGCACGCTTCGTCTGAGTGCCAAAAACAGGGTTCATCTGAAAAGTCAATCCTCCTCCCTCAAATCTGCCTTGTTTCCCTCGTTCTCAAGCGTGCACCTCTCTTTTTGACCTCCCCAAAGAGTTCCGTTCGATTTGCTATGCTATATGACATGAAACGTGTCCGCGCACTTCATCCGAGTGCCAAAAACAGGGTGCATCAGAATGGTCAATCCTCCTCCCTCAAATCTGCCTCGTTTCCCGCGGTCTCAAGCGTGCCCCCCTCCTCTGCACCTCCCTAAAAGGTGCTGTTCCATTTTCTGGGGTATATGACACGAAACGCGTCTGCGCACCTCGTCCGAGTGTCCAAAACAGGATGTATGAGAAAATTCAATCCTCCTCCCTCAAATCTGCCTCGTTTCCCTCGGTTTCAAGAGTAAACCTCCCCTCTGGATCTCCCTCAAGAGTTCTGTGCTATTTTCTAGGCTGTACAACACGAAATGCGTCCGCGCGCCTCGTTTGAGTGTCCAAAATAGGGTGTATCAGAAAATTCGATCCACCTCCCTCAAATCTGCCTCGTTTCCCTCAGTCTCAAGGGTGCACCTCTCATCTAGACCTCCCTCAAGAGTGCGGTTCGATTTGCTAGCCTGTACGACACGAAACGCGTCCGCGCTCCTCGTCCAAGTGTTCAAAGCAGGGTGCATCAAAGAATTTGATCCCCTCATTCAAATCTCCCTCATTTCCTTCAGTTCTAAGTGTGCATCTCTCCTCTGTAACTCCTTCAAGAGCCCTGTTGTATTTGCTAGAGTGTACGACACAAAACAGTTTTGCGCGCTTCGTCTGAGTGTCCAAAACAGGGTGCATCAAAGAATTTGATCCCCCTCCCTCAAATCTCCCTTGTTCCCCTCGGTCTTAAGTGTGCTCCTCTCCTCTGAATCACCCTAAAGAGTCCTGTTTGATTTTCTAAGCTGTATGACACGAAACACGTCTGCGAGCCTTGTCCGAGCATCCAAAATTGAAGTGTGACATCACACAGGTGGTGACAATATTGTGCAGGCCTTTTGCAGACAGCAAAATACCAACAGCACACAACTGGGTAAGCAAAAATAAAGTTTAGTAATGAAGAAATGGCACAGAGCAAGCTCAATGTTTATACGGAAACATTTGGAGAGCTGAGAGTAAAATCGGAATCTGTTATGTAAGAAAATACTCAGCCACTGTGACTGCGATTTAAGGTTCATTAGATTCGTTTCTAATGAAACAGTCAGGTTTAAAGTACAGACACTATTGAGGCTTCAAAATCCTAATGAATCTAGGGCACAGCCACTATTTTCATTACGGACGGAAAATGTCGACCGTAAAAAAACAAGGTCGGAAGAATGACAGGCACGAGATATTATGAACGATTGCTTCTGTACTCGTAATCCCTTTACCTCCGACCTATTGGAAACGGTGATAAACAGCCTAACCGGGCACCCCATCAAATCTCATGTTCATGATCGTACTATTCACCCCAGCGTATCCCAAATCATTTATAATATGCAAATATATTATCGCATACACCCACATTGTATATCTGAGATGTTTTTTCCCACAAGTATTGCACTTTCTAGTCAGGTTTGATGGGTGGAATTGGGGTATTGACGGAATGCCTTGCCCTATGAAGTGCACAACTCACCGACATCCCGAATTGAGGTACGGATGACTCCACAGGAAGGATTAGAACGTACTCACATGCCAAGGATGCCCACTTTATCGCGATAACCCCCCGTAAAAAATATAACTTTCAGGGCAAGTGAGATTTGGTAATTCTGGGTGATAACTCGCCGCAAACAAGAATGTGCACACCCAAGAACCTATGGACCCGGGGTAATACAGGATTAGCCGTTTCAATCATGCCAGCCAGGTTCCAGGTCCGCCACACATGCGGGTGGTTTGCGATAAGGGTGGCCAGATTGAGCCACTCCAGGTGAGATTGAGGTCTTATTCGAGGTACCAGGAGCCCAAGGACAGACATCTGGCGGAAGGTGTGACCCCAGATCATTGTCTCGGACTCAAGGATGAATACAACCCCGAAACTTGTGGATTGATGAAGATTTCGTAGAGAAACAAGCGCGGCACGCTGTGCGGAGATAAGAAATGACATTGATCTCCCATCATCTTGATCGAAAACCCGCCACAGCTTTTGATCAACACCTTCGTTTGGGTCTAAATTTGGCATACAGCCTCCTCATACATAGGTCCTGTACCATCTCATAGACACAATAGCCCAGGATTTCGCACCACACCGCCTTATATAATGCAAGTGACCGGTTAGCTAGTGTGGCCGGTTACCCAGTTGGGAATAGTAGCGAACTCAGATTACAACCCAGGACAAAGTATTCTGCCCAAGCGGCGGAGCATTCAGAGCAATACGACGGCACGCAGTGGCGAGATCTGTCGCTGTTTCTTTCGAGTTCTCTTCAGGAAGCTTGAGACAGGGCATTGGGAGGCGCGAGGTTCGCGGTGTGAACTGGCGGGCCATGTGCACCGATATCCCTCCCTCCCTTTATATGCAGCGAGGGGCTTCGCGCCCCACCACTTCGGTCCACGTGGACGCATTGTACCCATGACTGGGGTTCTTTGACAGAGAAGTGATGGGGGTGTTAGTGTGGCAGACGCCATGATGTGTCGAAGGCAAGCCGGCTTTGCCGTTTGTGAAGCTAGGGGTGTGGAGGAACAATCACCCATTGAGATATCATCACTCCAGAGTTCAGATGCAAGACAGCCAACCTGGGGAGTTGAAATTTCCCAATAAATACGCAAGGGACGCTTTGTGTAGTAGTTCGGCAAGTTGATCCGAGAGCGAGATTAGCGGAGCTTAAAAAGCTTCAGACAGACAGACAGCGTAATTTTATAAGGAGGGAGATATATATTATGTATTCATCTCTAATGTCTTAGCTGAGGCGGACAGCTCGGGTGCCACATCTCAGAACCAATGCGGAAGGAAAAACAGAAGGTGAGGAGATGGAGAAGAAGGCCCAAGAGCAGCCAACGCCGCGCTGCAAGCAGATATTAGTAGCTTGATACCATGTTCTTTGCCTTTGGTGCCATGTTGTCCACCCCTCAGAGCCAGTCCCGGAAATTTAGCCAGGAATCGATGCAAATACGTGCACCTGAAAATACTGCCACCTCTCGATAACTATCGACAGGACTACCCTCCCAAGTCCCGTCAATAGTTATCGAGGGTGGCATCGTGCCAGCATGAGCTCTTGGTGGCAGCTGTGGCACCTGGCCGAGCTGTGGCGGCGGCGCCACCCAATATATACCTGGCTTTGTTTGGTTGTTTTTTTTCGACCAAACAGTGCCATATGTGCCACGGAGCAGCCATGTATGCCACAGAACACCAAATTGCAATGGATATGGTGCCATCCATGTCACGGAGCCCTGGACCCAGGGTCAGTAAAAATTTGTTACCCAAATAGTGCCATGAGTGCCACGAGACGTTCTGATCGAGGGTCAGTAAAAAAATGTGACCCGGTTACTGCCATCGGTGCCACGAGACGTCCGGGACAAGGGTCAGTAAAAAAATGTGACCCAATTACTGCCATCGGTGCCACGACACGTCCGTGACGAGGGTCAGTAAAAAATGTGACCCGATTACTGCCATCGGTGCCACGAGACGTTCTGACCGAGGGTCAGTAAAAAAATGTGACCCGATTACTGCCATCGGTGCCACGAGATGTTCTGACCGAGGGTCAGTAAAAAATGTGACCCCACTAGTGCCATCGGTGCCACGAGACGTTCTGACCGAGGGTCAGTAAAAAAAGGTGACCCAATTACTGCCATCGGTGCCACTGGTTGTTCTCACCCCGGATCAGTAAAAATTTGTTTACTGTAGCAATGCCATCAGTGCCATGTACCGCTTTGACAGGGGATCCTGTGAAAAATATGACCCATGCAATGCCATACGTGCCACGGATCATTTTGAAGCAGAGGAATGCCATTGGTGCCACCAATAATTTCCGGGAAAATAATATCCCAATAGTGCCACCAGTGCCACAAAACATCTCGCTATCCCTTATTACGCAATGGGTTTCTGCACGTGACGTGCCACCGGTGCCAGTGCCATCAATGCCACCAATTCAAACCAAGTTGACTTGTGCCTTCTCAGGGGTGCCACGAGTGCCATGGACACAATTCAAAAACTTTTTTTTTTTTGGTGGTGGTACATTGCTGAAATATGCGAGATGACGTGCTTTACATGTATTTAAAAAAAAAAAACGCCCCCTGCAGCAGATAGGCAGGGGGCGTTTTGGGCGAGCGCAAGGTCGGAGACGTGGACACCGAGTTGAGCAGGCCACAGCGAAAGGACAGCAAAGTGGGCACCGAGTTGAGCGGGCCACGGCAAGGAGAATGTGGGGCGGAGGGGACGAAAGGAGGGGAGGAAAAAGCCCGTGCTTTGGCTACCGTTGTTGTCGTTGTGAAAGCTGGCGTTGGCGTCTTCATCAATCTCCTTCGCGGTCTTGGGCTTATGCTTGGGCTTGGAATCTTTCTTGCCCTTGCCCTTGCCCTCTGCCCGTTTCTTTGCCATCTCCTGCGCGTTGTTGGCGTGGATGGCGGCCGCTCTCTCTGCGTCCTCCTTGCGCTTCTTCCGTGCTTGAAGGACCGCAGGTGGAAGATCCTTGTCGTCGTTATCCGAGCCACCGGCCTTGGAAGGGCTCGTGGTGGGCTTGGTGCCACCGCTGCCACTGGCCGTCTTGCTGGCACCCATGGCACCCGGCTCGTCGTCCGAGTCTTCGATGAACGCGACGCTCTTCGGGACCTTCTTCTCAAGCGGCTTGGGCTTGGGGCGCGCGTGTTTGAAGGGGGGCTCGTCCTCGGCCGCATCTGCCGTCTCCCACTTCCGCTTTTCCTTCTTCTTCTCCTTCCCTCGCCCCTCTTCCTTCAGCTTCCGCAGTGGCTTCGACTCCTTCCCCTTCCCCGACGTCTTCCCCTTCCCACCCTGCTTCAAGAGGGCCTCCGCTGCCGGGGGTGCCACCAGTGCCACTGATTGCTTGGCCTTCTTCTTGCGTGGCGCAGGGGTCAGGTCCCGGTCCTCAGCGTCTTGCTCTTCCTCTTCGTTGTCGGCCAGCCGCTTGCGCTTGTTGGATGGGGGGGGTGGGGCCGCAGCGTCTTCGTCGTGCTCGGAAGGGGTCTCTTCTGTCTCGTCCTCACTCTCTGGCGATTTCCGCTTCCTCCCGCCCGATTTCTTGGTGGTCGCCTTGGACTTCGACTTGGCCTTCGGTGCCTTCTTCGTGTCCCCCTTCTTCCACACGCTGAACTCCGCCTGCACTGCCTCCTGCTCGTTCCGGTCCACATCCACCCACTCGAGCTCGCCGCTCAGAATTCGGTCGTAGAGCATCTGAATGACCGACACCGCGCCTGTCTTCATGTTGGACAGGAGCATCATCTCGACGGTGTCGGGCCACCCTGCGAGCCGGACTCTGAGCTGGCCGATGCAGACTCGATGGTAGTTGGCGTATTGCATAGTAGTGGTGGCCACGCTGGTCTTCTCCCCTGGATAAAAAATGTATTAATAGGTGAATAAATAGGAGGTAGAATTAAGAGGGTGTCTCACGAAGCGACTTCTCCATCCACTTATTGACAAATGACCTCTTCTCGGTCGTAGTCATCTTGCCGGTGTCCTTGCGGGGCTCCGCCTTGACAGGCTTAAGCGTGACTTTGGGGTTGGGTTTCAGGACCTCGGACTTGAGAACAGGCTTGCTGGTGGCCCACGCATTGTAGGATAAACCAAATGTCGCCGCGTCGATGTCATGGATGTCCTTGAAGAAGCCGAGGCTCCGAGGAGTGCTGACGACAGCAGTGGTGATGGTGTCGGAAATGTGACCCGCACTGAAGACGGCGAACACTTTGACATTTGTTCGCTTCTCGGCAGAACGGAACTTCAAAATCAAATGTTAGCCATCAGTGCCACCGTTGCCACGGGAACAATTTGGAAGCTCACTGCTTTCTCAACACTATTTGCGAGGGAGGCGACGTCTTGGGCAGCGGAGAGGTCGTTGGCACGGGTTCCCGACTCCTTGCTGATGTGGGCTGCGAGGTACTCCGTCTTGAGTTCCTTGAGTGCGGCCAGTGTCCACCGCGGCTTGCTCGAAGTCTTGTCTAACAGCATCTCCTGCTTGACAAGTTTGGAAACGTCGGGCATCAAGACCTTGACCTCCCTCCCTGTTGAAAAAAAAGGTTAATACTGGTGTGCTGTGGAGGAAACAAAGCGCACCATCCGAATTGATCTCCTGGGTCCGCTTCCAAATCAACGCGGACCACTCGTTGTACTTGCGGGACTTCTCCTGCTTCTTCCACTTGTGGAAGTGGACAAGTGCCTTGCGGCACTCGTCCTCATCCAGGTGGAGCTGCTCGGAGAGCTCCGCTGCGCGCGCCTCCAGCTTTGCGTCCCATTTGTGCACCTCCGAGTCCAGCACCGCTCTCGCCTCATTCTCCGCCTTCAGCCTCGCTGCCGTCGTGTTCACCTCCGCCGTCGATTTCCCCTTGCCCTTCAGCAGCTTCGTCTTCTTCGACGTCTGGGGCTGCTGTGGCGCATTGGGGTGTCGCTCGCAGTGAGTGGGACCAGCGCCCTCGCCATCGCCGTCGGACTCGCTGTTGGCATCGGCATCGGAGTCGCTGCTGCTGTTGCTGCTGCTGCTGCTGCTGCTGCTGCTACTGTCACTCTCGTCGTCATTGTCGTTGCTGCCATCCACGGCCATGATCTTGATTGGCGGGGTAGATGCTGGCTGGCTGGGGGGCTCCGGGGAGACGGTGCATGAAGGTGCTGGCTGCGTTTCCTCATCGTTGTTGGAGGGGGTGGCAGGTGGCACTTGTGGCACTGTCGTGTCCTCGGTGGTGGCTGATGGCACCGGTGTTGGCTTGTGGGGGCTGGAAGGTGGCACCAGTGGCACCAACTTGTCCTGCGCATCGTTGCTGGGGGAACTCGAAGGTGGCACCAGTGGCACTGTCTCGTCTTGGTTGTCGTCGTCGCGGAGGCGGGTGGGCGGCACCGCTGGCACAGTCTCCTGTTGCATGTCATCGAGGAGGCGGGTTGGTGGCACCGGTGGCACCGTCTCGTCTTGCATATCGTCGTCGCGGAGGTGGGTGGGTGACACCGGTGGCGCCGTCTCGCTTTGCGCATCGTCGTCACAGGGGCGGGCGGGTGGCACCGGCACCGCATTGCGTGCGGTCGTGGGAGATGGGGACTGGTCTGTATCGAGGGCTTTGGCCTCCTCCCGGTCCCTAGGATAGTCGACGAGCGGCCCATCACTACGAGCGGGGTCTTCGGAGTCAAACTCCGGCTCAGGAGGGGCTTGAAGCTCCGGGACGTCTTGGGCAGCCTCCAGTTGACGGAGCTGCGCAAGCTCGGCTTCAGTGGGAGCGCGGTCCATATTCGGCATGTCGGGGTCGGAATCTTCGGGTTCAGGGGTCGCTTTTGTCCTCGTTGGAGGCGGCGCCTTCTTTTGGCCTTTGCGCCTGGAGGTGGGCTTGGGGGGGTTGGTGGCATCAGTGGCTCGGCCACTTGCCCGGCTGCGCAGACTCCGGGCAGGAGTTTCGGATGCGGATGGACCAGCGCTGGGAGGTGGAGCCGTGTTGGCGTTGCTGCGGGTGCTACGACACGAAGGGGGAGACACAGTTGGGGAGACGGTTGGAGACCCTTGGGTGGCATTGCTGGAATTGGCGTTTCTTTTGCCCTTTGACATCTAGGGAATCCGGTAATGAGAATATGAACCCACCTGCCAATTTTGACCTACACTTACCTTTGAAGTTGTGGTGTTGAAACGAATGTGATGGTGGTGGTAAAATAAAAAGTTTGAAGTCCCGATCAAGCACGTGACCACCGTTGGGCTATGATGGGTGGCATCAGTGGCACTGACTGCCAACCAAACCAGCCATTGCACCTGTGGCACTGGTGGCCAACGAAATCAGCTGTGGCATCCGTGGCACAGTACGTCTTGAAGATGTAATTAAGAGCTAAAATTCACCTGTATGGCACGATTTCTTGGGGGCTGACTAAGGGAGCTCCCTTTTGGCTTCTACCACCACCATCTGCGCTTTCTTCCCGCTGGGGCCACCATGCGACTGAACGTCAAGCTCCAAGGTAAACTTCACATTGTCTGTTGTTGTACTCCTGCTGGGGAACACTGAGACGCGCGGGCCTTGGCTGGCTGCCGAGATTTGTGCCCGGAACTCGTGCCTGCCCTTTTTTCCTTTCCTTCTTTGTCTGCGGTACTCCTGCTGGGGAACCATGCACATGTCGTCAGTATCCGAGCCCGGAACCCAGCGTCAATGTGTCTGAATGGAAACATACCATGCCACCCGTGCCACCTATGCCATGTACGCATCAGACCTGAAATATTGCCACCAATGCCACCCGTGCCATTCAGTCAACTGACTTGTCAACTGTGACTCGAAATGCCACCGATGCCACTGCCATCTGTGCCACCGCTAACCTTCCTACCAGGTTCAGGTTCGCTCCTTGGGATCGACATTTCTTCCCTTAGGACTGTACGGCTCCAACGCTCTCCCCTTCTGAATTCGCTCACTCATTCGCAGACCCGGTCTGGCCACACCTTTGGCTCTTGGGAGGAAATTTCCACAAACTTCTCCATCACTGATGCAGTTGCTGCTGCTGCTGTCGGTGTCCAATGCCACGAGGATCTCGCAGAGCTTGACACTGGAACTCCCTCGAGCCTCTTGTCTCTGATCCCTATGACTCCCTTTGACCAACCAACCACCCCGACCCCGACTACACGAATGCAAAGGGATAAACTTCGGTCCAAAGTTAAACGTCGCAATGCCCGTGCAGCTGTCAAGGCCCTAGTGGATCCTCTCCGTGACCCTCGTCCATCCCGTCACCAACGACATATCCACGCAGCCGCACCTCCTATCACAGCTCAATTTCATCTCAGGAAAACTCGGATTGCAGCCACTGGATTCATCAGGCTCCGTGACGACGGTGGCTGCACCTACCGGTTGCAGGACTTTCTTGGAGATAAGCCCAAGCATAAAGGCTTTCGGCTGGTGAAGTCGAGTGGAAGGTTTGTCATGCTGCATTTTTGTTTTTCTTCCCTCTCTCACAACACATTCTCCAGTACCCCCCGGCCCATTGTAGATCGCGATGGGAAGGTCTGTGCGCTTTATGGTGGTATGCCTGACGATGAGGGTTTCATGACGCACGTCCATGACCCCGCTGTACAGGTGCTGGAGGCTGCTCGAGCCCAAGCATCCCTCAGTTATGAGCAGCTCCACCACCGTCGAGGGAACTTTGCCCAGGTATCGGGCGGGGACTCGCATGGGGGCGAACAGCTCCAGCCTGGGGCATTGATCAACGGCGTCATCAATTCTGCAATCTTTGCAGCACTTATTGCCCTACCTGCCTTCCAACGACTCGCGGGCTTTGCCACCGGTATGTGACTGGCATGCCTCTCCAGCTTTCCTCAATGCTTTCTTACAGGCTTGTTCGCTAATTGGGCTCCCAACGTTTTTGATTTCTACATCGACTACATGAGCATATTTTACAAAAAGTACGACCAGCTCTCTCGTCCCTTCCAAAACAGCATATGGTCTGCATGCACCTTCAATCTTGGCCCACGAACTTGTACCTTGGGCCATCGGGACTTTGCAAACCTGGTGTTCGGATGGTGCTCATTAACAGCGCTTGGCAACTTCGATTTCACGAGAGGAGGACATCTTATCCTCTGGGACTGCAAGCTCGTCCTCGAGTTCCCCCCTGGCGCCACTATCCTCATTCCAAGCGCAGCCATCTTCCATTCCAACATCCCCATTGCAGCTGGTGAGCGGCGATACTTGTTCACCCAGTACACTGCAGGGGGTCTCTTCCGATGGGTTGAGCACGGCTTTCAAAAAGAGGAGGAATTTTTTGAGACACTTACAGATGCCCAGGCGAAGCAGGAGGAGCGGTTGGGCTTGAAGCGGGCGTCGGCTGGGTCCGCACTATTTTCTACTCTTGAAGAGCTGAAGGCTGGGCTGTAGAACATCTTGTTTGACATGTTTTTCTTGAATTTGAAACATTTCGCCACTGATGCCACGGGTTTATTGAAGAAGTATGACCCATGCCATCGATGCCACGAGAAAAATGTAACAAAATGAATCATGCCATTGGTGCCACAATAAATGCCATCAGTGCCACATGAATTTTGGCTGTGACACTATGATCCCGTAACACGTCCCGCCGTGATCACGTACACGTCCCACCACATTTTCGCTTCGCACTTCATCCCAAGCTCCCAGCCACTAAATCTGAATCGGCAGAATGAAAGTAACACATCTCTTGGGTGTCCCCAAATATTTTTGAATTTTCTCTTTCAGCATGGAATGTGATATATTTTGAAACATCCAACAAACCAAATGGTTCACTACTTCCATATGGGTACCCCACCTCTCGGCTCTTACCACAACACCAAATTTTCTCAACCTCGAAATTTCGACCCAGTTGACTTGGTAAGTGATCTCCTTGTCCCTCTGGCTTGTTATGAATGCCCTGCTGTCCATTTAGAATGCCAGAGAGGGAGAAAAACTCCCCTGTGCCACCGGTGCCATCGCGTACCCCAGTTGCCAGACGGCTTGCGCAGGCCAAATATCGTGAAAAGTATGTATACAGAGTGAGCTAACCGGAATCCATACTCAGCTGCTGCAGCCATAAAGAAGAGGAAGCAGAGAAAAGTAGAATTCGGATTGCAAGGTATGTGGCAACTGACATTGTCTGAGATATCTACATGAAAGCTGGATAGATTTAGAGCCAGCATTAAGGCCGACCCTGAGCATGTACAGGAGCAGAAGGACAGGAAGAAATGTGCTGACAAGGCCTACAGGGAGAAGTAATTCCATTTACTCACGCTCTCCCACTCTGACTGACCCAATTAGAAACCGTCATCTTATAGCATTCAAAAAGCGGGAAAAAAGGAAGGAAGCAAATGCGCAAAAGGGAACTAAGCAGGGTTATCAGGTGGAAGAAAAAAAAGATTATGCCTTGGAATACGAACTTTGGACCCACAGAAGACAAGATGAGCTCCAGCAAAGGGTTTCAGATACACTGTGGAGGGACAAAGATGGGTATCTGAGGCAAGATGGCTAGTAGGGTACAAACTTTTTGTGTATGAAACCGATGGCACATGTGGCACAGGTGGCAAAACTTCATTTTTTTTCCGAGATCAACAATTTTCGGTGGCAGGAGTGGCAGGCCCAAGGATTTCGGGTGGCACAGATGGCACGGTACCCCAAAAAAATACGGATCAAGTCCCGTGACTAATATCAACTTGTTCTTCGTCCACAATGTCTTCGCCCTATCGATGCTCCCCACCCTTCCACCCTGACCCGGCGATACACGGGCCCAAGCCACTTCCTTTTACCTGGTTTCCAGCCCGGCTGCATTGGACAACCGCGGCATCTACACCTCTTGGTGCGTCCGTTTTTTTTTTCCGCCTTGGTCCAACCCTGAAAGAAACACAAAAAAAGGTCAAGCACCCAGCGCATCTGCGAAAATATTCCTCGGGGGGGCACCACCAAGTTCTCCTCCTGGGAGGCTTGCCTCCCTGTGTGGCATGCCTGCTGCGACGCCGGGGAGCATGCCCACCCCTCGAGCCCCACCATCCCTGCGTGCCTGGAGCCTCCCCAGACCCCCAAGGCCCTAGCCCACTCCTCCACCGCTGCGCATACCCCACGCACTCCCACTACTGCCACTTCAGCGTCTCCCAGCACTGTGTCGTCGCTCAGTGCCACCAGTGCCACCTTCAGCTTCCACCGCTTTGCCCACGCAAACTCCTGCCGAGCTCCAACCCACCCTTTTGACGAAGAGGGGTGTGACCGAAACTTTGTCCCTGGTAGTCGATCACCTTCCCCCCTCTCCTGGAGCCCCTCCGGTGTGGCCCAACGACTCTGTCCCCGGCGCTGGACCTTCCCCTCAATGCCACCCAGACATATGTCGTCCGTGGCAGCGGTGCCATCCACACCTCTCTCGACGACACCCTGGCAGATTTTACCATAGCTGCAGCCTGGGGCCAAGCCACTCTTTGTGCCACGGATAATCCACGGATCGCCACCCATGTGGCAGCAGGCCACACCCTGGAGGAGGCAAGGGCCCTTGTCTGTTTGGGTAATTTAGGGGGGCAGGTTTTGAAAGAGGAGTATGCATATGATTCTGACAATGAATACTGGCGTAATTCATAACTTTCCTTGCACTTGTAACATAATTATTTTCAAATCAAATGGCATTGGTGGCACAAGGAGTTGAATTGAATGGCATCCATGGCATACACACTGAATAAAGAGGTTGGTGCCACCTGTGCCACCTGTGCCACTAGAGCTTTTCATGGCATTGTTCGGATCCTGGTGGGAAATCATTGAAGATTGACATCGGTAAGCTCGGAATGATGTAAGCTGTCAAAATTTTCTCCTCCCACTCAACACACTCTCTAATGCCAAAGGAGAAGAAGACCAAGACAAATCCCAACCGTATAAGACCAAAAACCAAGATCAGATTATCAGTGGAGAGCCAAGACCGAAACGGAAACCGTACCTCCGAACTCAAAACCCTTTTCAGAAAGGATGTTGCAGCCAGGCAAAAGGCAGTAGCGGATGAAGTTGCAGGTCCGTACAGATTGGTTTACTTGGAGCCTATTTTAATTTTGTAGCTCGGACTCCCGAAATACAACAAAGGTTGGACAAGGTTCGACACATTCCAGATGAAGACGATCAATGGGAAGATGACAACACTGTCACATACGACGATGTAGTGGATGGGTCAGTGCCCATTGATATTAGCCATGGGGGTGGAGAGATGGCGGATCTGGAGAGGGGTCTTTGGGAAGATATTCACGGAAAGAAGAAGAGGCCCGTGCTTTTTTTTCTCCATTTTTACTGCCCTAATTTCGTGGACTGCAGGAGACGACAACGGGATACCCGAAACCGCTGGGATATTCTTCAGCGCCGTGTTAATGGCTTCCGCCAGCAAATGGAAGCGATGACAGACGCATACATGAAGTTTACGGCTGCGCAGGGCGGCAGGCTGGAGAAGGAACCGCCACCGGTGCCACCAGAGCTGGTTGAGAATGCATATACTGTCATGATCGTGGATATTTTCAGTATGTCTGCTTTCTTCTCGAAATTTTCCGCGCTAAGGGACAGTAGACACCTACACAGTTGACGTCCCCATGCAGAGCATGGACGTCTATATATCATCTTGTTTGGGGGGGCAGGGCCTGATGCCATGCTCACCATGGAAGCCCAAACTCGCTATCACGATGCGAGTGCTTGAGATGTATAGACTGACCCATCTCAGGTGCCCAGCCTTGGGAATCCAGGCATGGATGAAGGCACTGTCAGATCTTCAGGGAGCAGCATTCAAACCCTACAGCACGCAGCAGTTCACGACTTGCTTTGATCTCTATCTTGGTATACTTGAAGAGGTGGACAATCGGGTGAATAAAGCCTTGCAGAGGGATTCGAAGGACTGGCGTCTCAAAAATTGCTGCCCAGCCTGCACATACAAGCTCAAAGTTGAAGGCCAGCTGTACTTCTCTATGCTAGCCACATGTGACGGTAACAATTCCTTGAAAGGCGTCCTTCGGAAGGACAAGGGCTTCACTGAGGACGGTGTTCCTCTCCGTGGTGGCTGTGAGAGGCCAGACCCCAGAGCAGCATCTGCAAGCGGAGACTATTTCATTAGCAGGCTGGATGTTGACCGGTGGGTAAAGGAACGGTTGGCTGAAGAGGTGGTTCTGCCAGTGAGTCATTTATTCGGTCTGTGGCACTCGTGGCACCTGCAGACTCGCACCATTCAAGTGCAGCCTAGCATACATGGCATTGGTGGCACGACACTCCTGTGGCATCAGCACTGTGGCACTCGTGGCACTTGCAGACTCGCATCATTCAAGTGCAGCCTAGCAAAGATGGCATTGGTGGCACGACACGCCTATGGCATCGGTACTGTGGCACTCGTGGCACCTGCAGACTCCAAGTGCAGCCTGCATTGGTGGCACAACGTGCCTGTGGCATCGGTAGCATAGTACTGATTCAAGACCTTCAGGATATTCTTGATCCTGAAGAGGCGTCTGCGTGCGAGGAGCGTTGGAAGAATCTCTCTGAGGAGCTCACTTCGAAAATGTGGGGGATCTTTGACGAGACAGGCATTTTTCTTGCATTGTGCCGGCACAGCTTCGTGCTGTTGGTGGCTGACATGGTCAGAAGTGGAGAGCTGTGAGTGGTGGCACCGATGGCACTTATGGCGCGCTAACCAAGAGACAGTGCCAAGTATGCTCTGGCTATTGAGAATGTCATGATGGATGCCTTTGGCAAGGATATAGGGCTTGGCTATGACATTGGATGTGGCCATGCCAAAACTCTCAAGAACTCTCCACTCGGTCCAAAGGCCAAGGAGCACAATTTCAGCTTGTTGGTCGGAGCATTCCATGGGCATGCTCACAACCGTTGGTGCCAGCTCCAGTACCTGGCAACCTATGTTGAAGGGATGGGCATCGAGGACTTGGAGGGATGTGAGCGTATTTTTTCAAAATCCAATGGGCTGTCCAGGTCTGTTCGGTACGCAAGTGTGTTTCACCGCAAGCAGACAATCAGAACCTACCTGGCTCATGTGGATACCTTTGATACGTATGCGAACCTGAGTAACTTTTCTTCATCTAATACTCATCATATTTCTTACCATCAATTGGAAGGCACCTTTTTGGTCAACAACTACAAACAGGCAGTTGGCATACTCAACACCGAAAAAACTGTCAAGTATGCCATGGCACAGGCCGGTGTGACTGAAGAAATGATGGAGGCTCGTTTGGAAGAAGAGAAGGTGTACCTGGATGGACTATCAGTGGAACCAGTCGAAGAAACTGATCACATGGAATACTACCAACAGCTGGTCAATCTGGCAGATAGAAGGTGTGTTCTTTTGGACTGGCCTTGGAAATGAGCTCACGGCTTTTCGATGCCACCTGTGCCACTGTCTCCTTTCGCAAAATCACCACGTGTGCCACTGAAATCGCCATATGTGCCACTCTCCTCCAATTCGTGCCACCGATGCCATTCCTGCCACATGGGCCTTTTCATCTATAATTCCACGTGTCACTGATATCATGCCACTGGTGCCACCCATGCCATACCATCATTGCCATCCGTGATCCTTTTGCAGAGAGAAGTTCAAAGATGTCTTTGCTGAAGGCTCCACTGCAAATGGGACCACCAGACGCCATGCAAAGGAAAATTATGATAGGGCAGTGGAAACTGTGCAGACAACAGAACGATGATTGTCAATAGAGGTAAGGTGGACAACAGAGGATCCAGAGTGGATTCAGGCCGCAGAGCTTGTCACCATGCGGCGGTATCAGCGAGCCATCAATACGCTCGAAGGTCTGGTGGTCAAGCGGATTTTGAAGCTCACCAAGGTTAACCAGTCAGGCCTAGGTCAGCGTTTCCTTTAATTGGCAGGGGGAGTGGGTCTAATATGTGTTTTTAGCTTACAAACTCAGAGACCACATTGCTAAAGCTCTCAAAGCTAGATCAAAGGCCATCCGGAACGCCCTGAATCGGTACAATACGGCAGCCGCAGCGCTTGACCCTCCTGGCCGCCTCCTCACTTGGGCTGAAGTCGTTGACTATACCTTCCTCTCGGAATTCAACATTCTCCGGAATCCAGACACCACTTCCTCCATCCGTGCCTGGGCCACACCTGCTGCCCGTCAGCTCCTTGACTCTTATTACAAGCTCAAGCGGGCCAGGGAAGAGATTCAGCGACTGAACATCGAAATCCGCCGCTTTGTGACCCATATGAAGGACAAACGGACCTTCCTTGTCCAGCAGGAGTCAGAGATTAAGGCACAGGATCCAGTATTGGCCTTCTTCGTTCGAAAGTATTGAAACCGACGGGGTAGGTTTGATGATGTTCACTCCAAGAGGCTCCAAGCAATGAAGGACAAGTTGGGCCCTGCCTTCACAGGGACCCTTCAACCCGGAATCCGGGTCTCGCCACCAGTGCCACCGGTGCCAAATCCTGAAGAACAAGGGACAGTGCCATCTGAGCCATCGATGCCACCGATGCCACTACCGGATGTGGAACCTGAAACAACGGAGATGAACATTGATGAGCCTGCAGGGGGGGAGGATGATGAGGGATCTCAGGATGGATGGCTGCTGGATGATGGATCCAGCGATGAGGATGAGGGACCTGATGCTGAAGGAGAACTGTCTGCAGTGTTGGAAGGGGTAGCATCACTAGGAGTTGACAGGGAGTGAGACTTTCAAAGTTGTGATCAAACAGTGGCACCAATGGCACTTGAAGTCACCGCCACTGGATCACAAAGAAAATGCTTATAGATGTTCTAGTCAGCAATACCCTTTGTTGAAAGCTCTCTTAGTGATCCTAGTCTCAGTGTTGTGTGGCACCCATGTTATTCATTCTTTTTGGGATCCAACTTTGAAATGGCGTATTTTTCCCCATAATCCACCATCCAAATGATCTGTGGCACCGGTGGCATTTTTAGGGTATTTCCCCCAATCCAATGGTCCGTGGCATCCATGGCATAGGTTGGGTATTATTGATCCCCTAATCTGGTGCACAAATGATCTGTGGCATCAATGGCATTTTCTAGCTATTATTCCCCCTTGATGCAGCATCCAAATGACCAGTGGCACTGATGGCACAGCTTTGGTATTATTTTTCCCCTGGTCCAGCGCTGAAATGTTTCGTGGCACCGATGGCGGTATTCACATATTATTTTCTCGAAAATTATTGGTGGCACCGATGGCATTCCTTGTCCTGCTTCAAAATGATCCGTGGCACGCATGGCATTGCATGGTCATATTTTCCACTGGATCCCGATCAAAATGGTACATGGCACTGATGGCATTATTAGGGTAACAAATTTTTACTGATCCGGGGTCAGGGCGAGCCGTGGCACTGATGGCAGTAATTGGGTCACATTTTTTTACTGACCCTCGGTCAGAACATCTCGTGGCACCGATGGCAGTAATCGGGTCACATTTTTTTTACTGACCCTCAGTCAGAACGTCTCGTGGCACCGATGGCAGTAATCGGGTCACATTTTTTTACTGACCCTCGGTCAGAACGTCTTGTGGCACCGATGGCAGTAATCGGGTCACATTTTTTTACTGACCCTCGGTCAGAACGTCTTGTGGCACCGATGGCAGTAATCGGGTCACATTTTTTACTGACCCTCGTTGCGGTAGTGCGCACGGACGTGATCACGGGAGTTCGGACCGATTAGCCAGCTGTTTGTGCATGTTGTAGCAACATCATCTCTTGCTTTCTGCCTGCATCGCGACATTGCGGGTTTCCTCTCGCGACCACCGAGAGAGGATCTGGAGTGACTACCCCATCGTCCCGGACGTGTCGTGGCACCGATGGCAGTAATTGGGTCACATTTTTTACTGACCCTCGTCCCAGACGTCTCGTGCCACCAATGGCAGTAATCGGGTCACATTTTTTTACTGACCCTCGATCAGAACGTCTCGTGGCACTCATGGCACTATTTGGGTAACAAATTTTTACTGACCCTGGGTCCAGGGCTCCGTGGCATGGATGGCACCATATCCATTGCAATTTGGTGTTCTGTGGCATACATGGCTGCTCCGTGGCACATATGGCACTGTTTGGTCGAAAAAAAACAACCAAACAAAGCCAGGTATATATTGGGTGGCGCCGCCGCCACAGCTCGGCCAGGTGCCACAGCTGCCACCAAGAGCTCGTGCTGGCATGATGCCACCCTCGATAACTATTGACGGGACTTGGGGGGGTAGTCTCGTCGATAGTTATTGAGAGGTGGCGGTATTTTCAGGTGAATACGTGGGGATAAAGGGGTGCCTGCCCGGTGATGGTGCACCTTCGACTTTGCCGTGCACTCCAATTGCATCCTAAGTGGCAGTCGAGGCTTCAACAGCTTTTAAAGACGCCTCTACGGCGGCTTCCAGCAGCATATCCCTGAGTAAGAACGGTGAGCGTGCTTCGGATACGCACTGATCCTGCTCTGGTGGGTGCACGACGGATTGCACACCGCTGATTGATCCAGACGTGAAGGAAAATGATAGGCCGGACTCGGCCAGGAGAAAATGCCGCGACTGCCGCGCTTATCCCAAATTATGACTAGATGTCAAAATCGGTGTTCTTTCATGCTAAACCAGGCTTCTCGAGGGGATAAATGCTTAGGAATGACTTAGGATATTTCAATGAAGTGCTACTGGTTGAAATCATGATATTTCTCAAGTGCATTTTGGCACTAAATCACCGTTGAAACACCCCAGACTAGACCAACGACAAGTTCCCGTTAGTGGAATGAGAATTTTCACAGTTAATGATGTCTTAGAGGTATTAAAACCTTTCCTCAAGCTGGAGTTAACTACGGCACATCCTCTGCAAGTGCGCGGCAGCGGCGCCAATACCGCGGCAGTACGCGTCAATGCGCGTCAGTACTGCGTCAACGCCGTGTCAGGTACGCGGCAATGCGCGTCGGTAGTGCGGTACTGTAACGCTTCGGCATTCATTGAGTATGCATTTCTGTGAGGGAATTGCTGTTTCTAACAAATTCAGACTTGAATGCACCGCATGGAATGTGCGACGGAAGTAACTGCGAAATTGTAGTTTTGTAGAGTATCTGGTACTATAGGTATTCACCATCCATTCGTTCTCGTTCTCAACAGGCTTGGACACTGTTGATGTGGATTTCTGATAACCCTATCACAATGCATACCACAGCGGTTACGCCTCTCACAGGTGCCGCGACAAGATGTAACGCAGTTCAGGAATTCAATCCACCATGGCACATATGATTCAAGTTCTGGCCCAATTATCTCCACTCCAATTCAAATATTGAACCATTGGCCAGACATGTCCTATAGCAACCAAGTTCAGAATCCAATTACCAGGAATCAATATTAGCAATCACCAAGCTAGGTGTTTGGCAACTATCAAATGAGTTGAACCATGGAAATATCAAAGGCAGATATGAAGCAAAACAGCAAACCACCACAGAATAGAACTGGATTGGGCGGAAAAATTAGTCAAAAAATTTGTTTCATGTTTTTTTCTGCTTCGCAAGTACACGTGATTGGAGATGATGTATTTTTGTTGCTCACTGTGTGCTGTGCCATAGCGCGTCAATCGGCAAGTCCGATCCTGCAGCTGAGTTTGACCTGATTCACAGCTTGTAAATTTCACGAAAGGGCTCTGGTCAAATAGATCCAACAGATTTCTGTCCTCAAAAGTGCCTTGTTGTCATCTGACATCGAGACTTCTCCTTGCACTCCGTCTACAACGACGAAATTTAACTCAGGCAACTTGGTCAAAATAGTGCAGTAGTGCAATTACGAAGACTCTCCACAACATGAACTGGACTTGGACAGAATTTCCCTTTGTTCTGTCCAGAATGCTTGATATACGGCGCATGAGTATCGGTGTAGGGGCCATTCACAACTGGTTTACCATGTCCAGTTTAGCGTAGAGGTTGAACTATGTACTCAGTCCAGTGTTCTTCTCTTACCTTGCGGGGTCATGGGTTCAAACACTCTTGTCAGTATGTCTTTTTGCTGCGATTACCACTGATATTAATCTCCTCATAATTTAATCTTGCAAGATTCATCTTCAATGAGTCAAGTCTCGATTGAATTTCAGACTAATGAGAAGATTATATTCTTACGAGGCACAGCTGCTTATGACGTTCCAAACGTCACATTATTCCAAACTCGAAAAAAACTTCAACTCTTTGGAAAAAAAATTCTTTAAGGTTCAGAATTAGGTTTCACACACCAGGGTAGACTATTTAAATCTAGTAGACCATTCCTGAGAGAAATCTGACTACAGTAGCAGACTGTACCATCAAAATACAGACGCCATCACATTCTGATGGTTCTCGGCACACACCGGCCGCGGATTTCCGGGCCGGCAACAGCAAGAGCAGTGAGTGGGGGGGCATTCAGAACCTTTATTCATACTAAGTGAACTCGCTGAGGGGGCAAAAGGGAAATTTGTGTTGAGTGTCCAAGATTTTTATTTTTTGCTCAATTGATTGTCGAAACGTCAGCCAATTTTTTTTTTCGGGATCTAGAGGGTAAATCTGGTTTTATGGTTGATCCTAAGGCCATAATGACATTAAGATACATGACACACTGTCCTCCACATGGTGTATGCATGATTTGAACGGTACAGCTTGTTTTGGCATATCCCGCAAGCCATCAAACACTGATGCCGGTAGTGTTTGCACAATATAGCTTGCTACCAGTGTCGGATTGGCCTCAGAAATGGTGTATTAGGCTAGATAAGTTACCTTATCGCAGTACAGCCTTAATCTGAACCTTGAAGAATTTTTTTTTCAAGGAGTCAAAGTTTTTTCCAAGGTTGGAATAATGTGACGTTTGGAACGTCATAGCTGCTGTCAGTAGGAGAAGATTAACTTTTTTATGCTATATGAAAGCTGGGAAATTTAACTTACAAGATTAATCTTGGTCGTGGTGGAGATTCCATTTTGTGTAGCTGGGAAGTGGATAGCAAATCGTATAAAAGATTAATTTTGATGATGTACAATTTCATGCAAAAAATTAATCCTAGCTGCTGCGACCGTTGTATTTACACCCATTGAGTTGTGGAATTATCCCATTTTCATCCCCCCGTGCAGGAGTGTGGTAATTGCGGCGCTTTGGTTCGTGGGCACTCCTTATAGACTTCTCAGTGTATTGACCATTAGCTCTTGCTACGAATGGCGCGGCGTATGAGTATAAAACCTCGCGGCACCTGATTCAGTCTTCGATTGTCCATCGGACATATTTCAATCCCACTGGGTCCCAAAAAACTGGAGTGGCACTGGAATAAACTGGAATTTCCAGCTTCAATGTAGTGGAGTTCGTCCAAGTCAAACCACAAGAGTGTGTGTTGAGTCAAGTCCTGTCTGTTACGGTTCAATTCGATCTCAAATGTTGCTCGGGCATCTCAGAAAACATGTAATGCGGAAATTCAATACATCCAGCAATTGTAGGTACAGGCATAAAATCACACAGAGACCAGAACTAAGTGAACCCAACTTTCCAACCTCTCTGCTTTCTTTGAAGAAATTTGGTCCCACAACATATCGGTTTACCTCCCTTTCTGCTAATGAGGCAGGAGCATTCGAGCCCGAACATCGCGGCATATCCCCAGGAATCCTGGTGCAAGCATTGGCGCGACAGCACTGTAATGTCTTGCTTACCTGTTTAGGCTAACGCCGCCCTCGATTCTGGACAGATGCAGTGCAGACCACCACGCAGCAGTACAGCGTCAATACCTTTGAATTGGAATGCAATAACCGCCGAGGTAGCCTTCTGGGTTTGCATCTCAATTTTGAGATCGGCTAGCTTCAATTTCTGTGACTTCGTCTGTGCGTAGTGCCTGGGCAGCAGTGAACATCCCGAAGGGTTGGATTGAAAATATCGGCAGGATGGCGGTGCACTGGATGCCTCGGTAAGGTGCGTCAAGGCGCGTCATTCGCCAGCCAGTTGTGTGACTTACATTGCAATGGCTGGTAGTTGGAATCGCCGTTGGATCCATAATTCATAGAATGTTTCAATAAGTCAATCTTTATACACCACCAATGGTCATAAGAGTAATCACGGGTTGTGTTCAACGTTTCAGACAGAAGGGCTCTCAGTTCTGGACATCCAACCTGATCTCTGATGTGGTGTGGCCAGTGTTGCAAGATTGAGCCTCACAGTTGCACCCATGGGTGCATTCGACAAGAGTCTCACATAGCCGGATGCTTCAAAAATCAACCTCGCACTGTCACTGAAATGAGTTATCGAGTCTTTGGAACCGTGGTGTTGTGTTCATTGGACTCAAAGCTGAAGCCCGAGCGGCCTCAAGGATACTCCTGGAAACCCTAGTAGTTAAATATGGTACATTCATTCAACATTGTACTCAGAGACAGTGCGGCACACCACCATGTCCTCAAGGAACCATCACTGTTGAAGACGCTGGCCAGGAACCATGCGTAACGTCCCCCAGTGAAACAAAATTTCCTTGGGTTAATTTAGTTGGTGATTGGAGTTCCGACACAGTGGAAAACACTAGTGTAGTCATGTTTCAATCATAAATTGGGATTGATTTAGGTGCGCCGGTCGGAATATGTTTCATCAGGTTTTTGAGACCCAAATGGCAAACAATGTGTTTTGGTTGTAAAAACTCCAGACAACTTGAATTTGAATCCAGCACTCTGTGTGGAAGAAAAAAGAGGCCGCACTTACCCCTCACGTCGCGGCAATAGCACAGCCACTGCCGCGTCAAACCGCATCAGCGCGCGTCAATGCGCGTCAGTGCCGCGGCACTTTCACCCAGCCCGTTCTTCAGCGCTATTGAGGCTGCGCGCGGTACGGCCGATGTGGATCGGGAGGGAGGACGAGGGGGTACGATAAGCCGGAGGATGCGATTGGCGCGGTCGTGACGGAAATCACCTCCTGGCCGGCTGTGCGACAGTGTTCACCGATGAATGCGTTTGCGGACCCCGAGCAAATCACAAAGTATGTGAGCTATATGCCAGCTGATGTGGATTCTGGTGGCTGTAAATTTCGAAGCGAGCGCCGAGGGTTAAAATAGCAAGAGAGATACCAAGCAATGGAAGGAGGAAGAGCATGGTATTGAGAACAAACCACTTCAAGCAGCTTGAGGCAACGGCCTCTGGGCGAGATGGAAACAGTGTACCCCGAGCTGACAGCCAATTAGCGGACAGCAGCAAAGAACTGAAAAGAAACTTCGTACCAGGTAAAGGCTTTCCCGGGATACGATCGTCATATCTGACGAGTGTGGACATGGGTCTCGGGGAAGTGATATTTCGCAGTTGAACTGGGTAGAATTTATAACGGAGTTCGGATTGCGTTGCAAGCAGTGACCCACGGTCCAGAGCACGTAGAATGGACGGCTTGAGCGGAAAGAGTCCAGACGAGAAAAAAAAAGTCTCAGACAGACATGGAGAATCCAGAGAAAACTTCAGAAGTGGAGCGCAATTTGCAGTATAAGGCGGCGGCGTTCAGGAATGCACGTAGAATGGACGACGGGAGCAAACAGAGTCGAGATAGAAGCAGAAAAAAAATCAAAACGACCCCAAATCGAGTTCACAGACATGAAGAATCCAGGGAAATCCCCAGAAGTCGAGTGCAAGCGGCATCTGAACGAGTTGGCCGTGCTTCGGACTGTCCACACGATCGGCCTCCAGATCCGATACTAAGTACTTGCGGTAATCAACCCGTTTACCTGTTTACGGACGGATACGGGTCCCGAATAAACGGGTGAATCCGTTCCGTACCCGTCCGTTTTCGAAGTGATCAGAGTGGCTCTACGGACGGGGCGGAAACCGTCGCGACGGGCCGTCGACCCGTGGCAGACGGAAACGGGCCGGAGCCCTATGCGACACAGGCTTTGGAGTCGAATTCGGAATCTGGGCGAATTGAGGACGCAGGATTTGCGCCCGCACGCAGGCCTTGGACGACCTACGTTTTCATCGAATACCACGGACACTGCGGATACTACGAAGACAGTCCTCCATGTACGAATACACTCATGGCCGCCCCTCCTTCCTCCTTTCTATCATCTAGCGTCAATCTCAATCTTACAAGAAAGCGCGCCCCCAAGGGCCGAGAAGCCCTCTTTTATGCGGCGGGTATCCACGACGATGAGGAAGGAACGGGGCCCGGCCTCACAAGTGCGCACGCAGCTGGGCCCACATCCCGTGCGTTATCCTTCCTCCAGGCGCGAGGAACGGGGAGGACGGGGAGCGAGTCTCGTGCAAGGACGGCATGCTTTCGCGCGTACGTCGGTGGGGAGAAGGGCGAATACGGGCACCCGGGGAAAAGTGTACGGAGGGAGGGCGCGCAAGTGCGCGGCGGGGGACGTCGACGCCAAGTTGGAGCAAAGTTGGAGGAAGCTGGGCGCGGGAATTCAAACGAGAATCTTGCATATCCATCTGAATATTGATGTCAACAGTATCTGAGGCGGAGATGGATGACGTGGTACACTGGGTACAAGCGCGAGTACAGCGACCATTCAGATAGAGATTAAGGTGTATATCGTCATGTGTCGTCGGGTAGGGCTGAATGCGCCGTGTCCTTTGCGCAGACAGTCTTTTCGCTGTGAGTTGGAATATTTCTGTAGAGGAACGCGAAACTTAACTGTGAGTCTGTGACCCCAGCTAAGCAAGACTGATGTCCCTTATCATAAAGTGAAACCAAAATTCCACGAGATCACTGAAGCATACAATGTCCTCCACGATCCTGTCTCTCGGTGCATTTATCTTGCATGTCTGTAAGGAACGGAGCTGATTATTATCCTTATTATCCAGCATCGTCAGTTCGCGGCGTCGCCGCTTCTCTGGATCCATATATCGCGGTGTTTTTTTAAATTTCACGTATAGTATTCAAATGCCAAAGTGAGTACCAATAATGAACTACGAGCGGCGTGTAGCCGTCCGAGTTTTGCGGTGGGAAGAACCGCCTCGTGATTTAATACCAAGGCGGTCCCACTGCCACTTCCGAATAAGGTAGTCGTTGTTCTCCCTGTTCTTCAGCCACCGACGGCGCTGATTCTCAGCATCTTCATCATACCCCTCGTTTTCAAACTTCTCGACGAGATATGCAATGTGATGTTCCTCCCGATTCCCCTCCAATTCCGGCAGGACTTCATATGCCAGTACTGTGCAAGCGAGTTGCTCATAGCGTTCAAAATTGATCAGCCCGTCCACAATTGGCGGATATTGCGCCAGGCGTGCTTTGACATAATCGAGTTCCGCAACTACGGGACTCGTAAGTAAGGCAGGAGATGACGACAAATGAAGTTAAACTTGCTGCACCACGGGATATAATGGGCGCTGCGCAGCTTCCTAATCTTCTTGCGATATGTCTTGTAATCCTGATCCGAGTCAATTATCTGCGTGAGGTCTTCGAACGTGGCTCGCGTCCTGCGAGATAGACGTTTGAAGGTGTGAGACAGGTCCCGGATGGGCTTCATTGTGCAATCGAGCGCCTGAGCGATAGCCGCCATAGAATTGTAGTTTTGCCGTCGGAGACACTCCTGCGGAATTATCAGCGTTAAATCCGGAATTATCAGCGTTAACTCCGGAATGCAAGCGTAAAATCACTCACTTCCCCTGCCTTGGCGAATCTCTTCATCGCCTCCACCCGGTCTATCATCTCGTCGTGCCGCAAAACCGAATATTTCACCCAGCGAATCGTCTTATGATGGTTTGAAACCCAGTCGTCAAGGCGGGACGGTTGGCCTCTAGTGTACAACAAGTAGTCGATCCACTCGATCGTCTTGTGAAGGTCGCGCTCCCTATGCGTCAGGGCGAGCGCCAGTTCCTCGGGGTAGCGAGGCTCCGCTATTGAACCTCCGATCAAAACGGGTAGGCGAGGCTAGAGGCCGACCGATGAGCCTTTGAAGAGGCACAAAAAAAAAACTGACACGATTCCTAATCGCCTCGAGAATCCTCGCTTCGTGGTCTGGGACGACCACGCACAGATTCCCGGACGCAAACTCCCGCACACGATGCACGAGTTGCGAGTCAGACGGTAATGTCCCCAGCCACGGAACTATCACGTTGACGATTCTGCGTTTGAGTTAGGTAGGGAAATAGTCCAGAGCTAACTAAGACGCACTTCGTTCGCCTCGCAACGAAGTGCAGCGCGTCGGTTTCCGGCCGCGCCTCCGCAAATGCGTGTTCGATGATATCGAACACCTCTTCCGGAGTCGTGTAGTCGCGATACGTCTTGAGCATTAATTGCTTGAAATGCTTATCCTCTGCAGAATTAAATTATTGGGGGAATCGACACAATATGCGCATACCTGTCATCAGCAGAAAGTCAATGAGGCCTCGCGGATTACCGTAGATCTTTTTGTTCTCCCTCTTGTGGATCGAGATCGTAGCGAGAATCGATGGTACAGGAGGATGCGAAGCTGGCTCCTCCGCGATCGCCGGCTGTTCGGGCGAAGGTAATAACCCATTGAAGGAGAGCGATTCCGTGAGCGAAATGGGGGACAAGGAACAGGGTTGGCGATCGATTCGATGTGATTCCCCGGCCATGCTTTGTTCTCGAGGCGAAGGTAGGAACCCATCGAGAGAGAGCGCTTCAGCAGGTGACATCGGCGGCAAGGATGGGGGCAGGCGATGGGTTTTTGAAGATAAGACCCCTTGTGTGAACCGGGGAGGAGGGGCCGACTCCGTTGCTACGAGATGAAGAGCCTCGCCAATGACCCTTTCATCCAGCGATGGCTCGCTCTGGAAGTGTGCTGTAATCCTCTCGAACTGCGTATTCATTTCACTGCGTATCTTGGCTAGATCGTGTTCCTGCCGCGCCCTCGTCTCCATTATTTGCCGCACATTCGCAATGAGAATTTGTATCTGCGGAAATGTAAATTAAAGGATATGTATTATCGGAAACTGCCTACTCGGCCACCTTAGGACTTTTGGCCTAAAGCCCACACGGGAAGTCGAGGGGGTCTCGGTATTTGGGCTCTCAAATGAAGACATGGACCCTAGAAATGAGTGATAATATTTTGCTTGAATTTACATGACACCTTCATCGCTCTTTGAATTTATTTCTGGCGATATCCCCAAAAGGGAAATAAACGGCCTAGTCGGCCACCCCGCCAAATTGTCAGTTTGCACCACTTCTATCCACCCCGCTGCATTCCAGATGGTTCAAGAGATGCAAATGAATGATTCCACACACTTAAACTGTACATTTGAGGTGTAAGAATAATGATACCAGTTCCCTTCTAAGCTAAGTAGGGTCGGCGAAAGGGCAGTGAGAACAAAATGGTGGGCCGTGCGACGTATAGAGCGCATTGAAGGCCCAAATTAAGTTCCAGATGACTTCATGAGAGGTTTTTGAAGATAAAAAGTCGCGTACAATGTTTCCCACCTAACTCCAACCCCTCAAAAAAAGTTCAGCTTGATGTGCAACTAAAATCCGATGGTTTTGGGCAGTAGCCCATCGCGATCGGGAACCTGTAAATTAATGACCCTATAAACTTATAATAGCACATATTCAGCTATAATAAATGTACCAAGCAAATTCTGGGTCCTCAGCAAATACGGCTGATTCGCTAGAGAGGTGGCCGGTCTGCGGCACTCAGAATCTGCTCGAGGTCTTCATAGAGTGCTGTGAGGGCGGAACAGATCGTATGTGGCGGGTTTTTTAAAACGATATCATCCCCACAAATCTAGGGATGATTTTGAGCCCATAAACTTGCGAATCGGTGGGGAATTGGTGGAGAAACAAGGAAGAAATGAGTGCGAAGGCTGTCCGGAAATAAGAAATGATGTTCACACGCCGGCATCTTGATCCGAAACCTCCCACAACTTTTGATCGCCGTGACGGTTCGGGGCCAGACTTGATATACGACGTCCTCATAGGTCACATTGCACCCCAAGAACGCCAATCCTCGAGACTTTTAACTACGCGGCCTTATATTATGCAAATGGCCGACTAGCTTGTGTGGCCGACTAGGCAGTTGCTGATAATACGATCCAAAGCGACGCGGCATACGATCATCAGTCTGAACGTTTCATCCATTTTGCGATTTTGCTGAGCGACCCAGCTCAGGATCTCGTCTTGGCGAAATATGGCGGTCACGACGTGCAACATCCTGCGCGGCTTTAGCTTGTGAAGTATCACCTTCAAAACGCTAGCCACCGGTCAGAGCACTGGATGGATTTACGCGAGACTCGTACTTTTCAGCCTCGGTCACAAAATCCGCAATGATGGTCGGGTCGTCTAGGGCCATTGACGGGTCCCTCAGACAGTTCAAGCGTGCCATGAGCCGGTTATTGAGATCCGCAACTTCTCTCTAGAGCTGGAATGAGTAGGTCTTATCGGAGGGGAGCGGAGCGCTTACTTGGGCCTGCGGACCATTTCGGAGAACGTCTGCTACATCGTTCGCTGCGGGCTGCTGGTGAGATTCATCTTCACGTATTACGTGGCACACGCACCGAGAGACAGCGCCGCCATAACAATATCAGCGCTCAGTGGCATCGTTGGAGCGGGTCGTCGTCTTCAACGCAGATGGCGGTTAGAGAGGGCAGTGGACGAAGACGTCTTCCTCATCACTCGGCGGCCTCCGACTGGGGGGAACCAGGTGTGGCTACAGTTGGGATCACAGGCGACTATGAAGACAGCCTGTCAAGACATCCCCACCCGGATTGCTTCCGGACCGCCACAAATACCCCATCTTTTGAAGTCCAGGTTTAGTAGGGTCAGTGATTGATGTATACATATGGCCAAAACACAGCCTACACGTTTCGAGACATATTAAATTTACCCCATCCGGCGGTACATTCTTCATTTTTTGTTTCTTCGGTGGTACAACGTGTATCGTCTTGTACAAATTCTGAAGGTACCATTTTTGGTTAGATTGCTTCGCTCTTTTGGACATTATTATAGCCGGGATAATGAATTGAGCTAGATTTGACGAAAAGGAAAGTTTATGGCACCTATGGATCCCAAATATCCCTTCTAGTTAGAAGGGGGTCTACAGGTGTAGTCCCCCTTCTAACTAGAAGAAATTTTGCTAATTTGCCTACGATGCATCAAAGGTCGCATTAAAGTCAGGCTAAAGTCACAACAAATAAGGTTTGGAGCATACCAAGGCGACTATGCTACAGCAAAGTCACAGTAAAGCTGCTAGAAAGGTGCTATATATGGGTAAGTCATGTCAGACCCTAAGCTCCAGCAAAGTCACAATAAAGTTGTCTTGGGTAAAAGTCTCATGACACCCTAAGCTGCAACAAAGTCACAATAAAGTCATCTTGGGTAAAAGTCTCATGACACTCTGAGCTGCAACAAAGTCACAATAAAGTTGCCTTGTGTAAAATTTTCATGATGACCCGAGCTGCAACAAAGTCACATTAAAGGTGCCTTGCATAAAATTTTCATGACACCCTGAGCTGCAACAAAGTCACATTAAAGTCCTTTCACATCGAAATCTCTCATCAAAAATAATATCAAAAGACACAAGTAAACAAAAGCTTCATATCCATAACATTATATGGAGACATTACATCTGATGTGAGCTGCAATAAAGTCACAATAAATATGACCATTCACGTAGAGTTTGTAGAAGGTAGTAGCTGCAACAAAGCCACAATAAAGCTGGTGTAAAGTCACAATGAATGTATGTGCCCTTGTACATAGAGTTCAGGAACTGCATATGCTGCAATAAAGCTGCAATAAAAGTTGTGTTCTTGTAAGAAAGCTAGTCAACCTTTACTACTGTTCGTACTAAGGACCACCTATAACTCCCACAAAACCTTTATAGTTAGAATGAGGAATAGAGGATTTTGGCCATTTCCCCTATGCTCCAATAAAGGCTGTGATAAAGCCTCAATAAAGCTGCAATATCTCAAGATTTGAGACATGGTAGACGCTAGACAACCTTGCCACAATAAAGCTGCAATAAAGGTCACAATAAAACTACAAAAAAGGTGTTACCTCACAACAGAGTACCAAATAACAAAAGTTGCAATAAATCTGACCGCTCATTTGGCATACAGCAAGTCCAAATGCCACAATAAGGCTGCAACAAAAACCTTTCCAAAAAAAATTCCCCGCACATATATGCTGCAATAAAGTCACAATAAAGCTGATAATGCATGTGCCCTTGTACGTAGAGTTTGGGAACTGCATACACTGCAATAAAGCTGCAATAAAAGTTGTTTTCACATAGTCAACCTTTGCTGCTGTCTGTACCAAGCATTTACTGTACGTTGCAAACTATGATGATCAGTCCTTGTTGGAATGGTGTTGTGTGCAGTTCCTCTGCTAAGAGAACAATCCCCTATATACAGTAAGTGTATTCATTGCCTTGCTCCCAAAAGACATCTATCATTTTATCTATAGTTATCTTACCTGTGCTATGGCCTGAGGAAACATACTAGCCCCTCAGTTTCCTATCATGATCCAGATCACTTCACATGAATATTTTGTTGGAATGTAATATTCATTTTTCGTCGGGTTTGGCCGAGTATTTTGCATTTTGTGCAGCAACTAGAGCACTGATTACAAAATGGATTGGACAGCCAGACTAAGTGATTTTTGCCCTATGACTTTGGTTTTGACTCTATTTTTGGATTTTTTTGTCTCGGAACCTCCCAGCATGACATGTTTCCTTTTTTATCTATTATCTTGCCTGTAATCAACCATACTACCCTCCAGGATTCCTATCATGATCCAGGCCACTTCAAATGAATATTTTATTGGAATAAAATATTCATTTATTGCTGGGTTTTGGCCGAGTATTTTGTGTTTTGCACAACAACCAGGGCACTGACTGCAAAACGGATTAGACAGCCGGATTCAGCGACCTTTCCTCTACAACCTTGATTTTTTGACTATATTTTTGGATTTTTTGGTGTCTCGGAGCTTCCCAGGCTGACATATTTCCTTTTTGGGCCACTACGCCTTTCGCTCAAAAAGGAAATTCTTCGTTTTTGCTCTCAGTTGGGCACAAATTGACTGTTTTTCTTGATTCAACTTTGCAGTTGTCATGTTCTATAGGTGTGGATGCGACTTGCATTCTACTTTGGGCTGGAGAAACAGTGTAACAGGGGCAAATGTCTGCACTTGCACAATTCAACCCCTGACATTCCTACCAGACACATAGCCATGGCTCACTATCAGAAGTCCTAGGATAGTATCATGTCTTCATTAAACACTGTTTCCACATGGTATCTCCCCTTTCTAGACATCATACAGATGAATACTGAGCACATGAACAATTCGCTAATTTATTGTTTTCCTTGCCCTGTCCCTATGTAGTATGCCTTTCCAGTCGTCCCACATGACATATGAGACATATAAACCTGTTTTTGGTCCTACTATTCAACCTCAGTCCACTACATATTAACTTTTGTGATGTTCAGGCTTCAGCTGGATATTCATGTTATCTAGGCTGCTTTGCAGCATTAGAACACGATGTAAACCATCCTAAGAGGTACCCCAAGCATACAACATTGCTTGACTCCAAAAGCAGGGCAAAATATCGACCTGAACCTGAGATATGGGAAGTGACAATTTCTGATCATTTGTGAAATAGGGCCTTAAGCACTGCATATAATGCAAAAAAAAGCATGTAAACAGCATTTTCCAATTTGAAAGAGCAATATTCAGCTTTATTTGAAAGAATTTCATCAGGTTTCCACCAGATTGTGTTTTTGGGCATGAGGGCTCAACTGCAAATTATGGCCTTTTGACTGCGCACTGTCCAAAACACAACTTGGTCAAATCTTGACCAAAATCAATGAAATAAGGCTTGGGATTGTTGTTTTACATTGTAGCTTCTCATTTATAATGTCTATCTGGAACCAGGTGGCCTCCTTGGGCCTCAATTAATAAATTTATGCAAAACTGACATTTCACAGTTCTCATGATTCTGCTCATATATTGGTGCAAGATTTGGGCTCTGAGGGATGGGGCATGTCATTAGGATTCTTCCATGTAGTTTGATTGGTGTTCAGCACCATGGGACAAAGCAGAAAGGGGAAACATTTATGTGCTACTTACCTTCCTTGAATCTCAATGTGGTTGATGCCAATATGACCACAAAATCCCTCAGAAGTGTCCATATACCTCCTAGATGCAGTAGGACCATTTATGCAGCCAGCTTGATGTGTGGTACTTGCAATATACTGTGAATATCGAAATTTCCCACCTGGCCATTAAATTATGTATATCCACCTGAAACACAGAGAAAAGTCATCAAAATTACTGATATAAGGTATGAATATGAGAAGACAGTCATTAGGCCGAGCTCCACTGTGTCTGTGTGAAGTAGTAAGGTCAGAAGTGAAATTTAGCAAGTTCAGACATTATCTCTATGTTAAACTATTTCCCCAGCCCAAGGTGTGATGCAAGTCTCATCCACACCTATAGAACATGACAACTGCAAAGTTGAATCAAGAAAAACAGTCAATTTGTGCCCAACTGAGAGCAAAAACGAAGAATTTCCTTTTTGAGCGAAAGGCGTAGTGGCCCAAAAAGGAAATATGTCAGCCTGGGAAGCTCCGAGACACCAAAAAATCCAAAAATATAGTCAAAAAATCAAGGTTGTAGAGGAAAGGTCGCTGAATCCGGCTGTCTAATCCGTTTTGCAGTCAGTGCCCTGGTTGTTGTGCAAAACACAAAATACTCGGCCAAAACCCAGCAATAAATGAATATTTTATTCCAATAAAATATTCATTTGAAGTGGCCTGGATCATGATAGGAATCCTGGAGGGTAGTATGGTTGATTACAGGCAAGATAATAGATAAAAAAGGAAACATGTCATGCTGGGAGGTTCCGAGACAAAAAAATCCAAAAATAGAGTCAAAACCAAAGTCATAGGGCAAAAATCACTTAGTCTGGCTGTCCAATCCATTTTGTAATCAGTGCTCTAGTTGCTGCACAAAATGCAAAATACTCGGCCAAACCCGACGAAAAATGAATATTACATTCCAACAAAATATTCATGTGAAGTGATCTGGATCATGATAGGAAACTGAGGGGCTAGTATGTTTCCTCAGGCCATAGCACAGGTAAGATAACTATAGATAAAATGATAGATGTCTTTTGGGAGCAAGGCAATGAATACACTTACTGTATATAGGGGATTGTTCTCTTAGCAGAGGAACTGCACACAACACCATTCCAACAAGGACTGATCATCATAGTTTGCAACGTACAGTAAATGCTTGGTACAGACAGCAGCAAAGGTTGACTATGTGAAAACAACTTTTATTGCAGCTTTATTGCAGTGTATGCAGTTCCCAAACTCTACGTACAAGGGCACATGCATTATCAGCTTTATTGTGACTTTATTGCAGCATATATGTGCGGGGAATTTTTTTTGGAAAGGTTTTTGTTGCAGCCTTATTGTGGCATTTGGACTTGCTGTATGCCAAATGAGCGGTCAGATTTATTGCAACTTTTGTTATTTGGTACTCTGTTGTGAGGTAACACCTTTTTTGTAGTTTTATTGTGACCTTTATTGCAGCTTTATTGTGGCAAGGTTGTCTAGCGTCTACCATGTCTCAAATCTTGAGATATTGCAGCTTTATTGAGGCTTTATCACAGCCTTTATTGGAGCATAGGGGAAATGGCCAAAATCCTCTATTCCTCATTCTAACTATAAAGGTTTTGTGGGAGTTATAGGTGGTCCTTAGTACGAACAGTAGTAAAGGTTGACTAGCTTTCTTACAAGAACACAACTTTTATTGCAGCTTTATTGCAGCATATGCAGTTCCTGAACTCTATGTACAAGGGCACATACATTCATTGTGACTTTACACCAGCTTTATTGTGGCTTTGTTGCAGCTACTACCTTCTACAAACTCTACGTGAATGGTCATATTTATTGTGACTTTATTGCAGCTCACATCAGATGTAATGTCTCCATATAATGTTATGGATATGAAGCTTTTGTTTACTTGTGTCTTTTGATATTATTTTTGATGAAAGATTTCGATGTGAAAGGACTTTAATGTGACTTTGTTGCAGCTCAGGGTGTCATGAAAATTTTATGCAAGGCACCTTTAATGTGACTTTGTTGCAGCTTGGGTCATCATGAAAATTTTACACAAGGCAACTTTATTGTGACTTTGTTGCAGCTCAGAGTGTCATGAGACTTTTACCCAAGATGACTTTATTGTGACTTTGTTGCAGCTTAGGGTGTCATGAGACTTTTACCCAAGACAACTTTATTGTGACTTTGCTGGAGCTTAGGGTCTGACATGACTTACCCATATATAGCACCTTTCTAGCAGCTTTACTGTGACTTTGCTGTAGCATAGTCGCCTTGGTATGCTCCAAACCTTATTTGTTGTGACTTTAGCCTGACTTTAATGCGACCTTTGATGCATCGTAGGCAAATTAGCAAAATTTCTTCTAGTTAGAAGGGGGACTACACCTGTAGACCCCCTTCTAACTAGAAGGGATATTTGGGATCCATAGGTGGTTTATGGATGGTGAGATCAAATGCCGATGGATCCAAAACCACGTCCAGCTGGGGCCTCAGTGAGATTCTGCACTTGAAATTAATTCTGCACATGCATCGAGTACACATAGTCTGGCATCTAAGAGGAATTGGCCCACAGATGAGTGTGTGTGCTTTTAAAGCTTTAAGAACAGAATGATCCACAGATCCCTCCTGATCCAAGGAACCCTACTACACTGTACGCGGTTCAGTTTTCCAACGAAGTCATTGACTCAACCAAAGCTTCGCGCTTTCCAACCGCCGGTGGAATTTGACATACGGAGCAACAAGACCGATGTACGCGGACTCTGCCAGCGTTTCACAACAGCCCTTGAGCCTCCTTGAGCGGAATCGGACGTGCACGGTCCTGCAAGTGCTGTGAGCTGAATGAGTGCTGGCCAAAATATGATATGAATACAAAGTTTCCGTATCGTATTCATATCTGTATCATACTGTACTATTTCGACCAAGTGTTCGGTCACTGGTCACAAGGACCATCGAACGGAACACTTGGTGGAAGGGGTCACAGGTCACTGTGGTTTGGGATCGATGTTTTTGAGCTTTTGTGTCCCAAATAGGTAATTTTTCGCGCCGGCTTCGCCGGAGAACTTCCTTAAAAGGCAATTCGAACGGTTGGCAAATGAACAGTTGTGGTCACAGGTCACAACTGGCGAACACTTGGTCGAAATAGTACAGTATTTTCCCATGCAGGCCCATATCGATTTCTATTCACTGCTGTGGATATGAATACAATACAATACGAATATAATCTGAATATATTCAAATATATTCTGCCCCTCAACTTTGTGGAGCGAACACCCACACTGGGCACAACATTGTCTTAAATGCCTCAATGGGTTTCAGATTCAACTTTTCTTGGATGTTTCGCACTGTGGGTGGAAATTTTAGGGGCACGGAGTTTCGACATTAACATCACAAAAGTTTGATACCGTCAACAAAGACGGAGATGTGCAGCAGGTGGCGGATTCTGTGCCTCAAGTGGTTGCCGTTGGCACTTGGGTCGTCGGCTGAGGAGCTTTGATCCTCCGACCTTCAGCTGCATGACAGCCGGCAGCTGAAATCAATACTTTTCCGTACTCAAATATATTTGAATACACCAGACCTGTATCATATTGTACTAGGAGAGGTGGCGGTTGAGCTCAACCATGTAGCTAATTGGGGTGATCCCCGCCCGCGCCGAGCTTGGCCATGACAGTCTTGACAGATACCACAAGATTTGGCGGATTTTTCTGGCAATTCGGGGGATGTATGTACCCCGAGCTTCCGGCATCCGAGTTCAATTCAGCTATGAATGGAATGGCCCACGACAGCGCTGAGAGAATTTTGTCCTTGACAACATATCTGCAAACGCCGCTAGGCGGTGGGGAATTGATGCGATGGAGAGATGGCTGTCAACTCATCAGCCTCACACCAAATAAAGCAAAATTTTCAATCCGGACTGAAACACAAATTTATTTTCTAAAAATCACTACATGAATCAGCAGCATTGGATTTGGGGAAAATCATCGAGCCTGAATCTGGAATAGAAATGGTAAGAATTGACCCAAGGATCAGCCACACCAAAAAGATAAATTTCAGTCTGGGTAGAAATGCTTATTGATTCTATGAGACTCCAAACAGAATTCAGCCACAAAGAAACTCATGAGCGATTTTGGCTATTGGAAGATATAAATAGAAAGCCAATGCAAAAATCCCTCATGAGTTTCTCGTGCTTTGATTCACATAGAGATTCTTTGGGCTTCAACCAAGGTTTCCATCCAGACCGAAATTTCTTTCTTTGGTGTGGCTAATTCTCGTGTTGATTCTCACCATTTCGAATCAAGATTCAGGCTCAATGATTTTTCCCAAATCCAATGCTGCTGATTCATGTAGTGATTTTTAGAAAATAAATTTGTGTTTCAGTCCAGACTGAAATTCTGCTTTATTTAGTGTGCCTTATTGAAACCGCACTCGCCCCGTGCGGCTAACTTAGACGCCATAATTTGAGGCCAGCATGACTACTGATCACTTCCCTTTCACACCGCCTCTCTCCTCGAGAACGACGACATCATGTTGAGCCCCAACTTCGACCAAACTGTGTGTACCCCGGGGCAGCTGGCAAGTGAGGGATTCTCTGGATTCTACTGCTACACTCGCAGAGAGAATATCGGGCTTGTGGTGTGTGCTTTTGCTCCGATGCATGGGAAGTCGACGTATTGAATGACTCTAGGTCGTCTCCCTCGCAGGGTTTCTCTCTCTCGCAGCTGTTGTCGGGATGTTTGGGTTTATCCTTGTCCGCTCTTTTGGCAGGCTCTTTCCCCTGAGGTTGCTAATCGCACTGGACTTTTAGAGAAACATTATTCGTGCGCGGAATTTTGAGGACCCCAGGATGCGTCGGTTAATCAAACACCCCATGGACTTGTTCGTCGTGAGTAGTTCAACCTCTTGACCTTATTTCGAATCTTACCGCAAAATAGCTGTCACTATTCACCGCGGACCTGTTCCAGTCCTTGGGGGTGGTAATGGACGTTCGATGGATCAACGATGGAGTTGTTCGCGTTGGAGCGCTCTGTACCGCCCAAGGCAAGAGAATCACCTGAATCGCCGGCGGATCTAACCTTTCCTACATTAGGGGTACTACAAAACATCGGCCAAGCGGGAATTGCAATGACGACTTTGGTATGTTGACGCTTCGAGTTTAAGATGACCCGTCGAACCTGGCGCGACCGTGCAGATAATTACACTACAAACATTCGACACCATCTGGCGCCGGGGCGGCGTCACTTCTTTGAGATGGGCATCCGTCTTTGTCGGTATCATCTGGGCGTTCCTGATTCTGACGGTCGCCATCTCGGCCTCTGTCCACAACGATCCTGCGTTCTATGCGCCGACACCCGTAAGGAGTGTTCCAAATCCGCTCCAATCCCTCGTTCTGATCTCCGCGCAGTACTGGTGCTGGATAAGCAGCAGCTATCCCAATTACCGAATTGCCTTGGAGAACTTCTGGCTGTGGATTGGATTCGCAGTATCCGTCCTCTATATCCCCCTATTGTTCTGCGACACCGGACGCGTTATTCCGGGAGAACCCGAGTGGTGGACGTTCAAAATGCATACCCGAAGTTCTGGAAATAGCGAGCGCCGTTCTCAGTTGGCGATCATGTATGTCGTTGAACCAATCGTCTTCTCCTTGATCGCTCATAGTTCGCCGTAGCTGCGCATTGGCATACTGTTTGCCGGTCTTACCTACAAGTTTGGCGCGATGGTTCCTTGTCGTCCACGGAGACGTGAAACCTTTTGCTTCCGCCAAAGCACAGTTCGTTATAAAGGGAATCTTCAGCCTCAGTGGCGTGTGCGATGTCGTCGCATTCAAGTACGCAAGATCTGGCCTTCTGTTCGGCTTGACTGCGGAGGAAGCATCTTCGGAATCAGAGCCGGTAGCTCCCGAAGTGGACGAGATCAGCCTTCACAGCATCAACGACAGTGTTAACTCCAGTGGACCCCCGGAAGCTCGCACACATGGTCCGTTGAAAAAGCACTGGAAGTTCCTCGGTCTGAATTCAACTGCTCGTCGCTGGCCGTCGGTACTGACATATCCAAAGTTTCGTGGTTGGTCGTCAATGCGTTCGATGCCGTCTGGATCAGCTATTGTTTGTGGATTCCATCCATGATTTTCTTGACCGGCCCCTGAAGTCCCGCCAGATGTGCGCGCAGCGACCGATCCAAATCCGAGAACGGCGGTCAACAGAAATCACGGCGGGTGGCAGGCCTATTACTTGATCAGTATGTTTATTCGAACGAACCCACGGAGCATCTACCGATCTCGTCCCAGTGTATTGCTTTGGATTCTGCCTCGGGTTCGTCAACATCGTTGTTTGTATGTGGTATGCCCAGTCGGCGAAGGCACCGGCTAGAAAACGTGGCGCAACTCGTTCTACCATGATCCACTATTCCTGGCACGGCGCCCGCATCCTTATCTTCCTCCCCGTGGCGGTGACTTTTGGGCTTGGTCCGTTTTTCTCCCCGTTCATCGGAGTGAAGCTCGGGCAGGAGGTGAGTTCATCTTTGCGTTGATAGACCCTACTTGCGTCCTAATTATTTCAGCAAGCATGGCTCCATCGTTGTGATTCGTACCCGGTCGAGATCGTACTCTCCGGGCTATCGTTTGACGCCCCAAATACTTCCCTACCCACGGCCGCGTTCTCCATCCGACAGAACGGCATCCTGGAAAGTCAATATCAGTACAACTTGACCAACGACGCCCTCAACCCCTCAATTTGGCGCTTCGGGCCGGTTCCAGGCCAGTCACCCGCCGGTGATCAAATTGTCACGTACAACCTTGAAAATTCCTCCGTTACTGCTACATGCGCGGGGAACACCACCGAATGCACTGAAGGCTCCTTCGACGACAGCGGATTCCTCTCTTTCGCTCTCACCAACCATTTCAATCTGACCAACGTGAACTTGAAAACGGGGGAGGGAGACTGGGTGTACGCAAAATCCGACGACGCGCCGAGCTACATGTTGAAGGAGGTGAAATCGGATGGGAGCTTTGGAGACGTCGTCGTGCGCACTGCTGTGACCGAGCCTGGGCATTGCACGCTTCTAAAGCTCTGCGCAAATGGCGCCACGGTGCAAAACCTCGGCCCAGTAGGCCTCACCTTGATGAAACAGAGCGACTATGCGAGAGTTTGTACGACACCTAACAGTAATTAGCACAAGAAATATAACCAGATTGCGTCCCGTTTTCAAGTGGTCTGAGAGTCGGAGTCGATTGGGATTAGGATGTGCGCGGCGCAAGGAATTGGTGCAGGGAGGATGGAAACGCAATCTTTGCTCTGCAAGATTGCTGCTCGACCGAAGAAAAACACCTGGGAAGGCGAGATATGGGTGAATTGCGGATAGGGTTCCTCCGGATTGAAGAGCATCACCTCACCTGTTCCTCCTACTGACGCCCCTGCAGGTCGAGTTCGACGCACCCACGGCCCTGCTTCACAAGCAGAATGGGCGGTTGCGAGCTCTAGTCGACGAGTCCGTGGAAAAAGAGGCGCTCTACAAGATGGCTGGGGCCTAGCCTTTCTCGACTCATCGTTTTTTTCGACTCTGGGCCAACCAAAGATGGTTCTCACGCTTCAAAAGCGTGGCGTAGAAGACTTGTCTGCATATCAAATTATAATTTTGTAGTGCTCTCGAATTAAAATTGAATGGTATAATTTATGCGAAAACGTACAATGCAAGGGTGTCCCGACGCTGTTTGGTGGTAATCCACTGCGGGACCGGGAAGGCTGGCCGGGGCAGTGGGGCCAGCAATCGGTTACATACACTGCATTCAGAGGCTTGGTAGGCAGACGTCTGTCTACCACTGGTAGCCAGAGGGCGGCAGACCCAAGGTCGGCAGACTCTGTGGAGGTTGGTCAACCCGGGTCTACATCCAGAATCCATTTCCTTGACTCAATTACTGTACCATTTCAACCGTAAGTTCAGCCACTGTGACGTGTGACCACTTGAGTTCACCGGTTGCTAAGTTCAGATACGTGTGACATCTATTTTTGTAGTTCAAATGTTCAAATGTTCACCTTGGATCGCCCATCAAAGAGCATGATCTGCACAATGGCTCGCAGGTGATATTCGGCATTTCAGAGCTCGATATCGGAGCAAGTCGGAGCAAGTCGTCAATTTTTCTCCTCCGCTTCGCTCTCATGGCCTGCTTCAATAGAAGTGATTGGGTCTCGCACGGCAAAACATGGAAGGAGGTACCAAAGCCTGTCCGCCAACTCTGCCGCAATGAATTCAAAATTCCTGAATCTCTTGCATCGAAAATCTTGCCAGACTCTTCGCTGTCTATTCATGCGTTCCTGGATTTCACGCTCCCGCGTCCTTCGTCCGCCGGACTGCAGGCTCCAACTTCATCTGCCTACTTCAGTAAATATTCCGCAGAAACCATGGATTCTTCCATGCTCCTACGTCTGCATCACCTCGACTTGCCGCCAGTCAAGGTTATTAATCAGCTCGTCCACGACAAGCAGCAAGCCTGGCTCGATGGATTCAGATCGGTCAAATACGCGCACCTTTCCGGGGAAGGGACGACTCATTTCCCGCTTTGGGTCATCTCTTTCTGGAACAAGGCCATAAAGATTCGGACCGACGTGCGTCTTCCATGGATTCGGGCTCGCGACTGGGTCAACAAACAAATCGAGTCTAAATCAAACCCGGAACTGCGTGAGTGTGCGGCAGAAGTCAGCAAATTGCTCGGAGACCTACCATGGAAAGGATTGAAGGGTGGCTTGTCTGACACGAGCCCTATCCATACGCTATGGTGATTCTTGGGAACGGAGTGGCTGTCGAGCAGTGATGAAAACGACATGTTGAAGGTCGTTGGCGACCAGATTGGGAGGGATCCTGATTTGGCGGGCCGTGTACGAGTGGAGAACGTGGAATTGACCGAAAATTTGATTTTCTACGTCCTGGGGCGCCCAAAAGTCACTTGGTTCAGACCTGCTGGTGACCTGTGACCGAAAAAATATAAATTCAGTTCACTCGGCTGGTGACGTGCGACGTGAACTTACTGTACTATTTCGTTCAATTCTTCGGCGCTGTGACCTGTGACACAAATATTCGAACTTTGAAGTTCGTAAATGGGGTGAACCAAGCGTGACACCTAAATTTTTTTCGTAAATCAACGGAAACGTCGCGACAGGTCCTCGCATATGATTAATATGTTCATTTACTGCTGCATAGTACACGCGAATCACGATAAAAGCACTGCACCAAGACACTCGCCCAAAAAGGGAGAGCGATCAGTCAGATGACCTACATCAGACTTTTGACAAATATCTTTTTACCTTGTACAAGGCCAAAAAAGGCCAAAAAAGGCCCCAAAAGGCCACAAGTTCGCAAGGCCACAATCTCAGACGAAATTCTCGCAAGGTCGCGTGTTCGACTCCGGCGGGGGGCTAAATTTGTCAAAATTGGAAGACGGGTGGGTACGGCATGGTTGCGAGAGATTGCAGCAGGACTCCTTAGAGCTCTTACAGACTCTCACAGCCTTCTCATGTCCTATTTGTGCATTTTTGAGAGGTTGTTTCTTGCACTTTTACCTTGTGAGCTTTTTGGCAAGCTCACAAGCCCAAAAAGGCCGCAAGATTTTTGTTAAATTGCTGATGTAAGCACAATTTCATTCTCGTATTTTCGCCGTGCTCGCCACAATGACCGGCCTTCCCGACTTCCTCAAGGTCCCGGAAGGGTTGCAAAGGCTCTTCCTTCCTTCTGCCAGTCTCCCCGTGTCCGATCTCATCAAATTTGAGCTGCCGCCACAACGGAAATCCACCGTTTTTGCGGACCCTAGCGATTACCTGTCCGACCTCGCGCTGACCGTTACCGCTGTCGATGTGCTGAGGATTCCGGTGCCGCCGTCAGTCGTGGTGAAGGCCCTTGGCCGTGCCATCCTCCTGGACCCCAAAATGAAGTCGATTGTGCTTGTCCATTCGCCGGCGCATCGCGACGAAAAACAGTACTATCCGCTCTGGCTGGCTACCATCTGGTCGTCAATGGAGCGTGTGCGAGAGGCGCGATCTCTCTGGCGTACCGCAGTTGATCAGGTACACACAACCCTCGAGAAATCCACAACAACGGAAGCTGCCACCGCGCGCGCCAAAGCTGCGCTACAGGTGCTCGACAAGCTTTCCTGGGACGGCATCGTTAAAGGCTTCAAAGGAAGCCCTACAGTGGACAGCCTGGCACTTTGGTTCACCACAGATTGGTTGAAGACCGACCACGAGGACAGCATGCTTGAGCTCCTCGCCGGTGATCTGGGACTCGATGATGGAAGCACTAGTGCGATGGAAACAACGTAATTTGTGCTGGCGCTTGCTCAGGCATATTCCGACCCTGAGGTCTACCGTACTGCCCATCGGTTCCGATGGCTTCGGCGGCTTGGGACTGCATTTGCAACCAAGGGCCGTGATCAGCTGGGCTTGATTGCGAACATAAACGACAACCACTGGGTCACACTCACGATCGACTGCAAAAGAAAGGTTGTTGACTATGGGGATGGATTCCGCAGGAAGGTTCCAACGCGTCTGCGGAATCATCTCGACTGGTGGCTCTTTGAGCACCTTGGCATTCAGTTTAAATGGATGGACATACCCACTCCGAAACAAATCGACCCTCATTCCTGTGGCATCCTGGCCTATGCAGCTCTTGCACACTGGTTTGATAGCGAGCGCTTCCCGCTGCCCGAAACCACGGCTGCAGCCATGGCGGACGAGCGCATCAAAATGTTTCTTCGAGTCATCGAGCAGCATGAAATCAAGGTGTGTTGTTTTAACTCACGATTATCAATACCAGTCTGATCTAGCTAGGCGGGAAACTTTAGAAGTGACGCACGGGACTATGAGTTCACATTTGCGCACTCACTTGGACTTGTGCAGTCATCCGACGACAATGATAGCGTTAGCAAGGAATCAAACTCCTCAAGCGGGGACGGGGACGGTTCAGATTACTCGGTGGTGTCCGAAGACCATGCGAATTTCGACACCAACTCCGATTTTAATGCCGACCACATGTCATCGCGGCCAGTAACTCCGTCCTCGCCCATACCTGGCCACAGTTGCGCCCCCAGCGCCGACTCAGACAGTGATTTTCACGCGGACGATACACCCGCAACCACATTGACGCCGGCAACTCCGTCCTCACCCACACCAAGCGTGAGGAGCGATGCACGGCCGTCAACACCTACGGCACCGAAGCGCACCCATGCCGAGCGGGCTTCTGACACGCCCCATGCGAGCCCTGTCAAGAAAAAGCTGAAAGAGAAGGTCAAGAGTGCGACCAGGCAGGCGATGGACTTCTTCAATAGCGGCTCACCTTCTAAAACACCGGCGCTCTTCCGAATGCCGGGATGGGCGAAACCAAAAATCCTAACGGAGAGCGAAAAGCAAGATGTTTTTGCTGCGGAATTTGACGAAGGGCGTACCAAGGCGGAGGTGAGGGAAAAGCAGGAGCGCCTCGAAAAGGCAGCAAAAGATGAGAAGCGCAAGGAGGGGCAGAACGAACGACAACGTCGCCATCGTGCCCTCAAACGGGCCGCCGCGGAAGCGGACAATCCTGGAGGGAAAAAGCGCCCAAGGTTAGCAGCACAATCATTTTGAATGTACAGCCTCATTTACCAATGTCAGGTCATTCTCAAGCACCGGGAAACTGCGTCTCGAAGCACGGTCGCTGAGGCGTCTCGTCCAGCCCGCCAAATTAGACGGAAACTCAAGCGGAAACTCGCAAACCATCGGGTCGCAAGCAGAAGAAGGCGGTCCGTCCTGCAAAATATGTCAATTCGACCACTTCGTTTGCGTGGTTTGCAATTACTGCAGCGCAAGCAAAGTTCGGATGGGGTTATACCGACATTGTTCGGGAGCTGCAGCGTGTCAATTACGACTTCTTCCAGCATTTGACAGTACAGACCGTCAAGGGATGGATCGAAACTGTCGGCGGGTTCAACCGATGGACACCGAAGGTACTTGCGCGTGCTGCAAAGGGTAACACTCCAGGTCACAATAAAGGCGGCCGCAGCTCGCAGACCTACGCGGTGCCGGTGCTCCTCTATCTCTTGCAACCGTGCGGTGTATCATTATCGCTATCCTCCGCGAGCATGCACCGGAGGTCTTTGAGTACCGATTCAAGGATGGCTCGGCTTTTCGAGTCTCAGACTCATTCTGCCGGAAATTCCTTGATAAAACGATGGCTTGGTCAATACGGAAGGGCACAAAGGCGGCGCAAAAATTACCTGCCAATGCGGAGGACCAGTGTGAGACTGCGTTCCTCCGTCGGGCGTGGATGATCAAAGAGCATCGCATCCCTGCTGAACTCGTCATCAACGCTTTTGCTTCGCAAGTTCCGGGAAGCCCGGGAATCATTGGTCAAATCAAAAAACCATGCGGGAGTGGGTGGAAGAGGTACTCGTCCCCTACCTCGCTCGGGAGAGGGCTCGACTTGGCTGGCGTCCTTCGCAGAGGGCGCTCCTGATTATCGATGTCTGGTCGGTTCACCGGTCAGCCGAGTTCTTGGATTGGATGCGAACAACTCACCCCGAGATCCTTATCGACTTCGTTCCTGGGGGTTGCACTGGGATCGGACAACCGCTGGATGTGGGGATTAACCGTCCATTCAAACATGCCGTCAAAGTGGCGTACCACGCGTGGCTGATCGACACCCTCCTCGAACAAAAGAGCGCCGGTGAAAAACTTGATCTTGATACGACTTTACCCGTGCTTCGGGACGCGAGCATGGGGTGGATCTGGCAAGGATACACTGCGATCGAAAGCAAAGAATTGATTTTGAAGGCGAGTACTCACCCGAAAATAAAAAACCCATAACTGATGCAATGCTCCAGGCGTGGGCGATGTGTCCAATCCGTGGTGGCCTAAATCTCTCATATGAGTGCATGACATCTTTTGACACGAACGAGCGCCTAATCAATCTACGCACCGAAAAACCCGAGCTTTGGAACGACCTGCAAACGAAGTCGACCCGCGACTACTGCCCCGGAGATGATGAGGAAGTTGCTGAGGACCTCATGCCATATGAGGACGAAGAAATGGGTGCAGACGACTCGGAGATCCCTACGCGCGAGGTTGTCAACCACGTCGTCAACAAGAAGACTTCGAGAAACCGTCAAGTGAAGACCAAGGGTGTTGTCGGGCTGGTATCATCTGGCGAGGCCGAGGACGCAGATGCCGAAGTTGATGCAACTGACAAGCCTGCTGTGGAGGAGGAAGCAGAGGGTTCAGGCAAACGGAAACGCTGACCAACCCAGAGGTATGGGGCAGATTTCTGGAGGCACGCTAACGACAAAGACGAAGATCTCGCTATGCCGGTGCTGTAGCAGCTTAGAATGCACTCTTGTGAATTGAAGATCCTCAGATGGGGGAGGGAATGAAGGGGGAAGCCGGTGGTGAAAGCGGAAGCAAATGCCCAAGAAGCCAGCTGTCACCTTGGATAGCCGTAGATCACGTCAAAACTGACATTTGGTGTGAACGGCTCGGCGCGCGGGGGTGCCCGCACACCGAGCACGCGAAAAATGTGGTTTTTTGCCCAATTTTGACCGATTTCGTGACTTGTTTGGGATATTCGAAGATCTCCTCGGCGACCTGTGACATGTACGAATTATTCGTAAATTTTGGGCCCTGTGACGCGTGACATACAAATTGAATGAAATAGTACAGTATTGGCAAAGTCAAATACAGCCGCGACTTGTACTAGAATATCGGTATCGGGATCCATCTATAGGATCCACCCGAGTACAATCCAAGCGCGGGGAGACCAGCGCGGCCCAAAAGCACACCCGACCCTAGAATCCGAAGTGCATTGTTGGCGGCGCCGTTGAGAAGGGACGTGTTCTGTGCGAGGGACGGGCAGAGATGACGTCATCATATGATTTCTGAAAAGGGAAGGAGGATTTTCGGAGGATGAAGCCAGCGCGAGCGCGTCAACGGGGAGAAGCAGGAGCCGGAAGAGTAGCACCAATGAAGAGGGGGGCGGGGATACTATACGAAAAAATTGTCAGTCACCATACACGGGGGGAAAAAAAAGAAAAGAGATTAAGCAGCAAAGCGCGAGCAAAGCTCGCTGTCAGGGAAATGCAGACCATCCCGGGCCCGCGAAGGAGTAGAATGGATAGAGATTAACCAATGGCCTACTGCATTGCCGAAAGGACCCAGAGAAGACCTGGCCGATTGAGATTTGTATGGAAATGCAAGACAGGCGAATCCGAGATGATGGCTGGAAGGCAAACACGTGTGTCTGTGTATTCGAGAATCAGAAGACGGAATGTACAGAGAAAAAGAGAGAAGACGGACCCGCATGCAAAGCGCGCAATGAACACGGAGGTGTACATGTTGGTGGCAGATACAGTCCCAGCCGCGGACTGTAGAACGAGATGTAAACATCGTCCTTCTTGATCCGCGGGATGGTGCGAGTGACCAATACGATTGAGGCGGCTGCTTGGACCCGGGAAGCGAGCTGCAGTAGTAACAGGCATGGATCAGAGATCAGAGATGTATGATTAGCCAGGGCGAGAAGAGACATACGTACGGGAAGAAGAGGTAACTTATCCTGCGGCTTGAAGGACAGGGTGCATGCGGGTCGAATTAAGCGGCGGATCGTGGTGAAAAGGGTGTGCAGACGCTGACGAGGGCAGTGTCGCAAATGCATAGTAGGCGCGAGAATGCATTGCTAATGCTATTGGGACTTATGGAAGAGACATCTTGGTCGACATGCAATAGGAGTGTGGACGAAGACGGAATGGCACAGAAATGGAGAGGAAAGCGGTGAGAAGGGTGGCCATGAGCGAGGTGCACTCGCCCGCCTCTCTCACCATGCACGGGCGGACACGCCTCCGCAGCAAGTCGGCTCCGAGGCACTTGCGCGTGGAGCCTGCGCGCTACGCGGTCCCCGACCCACTCGGCGCACCAATGGGACCCACACGAGTGCGGGCCATGCGCCGAGCTCACACAGGCTCCGAATCCCGGCGGGAATATACGCCAAACGGACACAAAAAGACAAGAGTTACGCCATTGCACACTGTGCTTCAACGTGACTGACCCTCTACCACTTCACCCCATCCCGTCCACCGTAGGTAGCATGTATCGCCTCTCGACGTAGAGAGCTGCAAGGGTGTAGGCTGCATGTGGGGCACAGAAGGTTCGGAGTCGCAGGCGTGCACGCACCGGAGCCGAGCGCCACATGGCGAGGTCGAGACAGCGGACTCTGAAGAAGGCAGTCTGAATCGGTTCTGGTTGAGGAATGCCTGAGGACGAAAATGAACAGAAAGAAAGTGGCATGTATCCCAGCATAACATAATCCACTATCAGCCAGCACGAGGGACGCACCGCCGTGAGATTCGCCTTCTGCTCCCCATTGAGCTCGGTCGCACAATCGCTATGTGCCGGGATTGTCTTGACGATCAACGTCGCCGCGCGCGCGAACTCGATGAATCCGCGCTCCATGTCCAGCGCGACTGCCTCGGGGCTGCCTGCGCCACCGCCACCGCCCCCAGTCCCAGTGGCGCGGGCCATGAGGCTGACCCCGGCCTTGCGGTGCGCCTTCGCGAGGCGGAGGTACTGCTTCAGCTCGCGCCACAGGGGAGGCGGCGATTCCGCCGCTGCAGCAGCGAGCTCGGAGATCGTCGCAGGGCGTGTGGAGGTGCCATGAAAGTCGTTTAGACGTTGAAACAGTGCACTTAAGATATGCGTGAAATGAATGCAAATAATGCTAGTGCTCAAAAACACTAAACACCACTAACACACACACACACTACTACTCCCAAAGATCAAGTGCTTCTCCTTGTGAGTTCAGATCCGGTTCATAGTATGCGAACAGCGGGTTTGGATCCCAAATAACACAGAATATAGAAAGCTAGGGCTGAACTATCCAGAAACAGCGCCTCAGAATGAAATGTTCAATTGCGTAGCTTTCAGCTAGCAACCTAGGTGAACGTAGGAAAAGGGTGGATACAAGGCAACCTTGACTAGACGTCGCAGAATACCAGGGCAGAGATTGTAAGGTTTGCGAAAATCCTCTCGTTGGCAATCCAAACGAATATGAGGCCAACACCAAATAGCTTCCAAGCTACACACACTAGGCAGCCCTAAGTGTGGACCTGTTACTTCCTATAGCAGGAACGTTTGACTACTTTGTATTGGTCCTAGCTCACTATACGCATCCAGCAAGTCGATCCAACACACTACGGATGGTGCTAGGGCAGATCCGGGGTGAAGGCAAAGTCACTGACAAGGTATAATCCAACTAGGAGTAGGGGCCCGGTATTCCGTCTTCTGTTTAGGCTATGCAACTCACACCACAAGCGTCCAGTAAGTCAGTCCAACACACTATGGATGGCACTAAGGCAGATCCGGGGTGAAGGCAAGGTCACTGACAAGTCGTGATCGCGCTTTACAAGGGAATACACCCAATAGTTTTGTATGTGAAGTCAGCTAGGACAACAATGCCTTTCCTCTTAATCTTATGCTTCCAAGTTCCAGAGTCAACCAATCAAGATTCCAGTTATAGACTACTACAAGCAGAGTTTGTACACAAATCTCCATGAATAGCCTGAGACAACCTGCCGCCACGAACTAGGGCGCAATTAATCTGGCGTATGTGGCTTGAGCACTGTCCTTTTATACAAATGAGGAGATAGTGTTTAAGTAAAAGAAATGAGTAAAGAGAAATGCTTGGCTAGCCAATGAAACGGCAGCCGTCCTGAGTCGTCATAATCAAATGTCCTTGGTAGTCATCGCGAATGACTTCCGGGTATAGTTTCTGCGGATATTGGTAATTCCTAGACCGTCGATCACAAGCCCGAACTACGAATCCTGCCGGCCTGGAGTTGAATCCAGTCCAATAATAGCTCCTAGCTGATTCATGGAGGTCTTATGACCGTCCTAGAATAGCTCTCCATGCCGTCGTACGTGTCGGCATTCGTCCATGATAATATCTTCTTACACAATAGTCAATGTGTTCATGTTTGGGTGACGCTAGTGCGTCGCGCCTGTCACGTGTACTGTCTCCTAGTCCTAGGAGGTACCGTATATGTTCTTCTGGTAATAACTAGTCGCCTAGCTAGTTGATGTTCGGCATAGTCCTATTGTAGGTATCAGCGTCCTCCGCTAGCTCATGTAGCAGTCGATCCCAGCCTGTCCTTCTACAATATCTGAGTGTGCGTCCTTGCTAGCACCATATCCTTGTGTTCTTCTGTCTCGGTTGTTCTTCCTAGGTCAAATAGAACTAATGTCCTATGAATGTATGGGTGTGGTATATCTCCTAGGTGGTTTAGACTAGACCCGTTCATAAAGGCGTCCGCCGTATGTGGATTCCTAGCTTACAGCCAGTAGCTGGAGCTCGCTCTGACTCTCCTTTGTATCACCGAACAGAGGCCTAGCGCACTAGTGTTACCTAGTGGCGACTAGATGCTGTATGCTAGCTTAGGTGGTTTAATTGATAGGCCTAAGTTCGCAAAAATAGCCAAATGGACGTGCATTGGGTGTTGCGCCGTCTCAACGTAGTTTAGACCGTGACGCTAAAACCCAATCCAATGGATAATGCATGCAGCGCGCCAATCGTATCGTGTGATCCACTCAGAATCTCGAGTCCTTGCGAGAGAAGGAACGCTCAAGTTTGACTTGACTCGCGTCCTCGAATCGTACTCACAAGTATAATCGTAATCCGTAGCCGAGATGGACGTCAAGGCGAGGAAGATGCAAGGCAGTATGTGGCGGTGCACGCCGCATCATGATTTTCTGATTCCATCACTTGTTGATAAGACTCCAACTGTTTAACGTTTAGTTTTCGTTCATGGCTGGATGTAAACTAAGCGAACAGTTTGAACTTACAAGCAGTCAATTTGATGCTTCTTTTGGGAGTGTTTCGCCTTTGCTTTTGCTGCATCAACCTGCAAACTCGTTTACAAAGGCCCGTAAATTAAACGGTGTAAAAATCACAAACGTTTACTTCTGTTTGGAAAACTTTAAAAACGATAGATTTGCGGGCCGGAAATTATATGAAATTTCAGATATACAACGAAGTTACGACTGTTTATTATCTCGCTGGTTGTGTGGGTTTGCTTGGCTGCGTAGCTGGAGGTGAACTACTCGAGGTATTCGACGACACATCCCATCCCATAATCCTCCCGCCGAATATTTTTCAGGCAACCATCAGAGCTGCGAGTATCCCCGCCGAACAGGATGTCGAATTGGCGATTAAGAGCTGCGGCCACGGTGTCATCAGGATCTGATGTTCTACACGGGTGATGATGCGATGAATATCATCGTCAGCTGGGGCTTTGTCATGGATATAGTCATTTTCAACTCAACGACCGTGAGTTGATACAGTTGACTATTTCATATTCCCGTTACCTCACTCCGTGCCAATCCTCACATCTCCCTTATCTACTATTTCTTAGTTTCCGTTCGTTACTATGTTTCAACTTGTATTTCATATTCACCTTACAGTATATAAACTACTGGCTAAGAGAATGTACTACACTTCTTACCTGTTAACTTCTTCGATCTCAACGCACCCTCGCGTCTGGCTTAAGTGCTACGCCCTCCGTCGAACGGCTCAGTTAAAGTTTGGCACTAACTGACGCCCACGACACTCACCAACCTGTGGTAACGAGCCTGCAGCTCGTGTGCTTGTTGGTGTTCGAGTTTGATTCGGAAAGCAAACGGTTTCTAGTGAACCTTTGGAATCGCCCCCATTCCATAACAGGCTTCTGGGACAGTCTCTGGGAGCAAGGCCGAAAACTTTCCAATCTTCTTGATCAAATTGAGAAATGGTTTTGCTGCCGTCCAGTAAGTGACCACATTCGACATGTCCTGTACATACGGACATAGAACGCGTCACATGTACCGGCGAGAACACTCTGGTGTACAGCACTGGGTGCTTCGCCGTTCGCACCATCATATCACTCGGGAGGATGCCTGGCGACTACGCGCAGGGTAAGAAGCCATTTTGGATCCAAGTAGTTAGAATGAAGAACGCGTCTGACGCATCTAGTTACGCACATTGTCCCACTTTTTAAGCGGTCCTGGGTGGTCCGTGCAATGCCTGGCACCTGATATCGAGGGCGCATTTGAAAAGAACTTTGCAGACGGGAGGCCTGTGCCTGTACTGTGCTGTACCTTTTCGCTGATATATATAGTGCTACGTAGCGCTACATAAGGGGGTACCCACGGTACCAAAGGGCCCAAGGTTTGCTGATGAGTATTAATCAGTTTACAAACATTTTTAAACGTTTGAAAGTGAAAACAGTTGGAGCCTTACGGTGGACGACAGAAAGGTGGCAAACTGATCAAATTTTGTTCCAATTAGAAAAGGGATGGGTGGAACAATTGAAGAAAAATGGTCTTGTCTTGCACGGAAGGAGGTCCTCAATTATAATATAGATTCAGCGTAGTCTAGCTTAGTTGATTCTTCGGTTCATAGGCGCCATGGGCGCTTAGATAAAGGACCCGATAATCGCAGCCCCAAAAAAGGATCGTGCGCGCCGAACACAAAGCAGAAATGACTAACACCCAAAATTAAACTCAGAGCATATCTTTGGTTCCAAACAGGCGATGAAACAGGTCACGCAAGAGGATTCAAGCAGGTAAGAAGTTGAAAAACATGTCCTTGAATTTTGATCTATTTCTATGTTTTTCTCCATTTTCTATCGATTCATATTCGCAATGACTAATTTTAGGTGACTAAATCTTGTCTGTACCTGAGCGAAATCCAAGTTCTCCTGGGTAGCCAAACCTAAAGATTCAGCAATCATGTATTTTGAGGCTTAGATAACTTCGCATTGTGAGCCAGCAATGACGCCGACCATCCCGACGTCGACGGGCGCAACGGCGACGAAAAGTCCTAAGCGAGCCGTGGGAGATTAACGTCACGGTCATCAAACTGCGCGCCATCGTTGGGGGGATAGCACTGGGACAGCGTTTTCTGGTGATGGGGCACCGTTGCTAGGTGCACTGAAAGGGAACGACGAGTCGGTTTCTAGAGCTCCCCTTTCCCTTTAATCTGGTGGTCGCAGTCCTCCTCGTCGTCTGTGCATAGGTCGCTGGGTTCAACTGGCCACGCGACACGTGCCACACGGGGCTCGCGTGGAGGGCGTGCACGTCGTTAAAGCATTGCTGACCTCTGTGTCATTACGCAACAAATCACTTGTTTCTAATCACTTTCACATCGTTACTTACCTGAGTGCGGGTATAAAGACAAAGTTGATGGAAGCATGGCTTGCGACAACCTCTCCCTCTATGCCTTCGCTTGAAGATCCAAGGCTTGTAGCTATCGGTCTTGGGCTACTCACACATTTGGTGTTCAAAACTACAGAACCTCGTCAGCCTCGTGTATGGCTGCTCTTGCTCGTTGGCGGCCCGGCAGCGCTTACTATCTCTATAAACTATGCTTTCAGTTCGGTGACCACAGCCGTTCTGTCTGTCTTTGGCATTTATTTTGCCACTCTCCTTACCTCGCTCGCACTGTACCGCTTGTCGCCATTCCATCCGCTGGCTCAGTACCCTGGTCCCATCTTGCACAAGCTGTCGAATTTTCAGATGGTCCGCGTTGCGTTGACGGGAAAGAGGCACTTGTACATCACTGAGCTGCACAAGAAGTACGGGTCTCACGTCCGCGTTGGTGCGTACCTGCGTGAACGCTTCATCATCTCGTATTAAATCCGCTAGGTCCGAATGTCCTTTCTGTTGTCCATGTCGACGCCATTGCTGCAACCCTTGGCACCAAGCCCGGAATGCCCAAGGGGGAGAGTAAGTGGATGATTTTCGCCGTGCGTCCATCGGAGTTGACTTCTCAAAGTGTATCACTCCCTCCAGCCATCGAATGAACCCTCCAGTCTCATAGGGACGCTCGATATGGCCGAGCATGCCGAGAAGCGCAAATCCTGGTCGCAGGGATTTACTCCGGCGGCTTTGAAGGAGTACGACCCTATCATCCAGGGTCGGACGAACCAGCTTGTCCAGAGGCTCGAGCAGCAAGTTGGGACAATCGATCTAGGGAAGTGGATAAGCTACTTTACGTACGCATTTTGAATTTTTTCCCCCTTATTTCGTCCTCACTGTCCACCGTTTTAGTTTTGATTTTATGGGTGACATCGCGTGAGAAGCTCCACCTCTCTCAGCTGGCATTTGCTGATACTCTCGCAGGTTTGGTGGTGGGTTCGAGATGATACGCGAGGGCGACACGAAAAACCTGTGGCCCGTCATCATCATGGCAATGAAGCGCGTTTTCCATCTCGCCTCTCGTTCCTCTAATACTTCCTCTCCAGGGCCGGCAGCATTACGTTCGCTGTTCCATGGGTCAGGGGTCTCGCCTCCCTGCTACCAATGGGTGACGATTTCAAACGCATGCTCTCTTTCGCTGCGGAGCGCGTTGACATCCGACAGCGGCGCGGGCCCATCAGTAAAGACCTCTTTTACCACATCACGGACGAAGACTCGGTAACGGGGCGCAACATCACCCCGCCGGAAATCCCGCCGGATATCATGCTTGCTATCATTGCTGGATCTGATACAACGTCCTCTGTATTGGCGAACCTGTTCTACTCGCTCCTCAGGAATCCCGATGTCTACACAAAGTTGAAGAAGGAGATCGACCACGCCTTCGGTGCGGACGAGGATACTTTGGACGTTGCAAAGCTGCAGAATATGGTGTATCTGAATGCCTGCATGTGAGGCTCCCTCCGCTCGTTTGCCGCAGCAGCACATTGACTTCATGCTTCAAAGTAATGAGGCGTTGAGACTTTACCCCGCCGTCCCTACCTTCATCTGCCGCTCTCCAAAGGTCGGAGGAGGACCCGTACTCGTTGCTGGACGGTAAGATTGAGCGAAGGCTGCGGATTACTTGTAAATTGACACTCATCCATTCGAAGGGTTGTCCCCGAGGGCACTAATATTCTCCTCCCATTCTGGGCGCTCCAACGCGATGCCAGATACTTCTCGATGCCTGATAAATTCTGGCCGGAACGGTGGATAGAGCGGACGTTCCACAATAAGACAGACGGTTCCAATCCTACCTTCATTCATAACCAGGCAGCATTCTGTGTAAGTTGCGTTGGGTGCACGTACTCTTTGCTGACTTTTCTTCCTTCGTCCAGGCATTTTCCCAAGGATCACAACAATGTTCGGTATGTGTGGATACGACCCCTTGATTGAGCTCGAACTGCTTTTGATTGAGCTTTGACTGACGTGAATATTCCATCAACAGGGCAAGGCTTTGGCATATCGTGAGATGCGCGTGGTGGTCACGATGATCCTGAAGAAGTTTGATATCGCGTTTGAGGAGGGGTACAACCCTCAAGATTGGGAAACGGGGTTGAGAGACGACACGGTCATTGTGAAGGATAAGTTGCCTGTGACTTTAACAGTTCGAGGGCATCGTGCTTGATTCAACTGCATCGGTGTACTTCATAGCTGATTGCAGTCTGATCGCTGCGCTTCCTAGTTTGAGACTGTACCCTTTATTCGCATAAAAATTCCCAGATTTTTCATGGGCCCTTGCTAAGTTGGGAGGGAGCCGCAGAAATTTTGGTGGGCGATCAATGCCATCAAAATTGACTGAACTAACCTCTGATTTTCCTCTGGGCTCATATCTCCCCCTAATGCTCTAAGGTATTCGTAGCACTGTTTTGGAGGCCAAAACTATGACTGGATTGTATTCGGGGCCAAATTGAGGCTACTAGATCATTTTTTTCTTTCGCAAAGGTGCTGTCGATAATAGAATCGGAATTGGAGGTTCTGGGAGTTAGCGTATTGGAAATGACAAGAAGAGTGCTCCCGCTTGCTCCTCGCTTGCTGCCCACTCAATGCCCGCTCTCCATCAGATCGTTTTCACAAAGACAAATCACAAAAATGACCATTTTCGGAAAAACGATCCGATGGAAAGCGGAAAGTCGGTATGCATCTGGGTTGGATCAGAACATTTATATCGACGCGCCAAGTCTCAACTGCGGAAAGCGGAATGTCAGTACGTATCTGGGTTGGATCAGAACATTTATGCCAAAGCGCGAAGTCTCAGTTGCGGAGTGTGTGACAGACGCCGACGCGTCGAGACGGCTTCCCCTCGCTTCCCGCCGTACCTTGTTGGTAACTTGCCTTACCTAGCCAACATTGATCCTGGCATCTTGCCGCTGCTTGCGCGTCGTATGGCGGCATCCTACATTTGACGACCTCTGACTGCGAAGAACTAAGGAGGGCTGGTGAGATTAAAATATATTTATACTGGGCGAGCTTGACCTCTTGCACTCACCCAGAAGTAGTAATGACTTCGACGCCAAAGACGTTCGACGCTTTTGTTCCCAGGAATTTCCTCGAGCTTTTTGATCTGGCTAAAATTCGACCCGATTATATTTCATTCGACGCTCTCCGTGCTGTTCCGCTGGACGACGCTCATGTAGCGGCTACCACATACGCGGAGAAACATCTCCCAAATTCCGCCTTCGCGCATTCTCTCCGAACCTACTATTTTGCCCTCGCTATTCTACACAATGGCTTTCCCTCCGAAACACCCGGGACTCCTCAGATCACCTTCGAAGAGCTCCAAAAAAGGCTCTACTATGCATGTGTTATGCACGATCTCGGTTGGACGACTCACCCCGGTCCCGACGGCGTCGACCACCCTGCTCATGCGATGTCGTTTGAGCTTTTTGGCGGAATCATGGCGTACGACTGCTTGCACGCCATCGTCCAGAGCTCATGCTCCACACCACAGAGTACACCGCCGGTAAATCCTCGGCTGTCGGGACTGTCTTGGTACTTAGGTCATCGTTCACTGTCATGGGATACGCAGGCGTAAACGGCAATATTCTATAAAAAAGGTGGGTGATTAGAGTTGGACATCTTTTTTAAAAAGGCGGTAAGTCAGAGGCCGTTCTTTTATAAAACATTAGAGGTACCTTCCTTTGGTGGCAAGCCGCAGGCTCCTACCAAATGCGGTAGCACTTCCTGCGGCGGCGTCAGTGGCCGATTCGTCGAGGTGCCTTGTGGTGCTGTGGCGGTACTGCCCACCTCGCACCGCCACGCCAAAAATTGTTCTTCACTGGGGTTCTATACCATGCTGCTGGGAGGTCAGCTTGGAGTCAAAAAAAACTTTTCGACCCTATATCCGATTTTCGAATCCGGACTTCCCCTTGAGTAATTTTCCACCATTGCATCACCCCTATGGTGCATCCGAGCGGTTTGGGACCTCCACAAACCTGAATTGCTTTTTTGGGATGGCTAACTCCAGGCCACACCGCCGAATCGGCACTTGATACCTATCCAAATTATGCTGAAATCAGTTCAGAAAGGGAAATTTTGGGTTAAGTCACTTTGTGTGAGGTTCAAGTCTCCTCATCTTCCCCATTCAGACCCTTCCAGGTTATGTCTGGCAGGCTCTGGGCAGACCTTTCCCAATAACTGTTTAAACTGTGTAGTTTGTGTTTACCAGAATCCACAACCAAACGGAAACAAAAACGGTTATTACTGTTCAAATGCTTTAAAACAGAAACTGTTAGAGCCTTAATCGAAGCGGAGGGCGTCTTGTCTAACATTTGTCTTGTCTTGTCTCGCACCCATAGGAAGACGTCCTTTCTAATATAGATTCATATCCATACTATCATATTATATTTTTGCGTATGAGACGGCCTCCGTTTCACTCCGGTATCCAAAGTCTGAGGCAAACCACGAATCAACCGCGACTATTATTGCAGGGGGACAACAGATTTATAGCATGGAACGACCTGCGACACAATGACTTCAATACAGTGGAACATACATATTGAAACGAAATGAAAATTCGGGGTAAGAACAGAACATCAGAGGTGAGTAGAACAACCCAAGCCAGTAGCCGGCAGCATTTTTTGCAACGTATCAGATGAAGGAGAGCTTTGCATCGGAAGGCAGGGAAATGAAGGCTGGGCGAGCATATGTGTCACCGTAATGGCTCCAAAAGGAGCCCACACACAGAGAGATGGTTGAATCTGGAAGGCGACAGCGGGAAATGAGTAACTGGCCAGGGTGGCAGAGGAACTAGCGCAGAACGGGCCGAACGGAGAAGGCCCGCAGTAGGATGATTTAAGAGAAAATGGAATTAACACCCGCTAGAGCAATGGGACTAATTTAAGAGCGAGGGTGGGAAGAGGCGTGAGTACGGCAGTGCTGGCATGGAAATATCCCGGAATTAATTAGTAGTGCTGGTTGAATGGGAGTAGAGATGGTCGCCAGCAGCAGACAGAAGTGTTGAGGGAACAGGGCCAGTATTAATCCAAGGAAAAATGTTGCAGGCACAGTAACTTGATGACGGGGTAATTGGGGAGAAGATTGACGGAAAGAAATAAATGCGGCCTTTTTATATGTCAAGAGGGTTGCGCGGCCGTCTGGCTTGATGACAATGGGATTAGCTGCGCCGTAGCCGGCAGCAACTGCGATCTGTCGAGAAAACTGCGGGCAGGTCAGTTGTTCCCCTACTCTGTGTAACAGAGAACTCTGAGAAGGGTTCTCAGGGTGAAATGCCATCAGTGCGCCAAAACGATGTTTTTGCACGTGATCATGATGTCATCATATGACATTGTGTCATCCTCTCTGACTAATATGTGATCGTAGATGTTTACATACAACATACAAATAAAGAGCGTAGGGCCGACGAGCAGCAAAGCCCGCTACCCATTTCTATTCTGAATTTCTACATTAAACTATGTACTGGCTAACTTGCATAAGATTTGGCGCGGTAAAATTTGACTGAGCGGTCATTGAGGCCTGGAGTGTACATGACGAAAATCAAGAGGCATTTGAAACCATTGCTATGTTCAAAAGCGGCGGGCTCAATGTCAGTCATTTAACAGGCGCGGGCGGTCCGGGAACATGTGAAGATATTACCGGAGAGTAGCAGGTAGATCAATGAAATAGAGAAAAGTATGATGAAGCATGTTTTGCCAGGTAAATCCGAAGAGTGTTTTCGAAACAAGGCACCAAAAGACGGTGGCATCAATCTGGGGATGGAGGTAAGACCATAGGGTATCAGTCCAATCTTTGACACCGACCATATCTAGGAGGTGATTGGCCGAGTAGAAGTGATGCGCGTTCGTGAAGGGGAGCGCAAAATTGGCTTTGCGGAGGCGACACAGCTACGGGCACGAATCTGAACAGATGAAAGTATGAGGGGAGAGGGAAGGTGATACTCGAAGAAAAAAGTACCTTGATCTAAGCGTCCCCGCGCTTCCCCGCGTGTTTGCCTGTGAAACCTTTAACATCATTTCATACGGCTGCTAGCTGTTATCTGTCAACAGGCAAGTTCGTGATTGGCTTGTTTGCAAGCATAGAGGACATAGGTTAGGCCGAAAAGCTCCGGAAGAACTCGAGACGGGGAGAATACACATGCGGAACTCGTCTTGGGATTCGATTTTAGCCATGCAAGAGGAAAATAATAAAATGTGAACTTACGGCCGGGGGTCGAAAGCTGACCCTACAGATTGAATGGAAGCATAAGTGAACAGAGCTAGAGTGAGATTGTGGGTTTGAGAATAGCACCGTCATTGCACGGAGGGGGCGGTATACTGTACATGCGAACGACCAGCTTGGTGTGCGTAAGTCACGAAAAGACGGTCTTGAAATCTTGGACATCTTGGGACTGTCTCACTGAGATGAAACTTGAGGCTTGAAAGTTTAAGACTGTTTGAATCAGCCCTTGAGAAATTTTGAATTGAATTCTAATTTCTTCAGGCCATCCTTCTTGGAGTCGAATCTTGAAAACAAGGAAAAAACAAGGTTGAGGTCTTCATGAGAGACGAGATGCCTTGAGAAGTCTTTATTAGTCTTGAATTGAGGTTTTCTGAGGCCCATTCTCCGAAACCGGTCGAGATCATCCTGTTTGCAGTCATGGAGGTTCAGAATCTTGACAGCGTTCAATGAAATCAAGGTCTTCGAGGTCAGTCGGGATTACGTCCGCCTGATGCAACGCCTGACACCTTCGATGTCAGGAGTATTATTGGGGATGAATAACCGGCATCTGACACAGCAAGTGTCAGAGGCCAAGAAACTTGCTCCGATACACATCGGTAGCGGCGGCAAGCGCCGGTCCCCTACTCTGGTTCTTTCTCGTGGATTTGAAGGATAGAAACTATTTTCCTTCTTGACCAACAAACAGGATAAAAACTGTTATTTTCAGGTGTACAAGTTTTCCTTCCACTCAGTTTTCATTCATTTCACAGCCCAGGAGAGCTTTGATTGACTGAAATTCTGAATAGATAGCTCTCAATAAAGATTGCCAGACTATGCCGTTCCAAATGCACTTTTAATGTTCCCACCTATTTTGGTGTTTTCCCCAACTTTTATGGGGAATTCAGTGACTTTCCCCACAATTTTTCAGCTTTTTGGTATTTAATACAAGGTGGGGATATCTCGTGGTTTTCCCCTTCTTTTATTGCCCAAGTTGCATTTCACCAACTTTTGGTTCACACTTCACCAACTTTTTGTTCACACTTCACCAACCTTTTTGGTTCGAAAATTTCCCCACAACTTTTGGACTCAAAATTGTTTTATTGCTTAAACGGGAGCCTGAGCTTGTAAAAATCACAGATTCCTATACCCCGCACACCCTACCGCACTGGCTCCGACACAAGAAGCAGAATACGCTGCGCGCTAAATCGGATCGTCGCCAAGGCGATCAGTGTCTTCGTCGCTTGTCGGATGGGTTGACATTGACAGCTGATTGTCGTTTCGCACTTAGCAGCGTATTCTGGTTTTTGCGCCGGAGTCAGCGTAGTCGGGTGTGCGGAGTATCTAGATCCGCTATTTTCACGTCTGGAGGATGTTGCTATAGACTTTTCAGTGGTTGCGACTCGATGCCAAAGGCGATCGTCGATTGACATTGACAGCTGATTGATGTTTCGCACTTAGCAGCGTTTAGCGCTTTGCGCACAGCGCGCAGCGCGCAGCGTACTCTGCTTCTTGTGTCGGAGCCAGTGCGGTGGGGTGTGCGGGGTATAGGAATCTGTGATTTTTCAAGCTCAGGCTCCCGTTTAAGCAATAAAACAATGTTGAGTCCAAAAGTTGTGGGGAAATTTTCGAACCAAAAAAGTTGGTGAAGTGTGAACCAAAAGTTGGTGAAATGCAACTTGGGCAATAAAAGAAGGGGAAAACCACGAGATATCCCCACCTTGTATTGAATACCAAAAAGCTGAAAAGTTGTGGGGAAAGTCACTGAATTCCCGATAAAAGTTGGGGAAAACACCAAAATAGGTGGGGAACATTAAAAGTGCATTTGGAACGGCATACCAGACTGGTGTGCACGCAGGTTTTCCGAGCCATACAGGTTTCAGAATTCCACCTTCATTTACAAAAGATGTGGTGGGTTCCGAAATATTGAGTGGATGCTCTTTCTACTCTCACTTAGCTTGTAGTGAAATTCAAGGTTATACTCAAGTATAATTGTTACACATTTGCTTTAATTGACAGGAAGGAGCATCCTCACTATGGGGTCCTTGCTCATTGATTGTAAGGAAGGTAGGGAGGAGTACTGCATGTCCAAAAAAAACCAACAGCAATCGTCCGGAATTTGGTCAAGATTTCTCAGCCACATTGCAGTAGCATGATTTAAATTTAGAATTTCAAGCATACAACGAAAACCCACTATGGGGTCCTTGTTTATTGATAATAGGGAAGGTAGGGACGAGTACTGCATGTCCAAAAAAAACCAACAGCAATTGTGCGGAATTTGGTTGAGATTTCTCAGCCACATTGCAGTAGCATGATTTAAATTTAGCATTTCAAGCCCGTGATGAAAACCCACTATGGGGTCCTTGCTCATTGATCATAGAGAAGGTAGGGACAAGTATTGCATGTCCAAAAAAAAAACCAACAGCAATTGTGCGAAATTTGGTTGAGATTTCACAGCCACATTGCAGCATGATTTAAATTTAGAATTTCAAGTGCGTGATGAAAACCCACTATGGGGTCCTTGCTCATTGATCATAGAGAAGGTGGGGATGAGTATTGCATGTCCAAAAAAAACCAACAGCAATTGTGCGGAGTTAGGTCGAGATTTCTCAGCCATATTGCAATAGCATGATTTAAATTCAGAATTTCAAGAATGCAACGAAAACCCATTAATAATTATGGGGTCCTTGCTCATTGATCGCAGGGAAGGTAGGGACGAGTACTGCATGTCCAAAAAAAACCAACAGCAATTGTGCGGAATTTGGTCAAGATTTATCAGCCACTTTGCAGTAGCATGATTTAAATTCAGAATTTTGAGTGTGCAACAAAAACCCACTGTGGGGTCCTTGTTTATTAATCATAGAGAAGGTAGAGACAAGTACTGCATGTCCAAGAAAAACTCACAGTAATTGTGCGGAGTTTGGTCGAGATTTCTCAGCCACATTGCAGTAGCATCATTTAAATTTAGAATTTCAAGAACCTTCTCTGTTGCACAGAGTAGGGGAACTTTCAATAGCAGGCACTGATAAGGGGCCATTCATAGAGTAACTCATGTAGACTATGGGGGTGAAAAGAGAAAGTAGAGCAAAGAGGGAGTGGAGTAAGAGTCACTGTGAAGCAAGGAAACACCATGATTTGTATGTAAACATCTACGATCAAATATTAGTCGGGGGGGGTGACACAATGTCATATGATGACATCATGATCATGTGCGAAAACATCGTTTTGGCGCACTGATGGCATTTCACCCTGGGAACCCTTCTCTGTTACACAGAGTAGGGGATTGTGTCAGTCATGGAACCAGATTCCCTGACCCCGGCCATGTCAGGTCCAGTTCCAGTCTGTATCATATTCTTCCTGATACTCCTGGTGTCAGGCATGTTTCCGGAAGGCTTGACATACTTTTTTTTTTTTCTTTTTGAGGAGCGATGAGCGGACAAGCAACTGATAAAATCAGCCCACGCTGCACACTTTTCTTTGCAGCACAGGCCGTCGAGAAGAAAATTTAGAGTCCACCAGGGTGATACATTGACGTACGCCGGTGTACGGCAGTGTAGGACTCACCCCACCCCAGCAGCACGCTGCCGAGGAGGGGTCATACCCACTAAAACCCTAGACTGGCGGATCTGTGTGACCGTCAGATTTTCGGCATCTCTTATGATCCCTTTCCATGTATTTTCAACTCTCTTGAAATTCAGAGCTCGGTTTCCGAACTTTTTGATGTCCGTCAGCAGAAAATCGGTTCTTAGTCTTGCGTTCATACAAGCCTTCCATTTGTTTTGGAGTTCGTTCTCGGAGAAGTATTGATCGGGATCACTACCGCGCTCAATGACGCGTGTGCAGCGGAACTTCCGGAGATCAATATCCGGTACAGCCGGTTTGCTCCCATGTCCCTCTTGGCGGACGCGTTCTCAAAGTTTGCTAGCCCACAAGCAAGAACGCGGCCTAGGCTTATTTCTGGCCAGGCATAGCCTTTCTTTTCCCATAGCTCCTTGGCTAGGCTCCACAGTAACTCACGGCCCGGGGCCTCACAGTCCACCAGGATGTGCTCCATAGATTCATCTACTTGGCAATGCTGGCAGATCGCCCAGTGTTCGAAAGTCGGTATGCTCCTCCAACGTTCTCCAATTTTGAAAGCCTGATGTAGGCATCTCCATCGGAAAACTCGAGATGTCCTTGTTATATCCGGATTCTGGATTGATTTCCAGATCTCGCTGTCTGTCGGAGATTTACCTGAGAGATCTCTTGCTGCATGTCTCGCAACATCCTGCATGGCTCTAGTTTTGACGCGCTCCGGTGCCTTCCTCTGCGCTTTTATGGCCTTGTACAGCGAACTTTGGGTACCCTTGCTCAGCTTGGCGCCGTTGAGGTTATGTGCCTCGGGTATTTGTGTTTGGATCGGGGCGGGGCCCCGGTTGTCTGAGTCTCGTTCTGCCAGTTCCTGGGCCTCCTTGGATCTGTAGTCTGTCACATCATCGACCTTTTGGAAGGATGATCTTTCTCCACGCCCTCTGAGGGCCGCTACCGATGCTTTCAATAATGTACCATCTGGGACATTCAGCCAGTCCTTGTCTTCGTGGGCCTCTAGGTCAACCATGAAAGCTCGCACAATTCTCTTTGATTTAATCTTGAAGTGCAGAATGTGGCTTCTTGGGGCCATCTGGATCGCGTACAGGACCGCGGCTACTATATCTGCCTCTTTTGAGCGCATCTCTTGGGGTACTGAGACCCGGTTGTTCCGGTCCTCCTGACCATACCAGACACTGCCAGCCGCATTGTGCTCGCCATCCTCGTCGATGTAGTGAGTACTTCCAATGAATATAGTTTCATCTTGGGGTTCCTCCTCGTGTTCATCCTTTTCTATCTGGTTAGCCGGGAAGCCACAGACCGGGTCGCCGAAAAGGCGGTAGCCATCTGCTAGTTTGGTCAAGGCTATCTTGGGGTCGAAAATCACAGGCTCATCCTTCTTAATGGCGTCCTTATCGGAGTGATTCATATTATCATGAGTATATTATTAATATGTTAATGTTATTTCGTATTATATTAGTAATGGACTGTGACTATTTTGTTGCCGCATCACCTGACTGTCACAGACTGTCGGTCTTTAGGCGGTTTTACTCTCGAGCAACTACCACCACGGTCAAACACTACTCGCTTCGCCATGCACCCAGAGCTGAGAGTTGACAACCTTTTTGGTCTGCCTGAACCATACAGAGTCAGTGATGACAGCGTCTATGCGCCTCTGCCCTTAATTCTGACGCGCCGATAAATGAAGGCCACTGCAATCTCCGCTGCGCAGGGCTCGATACCTGACATGCGCAAGGCCCATCGGCTTTGCGGGGAACTTGGTGCCGAGGGGTACCGTCTTGTTCCTGTCTTTTACTACGGTCTCGACACATCGAGAATACCCAGCGCTGCAGATCTGGATGTGGCACCCTGGTCGTGCGACAACTCCTGCATTTTGGCCATGTTATCCCTCAATGGTCTCGCTGCAATCCTTGGACATGAATCCATGGAGGGGAGGATGTCCTCATTCTCCCAGCTCGTTCCCGATCTATGGCCTCGAGCGTGGGATTGGATTGCGTTCTTCGACAAGTACTGGGATTCGGTTCCATGCCTCATTGTAAAGGACCCTCGAATGATATACTCTTCCTATTGCTTCGTTATTCGAAGAGTTGAAGAGTGTGTCGAGGGCCTAGTGGACCAGACTCCCGGCCTCCGCCGCATCCTTACCCGTACCTGGAAGCTTCTTATCACAGGGACGCCTGCTCACACTCAGGAGCATTACTTCTACTCCCTCATTACCAACGTACTCATGCTCGTTTGGAAAGGCCTCAATTCCGACACGATGCACGAAGTACTGGAGGGAACTGGTGGAACCTACAATGATTTGGCCTCGATTATTGTCCTCCAGATGAAGAACTCGATACTCACTCCCTCCTCTCATGCATCCGAAGAAATCCTCCTTCAGATGGCTTCATCTGGCGTTATGTTCATAACCGCGATCTGTTCCATCGATGTCACCTTCAAATTGGTGATACTGTCCCATGGAATCATCAAGGCAGAAGTAGCAGCACTTTGCTCATTGATGAATGCAACCCACGATTCTGGGGACAAGATTCAAAGACTTTGCCTTCCGTGTCTGCAGGACATCCTCAACATTTCCCCGGTTATCCGAACCTTCGACGAGCCATGAAGGCAGGTCTCTTGCGCCTCATCATAACTCTCGGGCAAAAGCCAGGGGCCTCCCTCCCTCCTCTGCAGAAGCTCCTCGTCGAGATCCTCCCGCAGTCGACAGTTTATCACTCCGTGTTGTCGCAGCTTGAGAGATCGCTGTGTGAAGTGGAGGATATCTTGTTGTCACCCGACTTTGTTTCGTCGGACATATACGAAGATTGGTCCAATTTTGTCAATTTGGCGCAATGCAGAATTGCCTTCATGAAACGCTATGACGGGCGATCCGCATCTCAGAATGTCTGTTACAGTTCCGATGTGAGTGGCTTTGTACGCACTAGTATCGTGCTCACCGACGACCAGTGCTGGATCGCAAAGCCCAAGACCGAATTTCGGCGCTGCTCTGGATGTCGAGAGGCCCTGTATTGTTCTGTGGCATGTCAGTCTGCAGACTGGACAACCGGTGGTCACCGGCATTCATGTAACTCATTTCGTGCTGCATATAAATGTAAGAAACAGAACTGTCGTTCAATAAGTACACTAACCATATCTCAGGTGCAAACGAATCCATGAGCAAGCGAGATCTATCATTTCTCCGCGCCCTCCTCCACACTGAATATGTAAATCAGAGGCCAGCGATTTTATGCCGACAGACGACAGCAATTCCTAAGTATCCACCTGACGCCTGGACGGCCATATTCCACTATGACAGCCCAGGCGCAGCACGCAGATGCATGGTGTCAACCACGCCAATATTTGCCTCACCCTACCGCAACATGCTTCCCCTCTCCATTCTTGAGGAACTTGCGACTAGGTCTGCGTCCTCAGCGACGCAAGGCGACATGGAGATCCACGGCGCTTTAATCGCGCAGGGTTCGAGCTCGGTCATGGTTATTTTCCCGCTGCGAATCCGCCGCCCCGATGTGCGAATTGCACTCTCCTATATTGGGCGCGACATACCAGAGGGAGTGGAGGAGACCCGGATTCCTATGGATTTCCCGGATATATTCCGAAGAATACAAACCCAGATAAAATTCGTCTACGAGGAGGTGCACTGACTAGGTGGTCTTCGATTCTCACGTCGGTTCACGCACGACCTCTGTACCCAGTCGAATGATAACCCAATGGTTTATCTTGTACCGCATCTTAATATTGCTTTTGCGAGAGCACTTTGTGCCCGTCCGTTATTTCCCCCTTCTAAACCCCCAGCGTGTATTGGGAAGGGGACCATTAACATCAGCTTGACAACATTCTCTCCCTTCAAGTCCAAAGATGCGACACAGACAATTCGACCTTTTGACTTCACACCCTCGATCATGGTGAGCAGCATAAAACCGTGATGCTCGCGCAGCCCCTTTTGAGAATTGAAGATAATCCCATGCCCGTCTGCCCACTCATAGATATGCTTGTGAATGAGTACACATACGAGTTTGAGAAAGCAACTCTCGAGTCCAATGGTGCGATAACTCCCCGCCTCGGATAGTAGTCCAATCAGAATAAGCACAATACGCCATCATGGCGCCATGTTGGCGTCCTTCATTGTATACCTGCGATTTTGACTGATTTCCTCGCCCATGTCAGACGCTGTTCATGTATCGACGATCATCTATGGCGACGGAAACAACGAGTTCGGGTGAAGGATTTGGACCTCTGAGATTTCCAGTGATTTCCTCGCCCATGTCAGACGGTGTTCACGTATTGATGACCATAACTGAGCGAGGTTTCAGAAATCAAGACAGAAATTCAGGAAAGTCAAGTTCGGGTTGAATAGAGGACTTAAAGCAGTCAGGAACGAAAAGCAGGCAGTGGCGCAACGACGAGGTGCAGCTGAACGAGAAACGAGAAATGCCATGACCAACACAATCGGATCTGGGGAGCGATGACAAGTGAAGTCAAAACTCTCAAATCCGAACAACTAAAATGAAGCGAATCTGTGAAAATCGAGGAGCCCGTCAAGTCGCTCCGTGGCTGCCGAGGGTGTGGATTCAGACTCCGGAGTCAACTTGAGGGCAATCAAGCTGAAGTTGATTTTCAGCTAGATCTGTCGGATCCGGGTGAAGTGAGTCGAAGTCGGCGAGTCCAGATAATTGAGTTGCTGAGCCGAGAGGCGGCGGCAAGCCGGAAAGGTGGCGCCACCAAGGTCCAATTTTGAGTAGTCGCGTGAACCGAAATCGCTGTGGATCACAAATTATCGCAAAAGCTGGCATCAAGTACGGGCATCAAGAGATGAGTGCTAAGTACACATGGACGTGTCGGGTTGAGGTATGCAGACTGGTTGGGGGTCTACACATATTTAACCTATCCCCGAGATGCCCGAGACGGTTCACTGCGCTGCTTCCGCCATTCCTTGCATTTTCTCAGTCACTTTATCATAGTCCATATCCGTACATCCCATTCGATCCCAAACAGCCTCTAAATATGCCTCTTTCTCCCTCCATATTTATTTCATAACCATGTTTCATTTTCCATTTCATCTCCCACGTATTTCATATTCCCTTTGGCTATTTGTCTGTATCTACTTGGTAATTTTTTCTATGCGATCCGTTACGCCCCCGCTCTCGTCCGTCGTCGCTCACTCACAGCCTTCGTCGCAGCTGTGGACCTGTGACGCAAGTGTTGACCACTGCTGTCCCATCTCGCACAGACTCGAAGCAGGGCAACGCCGATGCTAGGTTTTGATGACAGTCGACCAAGCCTGACCGCGAACAATTGGGAGGGTATTGGCGCTCTTCATGCAGGAATCGACGACGAATGAGCTGCTTCCGAAATGGGACAGGGGCATTGATGGGGAACTTGATAACTATATTGTGGTCGACTCCAGGCACTTTTGAAAAATCTAAAACATAGCAACTCAAGAGAAGTGTATTACTAACCCCAATTTAATTAGAGTATAAATTCTGTGCTAGGACAAGATTGATATTTGAGCTGAGGAGAAATTTAGCTCAAGTCAAAACAGCCTCGGCAACTTCCGTTCTTTGGTTCATCGGGCTGATTTCCTAGTCGCTTCGCAGTGTAACACTGTTCCTTCCTTCGGCACCCGCAATTTTGGTTGGTTCATCAACGGTTGCAAGCCGGAGTTGGAAGAAACCACGGCCACGCAGAAATTCGAGGGACAGATCGAGCGGTGAGTGTCGAATACTATCCGAATCGAGAGTGCAGGCTAAATTATATCCGCCACTGTCACAGGATCCAATTAAAATCGTTGACCAACCTCAGAGTGGAGTCGCCCACGGCCACGAAGAGTGGCGACGCACCCTGTCCTGAACACTCCAGCTCTTTTTCACAAGCCGAATTGATCGCCGATCAAATTGTGTGGATCTTCCATGTGGCCGAACACGTGGAGTCATGACGCGTCCTGTACAATTCCAAGCCGAACCGCAATGCCTGTCGTCTGCCAGAAGTGCGGCAACAGCAACTGGAACAACGCTCTACCCTCCATTATGGTGCCACCCGCCGATTCTCCTGGAGCCAGTCATCGTGCAGGACTCTTGACAGCGATCGCAGAAATCGATATGGAAATAGCGCGATTCGAGATCTACTCCGCAACATATATCTCGAAGCTTGCAGAGCAACGCGCAGAGGTCGAGGCGCGGCTCAGATATCCTGTTCTTTCCCTTCCGACCGAAATAACGTCCCGCATCTTTCTCCATTGCCTTCCTAGTGACGGTGGGGTGCGGCCGTCAAATAGGCGGGTACCATTGCTTCTGTTGCTGGTCTGTCGCCAATGGAAGGAAACTGCGCTCTCGATCGGGGATCTATGGAGCTCCCTCGAAGTAGAGATACACGCCAACCAAATCATGCCTTCGCGGGTCATGTTGTTCCGGGTGAACACTTGGTTAGCCCGAGCTCCAGCACGTCCCCTGTCTTTGAAATTTGGTAGAGGAGATAGCTTTGAGCGTAGTGGGCAGGTAGCTCACCTTTATGGCCCGCGTTGAATACCACTGACGCGTATTTCAAGATAGGGGACGGTGTCTCGGAGGCCGAGTTGGATATCCCGGCCATCTTACCCCGACTTCGACGCCTGGAGGTGAATCTTTCTCCGGGGCGCTGGCAGCCCATTCCATCCAATGAACCCCTCCCTCAGCTGCAGTGTCTGCACATAACTCTGCGTGATGCAGATCTTGAAGCAATCTTGAAGAACGCGCCTCTCCTGGAAAAGCTGTCTTGGAAGCGGTCGACCAGGGGAGATCTCGATTTCCGCTGGTTCACATCCCAGACGCTGAAGAAGCTTGACATCAACTATGATGCATTTTCTGCCGCCGATTTCATCGGCATCCTACACAACTTCCCTTCACTCTCGGACCTTTCTTGTTACGTGGACCCACGGGATATAGCGCATTGTACGCGTTCGACGTTCCCAAATCTTCTGTCCCTCTGCCTCCGCCATGCACGTTGGGATTCTGTTCCCTCAATCCGTGTACTCGACCTGCTCACGCTTCCTCATCTCGGCGTCCTCAAATCCAGCTCTCCGAATCCGACTATAATTCTCCCCTTTTTATCCCGCTCGACATGCATCATCCGGGAGCTGCGCTGCGAGATCCAAGAAAGGGATGTCGTCGATTTATGGGAAGGGCTCGAAATGTTCCCATCTGTTGAAACGCTGGCGCTCGCCTTCAAAATCCGCGAACTCAAGATCGTCGACCTTCTTCAGTTGATGGATACCAAGGGCGCCTTGCTGAACCTCGGGTACATCATGATCACCTGCGACTCGGACGCATTCGATGGTTTCCCTAGCTATAGGGCCATTATCGACTTCGCCCGTCGACGTCGCACGAATGAGCATACCGCTGTGCTGAAATCATTCCATCTTGTCATCTCCGAGCCCCACTGGAATTGGCATCCAGATGATGTGATTGCGGGGGAGCTGCGTGGTTTAATCTCGGAAGGCCTGGACTTCTTGATACACATAGGGTGGGAAGACATGGTTTGGCCAGCGCGTGCAGCCGGCTCTACTGCGTCAACGTGCTGGCATTCGAAATAAACATCTTGGCTATTTTGCTCATTTTGGCGGTGAGCATTTTATCTTCCGGAATCCACACCCCGCCCAAATATACCGAGCTCACTATTTTTATACCAGCTCCCAAAAGTACCCAATGGTGCCTTCGTTTATCCATCTCTTCTCACCCCTGCCAAGCTTTTGCATTCCTTGATCTTGCAATAATAGTCTCCGCCGTACTCTTCAATCTACCATCTGTCTTTGCTGTCATGGCGTGTATCGGAAGATCCTTGTTCTCTCGAGCACGCTCCCATCCCCGCCGCCAAGCTCATTCTTCCTTTTGGTTAGAAAGCGCCCCGCGGATATTCCAAATCACACACGACATCTCCGTGGACTTCCTTGTCAAGCAATCAATGTTGCCGGTGACTCAGAGCCCATTTACCCTCTTCATTCTTGCGTTAGTCTTTTAGGCTTCCCCGACTTACTCATTACGTTTGTATTTTTTCCCACTTCCAAGCGGCGCCAAGCTTCACCGAGATAGCGGATGCAAGGCTCTACCGTATGCAAGGGCCGGTTCTGTTTTGCGCAATATCTTTCGCAGTCATCAACGACGAGAGGCCCGGCAGTGTGATTCGTGGTGCCACAAACATGGTCGCAGTACGAGAACATTAGAAAATACCAGGCCAGCGCATTATCGCGCCCTGGGAATGCCCATCTGCAACATCGACTCCGCGTTAGCACAAGGTTCATCTGCATATGACGCACTGTACCCTGCTACCCTGTCGCATGTAACAGTATTATCTGAGACCTCACGGCGCTCTGGGAATAAAACTCGGCATGACTTCGCGGCTTTCGATTTCAGATGGACCAAGATCGCGAAGCGGGGTTATCGACGTTTCGTTCCCCAAAGAGATCACATTCCTCTACTTCTGCACCGACGCTGCGATCCGCCGGTGTCGCTCTGGATCTTTTTCAGCGATCCACCTCTCGGAACGGAAATAACCGCGTTGGCTATTGTAAGTACAACCCTCAGATCTCAGACGTAAAAAGGAAGGAACGTCTTCCTCACGTGCGGACAAGTCAGGCTATCACGCGAAGCCACGTTTTTTCATCTTCCTCTCCCATGTCTCCACCTAAAGGGCAGCAGCGAACGCTACCCACGCTCGAAATACCTGGAATACCTGACTTTAGAGACGGTATCGCGCAGTGGAATGCCGCATGGGAGGCTCAATTTCCTATCCTCAACTTGACCTGCGGCAACTTGGAAGCTCTGGCGTCTGGTATTAAAGACACGCCCATGGACGCGCAAGAGCTCTTGGACATCCAACGCAATCTCTGTCTGCTGCAGGAGGAGATGAGGGGCGTAGCCCTTACGAGCGTCTTGCAGCCGGACTTCTGTTGGAAGACCTTCACATCGCCATCGGAACGGGAAGCGCACATGCTGGAGGGATTCATGCGCACTTGCTTGAATTCACCGGAATGTGCACCAAGTATGCGAATGTATACGGGCGATATCACCCTTGCGACCTTGGAGACCGATAGCGGCGAGGGATTTCTCGCTCTTCTGAGGAAGTACGTTCCGGATGGCGACGTAGATCTCACGAAGGGCGGTGTTATATCGTACTTGCATCCAGGTTGGACGCGCGAGTCGATTAGCCGTCTTCAGGAGGTTGGCCGCCCAAGGTTGGTGGCGGAGGCGCTGATAACGAGCAGAGATCACTTCCTTTGTGAGTTTTTTAACTGGCGAAAATCATGAAATTGAACCCCCACAGGCTGTTTCTTGAATAATACCATATGTTCCGTCATTGGTCCCGCTAGGCCACCTGAAATCGTGATCAAACACGACGGGATCCACACGACGACGTTGGATTGGGCTGTTCTTCCGAAGAGACCTACCAAGAAGACGCTCAACAACGAATCACCAAACGCGGTCCCAGTGTATCGCCGTGGTCGTTCCTGCGATGGTTGTCGGAATCGAGAAAGCAATGGAAGGCGGTTCCTGATCTGCAAAAAATGCAACGAGAAAATCTCACGCCAGGTGTACTACTGTTCCAGGTACGTCATCCCCCCCGTTTGCTCTTTCACGGTTAGGAATGATTTCTGCAGAGCCTGCCAAATTGCGCACTGGCCTAACCACAAGAAGGTTTGCGGCAAGGAACTTCCCCTCGCAGTTGTCCAGAACCCCACCGTGTACACTCAAGACTCGCTCGCCCAAGCGGTCTTCCTCTTGCGGCGTATCGGGCCGGCACGCGACGGGTACACACGCTCTCCTGCTCTTGTCCGACAAATCCTGTATCTTGACGTCGTCCCATCATGCGAATATGCATTTTTCTCCCCCACTGGTCCCCGACCGATGCAGATCCAAAAATTTCTCTCACGCCTCGTATTCCGCCTCGCCGCACAGACGGCGATGACTGCCGGCGACCCCGACTGTATCGCAGCCATGGTCTATGTCTTCCAATCCCAAGCGCCTATGTTCGTCGAACAGGTGGTCGCGGAATACGGCAATGTCGCGGCGATCGCAGCTAAAACCACGCAGACACTGCATTTAGAGGCTTGGTAGGCAGACGTCTGTCTACCACGGGTAGCCAGAGCGCGGCAGACCCGAGGTCGGCAGAGTCTGTGGAGCTTGGTCAACCTGGGCCTACATCCAGAATTGATTCAACATCCATTTTCGTGACTCAATTATTGCTCAATTATCGAAAACAAAACCTGCCGTGAATACCCGAACGTCGTGTGACATCAAATGCCACGATATTTTCCCTAGTTTGCTCCTATCAACTCTCGCTGGTGTTGTTTCTCAGAGGTTCCGAGCCGGCATGTTGGGTACCATAGCAGTGCAGTGGATCCTGCATTGGATCCGTCGACCTCGCAGTGTGTTGCAAGACAAAGGAGAGGACGAGGGCATTCCGTCTGACAGCGCTAGAGCCCAGCGCAATCACATTGTGACATTAGGTAACAGGTTTCATTTAAACATCTGCCGTTGCCAAGGCACACGTTGGCACACGTTGAAATGAAGGCCATACCAGAGCAATAATATGTGGAAAGAAAGGTAGCCGAGGTCGGCGAGTGCTGTCGAAGTTGGACGAAGAGGTCGACAGACCCTGCCGACCTCACCGTGCCAGATGGCGCCCAACCGCGGCACACTTGTGTCGGCAGACTCTGTCTCCGCGCATCACGGACCTCGCCAAATGGCGGCCAACGGCGGCAGGCCGGGTCTACCCGGGCCCTGAATGCAGTGAGATGTTAATCGCCACCGAGGCACGTTTCATTCGTCCGTCCATACGTCAATGGGAGGACGAATTCCTAGGCTCGGCAGATGGATCGCAGCACACAGAGGTTGCGAATAAGCCACCCGAGGAGCCGTCGCTTGAGGTTACACGCAACGTCATTACGGACCTACGCAAATGGTGGCCGCACAGATCGTAGCAGGTGAGGCGGGAGCTTCGCGCCTATGATATATTCTAATTTATTTTCAACCGCGGCCTCGAATTCGATAAAGCTGATTTTGTGGGTAGAATTTCTTGCTTGGCGATTTTCAACCTGAAGCGCGGGATTTTTGATCCCGGTATAATTTGTACTACGAGAAATTGGTCAAATTCCTCACCTGCCTTGTAATATAATTGACATCGTGAACATTGAATGTAAAAATCATCACCCTCTAGCATGGTCAAGTGGCGCCACGCGCATACTATGGTCCCCAAGCCGCTTCCACTCCGCCGCCCAGCGCCTGAAATCTGCACCGGGGAGCCAGCTCGGAATATTTCTCTCGAGGCGCGGTACAGATCGACTGGTTGAATCACTCTCTTTATAAAATTACGCATGTCGTCTGTCTGAAGCCTTCAAAGCCCGCTAACTCCGCTGTCGGCCCCACACGCCGAAACATATTGAACCCTCGGCTCATCCTCGGTCTCCTCTGGAGAGGCTCCGCTTTGGAATTATTGTGGTGTTCTTGTGGTATCCTGGTTTAAAAAACCTCCCCACATAAATTATCAGCTCTTGACCCAACATCGGCCCACATTCGGCAGTGTCTGCCGTTTCCCGTCCAAACACCGTCATGACGTCTTTGCTTCTCACTCCAATTTGCCTTGGGTCATGAATTTACTGGTGACTCAGCCTCAATCAAAGTCGCTCTTATTTACAATGAATGCGGACGAACAGAAAAGAAGGACCCCAAGCCAATGTATCCGCCCATCGCGAGTAGGTCACATATAAAATTCTCATGATTCTTATACTCAAGGAACATTCATCGACGAAGTCGCGGCGCAGATGTAGCGGGCCCATCAGACTTTCTACAAAAATCTTGTGGTCTTGTACAAGACCTCACAAGACCCAACAAGGTCACAAGCCACAGCCAAAGTGCCGCAAGACCACAAGACCGCAAAGTCAGTCGAGATTTCCACAAGACCCCTCGTTCGACTCTGGCCGGGGGCATGAATTGCGAAAATGCTTCTGGGTACGGCACGGTTGCCATGAATTTTGAGAGGACTACTCACAATCCTCACAACCCTTTTGTCTCTTCTTTGTGCATTTTTCGGAGAGCTTTTCTTGCACTTTGACCTTGTGAGCTTGTGCCACAAGGTCACAAGGTTCAAAAGACCACAAGATTTTTGTAGAATTGCTGATCCGGTCCGAGCGAAAACCAGCGAAAATTTGAAAATGCGCTCGGTAACCCCCTCCTTGAAAACGCCGATGCCATTGCGATGTCATGAAAATGTCTCGAAAAATCACAAGACCCACGCGTAGAAATTCCGATCCAAAGCATTCGGCAAACAGATTCACATGTTGATTGTTTGCATCACCAGTCTCAATGTTGAGAATGCTCTACAACGATTCGAGCCCGCCCTTAATCAGATCGACCGCCCCTTCGAACCGCGGTTTGATGGTGCACCGGAACGGAACGGGATGACTGAGGGGGAAAAAGAAACATTCGTGAGGTAGACACCATTTAATGGAGGCAAAGCACGTATCAGACAAACGCTGAAGTGAATTTACCCTTGACTGGAATGGGGTCACCGTTCTCGTCCAGCGCTGGGCTGATTTCGAAGACCGCCAGAATGGACGCGACGATCATCCAGATAGCTTCTAAAGCCATGCCTGGAGCGTTGGGTCAATGGTTGAAATGATTAATTGACCGATACGCAGCGCAACAACGCACCTCTCCCGGGGCAAATCCGCCGTCCATACCCGAAGTACGCCTCCGGGTACGGCACTTCGTTCCGCTTCCCGTCAGGCCCCAAAAACCGCTCCGGACGAAAGAGGTGTGTGTCCGCCCCGTACGTCGCCGCGTCCTGCAGCAGCGCCCACGTGTTCCCCATGACGATAGTGTCTTTAGGAATGAACATGCCCTTGTACACGTCGTCCGTGGAGGTGAAGTGTGGGACGCCGAGGGGGACGACGGCGCTGAGGCGGAACACCTCGCACACGAGCGCATCGACGTAAGGGAGGGAGTGGTAGTCACTGAAGTCGGGGAGGTATTTGCGGGAGGTGTGGGCGTCGAGCGCGGCGTGGCCTTTTTTCTGCACTTCGGGGTTGAGAACCATGTAGAGGACGAAGGCGTTGAGGGCGGGGACAAGCTGGCTGTATGAGAATCCAAATCGGATCAGCACGACAATAAGGGACGTACTGTGTCGGCTGCCCCTGCACATCATCGTCAGAAGGGTTACATTGTCAAGACAAGGGAATTATTTACCAATGAATACCATCGCGAGGACGTTGGCTAGAATTTGAATGTCCTCTGGGTACACCCCGGGCTCCGCTTTGAAATCGTTCTCCTCCAGAGCCTCCAATGCTCGCGAGGTGACGCAAGGTACCGCGGTTCCTTCTTTCGGAACGGACAAACCAAATTAGTACGATATCTCGGCGCAGTTCACCAGTGATTTGACTTTGACTCCCCATTTTTTCTCTGACATACTCAAACGGCCCGCGAATCAAATCCTCCGACATTTGGCGCCACTTCGCCGCGAGGCGCTGGAATCCGGCACCCGGAAGCGAGGCGGGGATGCCCTTGAGGACGGGGAAGAAATTCACTTTACCCGCGATTATAGATCAGTGCCATACCAGGGGGGAAGGGTGGTGCGCACGCACCCATGAATGGTTCGACGGATCGGCCGATACCTACTACAACTTGTTCGGCGAGATCAACGAGAGGATCACCTTCTTTGATCTGGATCCCGTAGGTCGCGGAAATGATCATATCTCCCGCGGCGCTGGAAGTGGAACGGGGTAATTCAAGACAAGCTAGACTAGTATATCTGAGACGTACTGGCGCAGATACTTGCGGGATTTCTCGGGTTGTTCAAAGAGGTTCTTCAGGAGCCGTCGCGTTGCAGCCAACTCGTGAGCCCGATGTGCAGTGGGATCTTTCTCGAACTCTTGGTGGAAGACCTGCCGGTGATCTGAAGAATGAAGGAGATCGATATATGTACCTCTCCGAGCGGGATCTCTAACCTCTCCAACGTTTGCCATACGGGAGCCAGCCAAGGTCCCAGTTGGTGTGCCCAGCCCTTGGATCAGCAAGAATTGTTAAAGTCAAGGAACGTTCAGTGAAGGCTCTCGTGTCTCACAGCTCAGCCATTGAAAATGACGGCCTGTATCATAGTCCGAATTAGAAATTACTGGCGGTGAAATATAACATTCGAACCTGGAAGAGTAGATGGCGCCGCGAGTCTCAAAGAGATCTTCGGCTGCTTCAATGGTGTTTATGACAACGAATCGTTTCCCGAATACCTCGACGGACACGACGTCAGAGTCTGGATCCCAAACGATCTTAATTAGAGACTTCCATGTCTTGCGAAAGAAGGGCCTACTGTATTTCTGACCCCACTCTCGATACGCCTTCCAAGGAGTCTTGGCGGGAAGATCGAAGGCATTACCTGTATTGAGCAAGGTCAGAGCTGGAACGGATGAAGTGAGTGCTGTAACAAACCAACGAATGGGAGTCCTGGAGGACCCGGTGGATACGGGGCGGTTCTGTTTCGAGGGCGGACGAGGTAGTAGAAGCAGAGCAAGGCGACCCCACCAAGAGCCACGGTGGATTTGGGGAAGTCCAGCATTTATCACACAGGGACTGAGTCGCAGTGGGATTATAAGATCACTGTGAGTGCGGAATAGTCAAGGGGGTTGGGATAGGTCCAAATCAAAAGAAGACTAAATGAAACCAAAAGAAAGTCTAAGGTCTTTTTGTCTTACTTTCCCGGAGAAAATTGTACTCCGCCAAAACGGATGTTAGCGGTCGACTGCACCGATCCAGTCGTGATTCTTGTCTCCTTTTTTCGGAGAAACTGCAATTCGCAGCAACACGGTTGCTTACGATCCAAGGCAATCCATGGTTGTCGGGGTAGGCGAGCGTGAGAGAGAGCAAGGAACGCATTCTGTCGGCGTCACCAGATGGGTATAGTCGCGAAATCTAAAGGCACAATCAACTTCCAGTCAAAGAAGATGAGGAGAGATGGGATCGAGATCAAGGAGGCTGTGTTTATCGAATCTGCGGGGCCCAGTAGCTCCGAATCGTACGGTTTTCTGCATCGAAACCGAAACGGCATTCAGATTGTCTCCCGAGTCCATATTTTCCGCTCTCTCATCATGCGGAAAGGCGATACCAATCTTAGGTCCGCAAGTACAATGAGAAGTTTCTTGTGCGTTTTCTCGATTGTGGAAGCTATTCTAAATATCGGCTTCAAATTGATTTTGGCAGGGAAGGAAGGAAGGAAGGAAGATTACACGGCACGGTCCCGCTTAGGAACGCCGGGGCCCAGGAAGTATGAATCCCGTTGCAATCGCCTCACCACAGCTAACCGAACCACATTTGGCTAGCCGACGGCAGGCATTGGCAGCTGACATAGCCACATGCAGCGTGCGACCTGGCCGCAACTCGCCAAAGCTAGCTAACAACTAGCAGCAGATAGCATTTGTGTGGCTTTCCATATATCTCCAGAGGGTGGCTGGGTCAGCTAGCAAAAGTTCGTCGCTAGGCCGCAACTGTGGTTAGACAGCTGTCCGGAGCTAACCGAAGGATAGCCACAGCCAAGCCACGGCTAGCAATAGCTAGCAAAAGCTCGCCATGAGTGCGGCTGTGGGGCCCGGAATGTAGTGAATATCACGCATAAATTTTGCCTCCTGCGGTGACAATTCCGAGCATCCCCTTGTCGTTTACCTTGGAACTGCACCACAAAAATATGCTCTCCGCATCGACTCCCGTGCTTCAGGCCTTTGTGGCTGCAGCAGCGGCAGGGTTCGTCCTTCAGCGGCTCTTATCAACTACTGGGAAAACTCGAGTGCCTCCCGGACCAACGCCTCTCCCTGTCATCGGAAATATTTTGAACGTGCCTACAAGACAGCCTTGGAAGACGTACGAAGAGTGGAGTAAGCGATATGGTAGGCGGGCTCAACCTATCTCATCTGCGCCCAGCGTGTTCACCGACCTGCTTTTTGTCTTGGGCAGATTCCGATGTTCTTTCCATGCGTCTTCCCGGACTCAACCTGGTCGTGCTCAACTCTGCCAAGGCAATCCAGGAGTTGCTTGTCCAGCGGTCGTTGATCTACTCTGACAGGTATGAAGAATCATGATATTGTGGGCCGATCCAATTTCAGGCTGATTTGATTGAAACCCGCAGACCCCGCTCGACGATGCTCAGTGACTTGTAAGCCGCTATTTCCGAGACGATGACAGGACTTAGTGAACGTGGCGAACTCAGAATGGGCCTCTCGTGGGTATTCGGCTTCATGAACTACGGAGACCACTGGAACAGTGCGTGCCTGATACCCAACTGTGGCTTGTTTTCACGCGTAGAGTTGAAATGACTCTGGATTTTTGGCAGACTACCGCAAAATATTCCACCGCGAGTATATCTCCGACGGGCTCGCGGACGCCCGCGCTCATGAACTGATGGCAGCGCGGCGGCTGCTCAAACGCCTCTTGTCGACGAAGGTGAACTACAAGAAGGAGTTTCGGCTGTGAGTTTCATCTCGTAAATTTAAAAAACACCTTCACAAGCAGCCTTTAGAACTGCGGGGGACGTAATCTTATCTGTGACCTACGGAATCTCGCCTGCGTCGGAGAAGGACGCGTTCATTCAGCTGGCGGAGAATACGGTTGGTGCCATCGCGGAGGTCGCGATGGGCGGATACATTGGTTTGTGACCCTTCTTTTCTGCTTTTCCGCATTCATTGCAAATATTCAACCAGTCGACCTGTACCCCGCCTTGAGGAATATTCCGAGCTGGCTGCCCGGCGCAGGGTTTAAACGCAGGGCGGCGGAGTGGAAGCGGCTTGGGGACCAGATGCGCGCGGCGCCGTTTGACCATGCGAAAGAGGAGATGGTGGGTGATGGGTCTTTTTTTTCGTGGGCCCACCTGATTAATATGACATTCCCCAGGCGAAGGGCTCGCAGACTTCATCCATCGCATCCCGGATCATGAACACGGCCATGCAGAAATATTCGGGTGCTGAAGAAGAGGATGTGGTACAGAGCGTGCTGGGGACAGCGTACATCGGTGGGCGTACTGTAACATTCTCTTACTCATGATTATTCAACATCACACCTCAGCGGGATCTGACGCCGTGAGTCTTCTCGCCATCAACTAACGAGGCCTTACTCATCTGATATTTGACGGTATCGTATTTTTTCCAGACCGTCGGCGCCCTCTGCTCCTTTGTCCTCGCTATGGCGCTCTACCCACAGGTCCAAAAAACCGCCCAAATAGCGCTCGACCGTGGCCTCAACTCCACTTCCAATTCCAACCGTCTCCCCGACTTCACCGACTACGGCTCCATCCCGTACCTTGAGGCGCTCATCAACGAGGTCCTACGCTGGAACCCCGTTGCGCCCATGGGCATCTTTCACGCCTGCGCCCAAGACGATGTATACCGCGACTATGCGATTCCGAAGGGAACCGTACTGATTCCCAATGTGTGGGCGGTGCTGCACGATAGCGAGGTGTATGGCGCGCATCCTCAGGAGTTCAGGCCAGAGCGGTTTTTGACACCAGATGGGCTATTGGACAATGCGGTGCCGGATGTGGAGGCGGCGTTTGGATACGGGAGGAGGATTTGTCCGGGACGAGGTGCGTACAAGAGATGGAATTTCAGGCAAGGTATTCAAACTGGGCGCAGTGATGGCGCGCAACACGATGTGGATCACGATTGCATCCGTACTAGCTACGTTCGATATTACGGATCCCGTGGATGAGAAGGGGAAGCCAATCACGGCGGAGGACAACCTCGAGTATAGTACGTCGATATCGAGGTGCGTGGGTTTTAGTTTTTGGTTTGATCCACGTTTGCATCTAAATTTTTGTTTTCATTTTTCTGCGTTCATTTTATGTTCATTTCATTTGTGTTTTCATTTTCATTGCCATCTTGTGCTTCATTTTCTGCGTGTTTCTCCTTGTGCTCACTCTTTTCGTCAACCATTGACCTCCCTTCGATTATAGTCATCCCCCAGTGTTCAACTGCACCTTCACTCCCCGCCCCGGCGTACAAGAGAGTCTCATTTTAAATGGGCTGGATTAGCTGAGAGTGGGACTCGATGACGGCAGTTCTTAGATTTATTGTGAATGGAGTAGATCCAACATAGATTTGTCCATCGCTTCCTCTGCAAAATAAATTGATAATTCGGGAATATAATTTCTAACTTTGTGGTGAGCGCGCTGGGCGCTCTGAGACCTTATGTGACCGCGAAGATAGGACCTCACGCAATGCCAGACCCGGGTACTCAACGACAGGCTTGTGGCGATAAAGGCACAGACGATCGAACGAGAATACTCGAACCCGAGACAATTCCCGAGAAATCGGGATATCCCCCCGTGCGACGGTGCCGCAATTCATTTAGAAGATGCATGTCTTCTGCATGTGCGCGCTCATTAACATACATCTGGAGCCCATTTGACAGATCTTCCCACTGTTGGCGAGTGTAAGTGGCCCCCTGCAATTAGCTAGAATTCTAGTCCAGGCAGCCGGTCCGGCGCCGATTGAGTGGGCATGGGGCAGGGGACTGGCTTTGGGGCGGACTTTAGACAAATTGAACCATATTACGCGAACTTCCCACGTCGTCTCCTCTCCTCCATACGATTTCTCTCCTCGCTTGAATTCTCCCCAAGATTCCACGGCCAAGTACAGGGAATTTATCTTTACACATTCCGGGCTCCATTCAATTGCCAACGTGGAATCAGCGCTGTAACACAGGCAAAAATAGTATATCCCGACGATGCCGGGAATCGGAAGCGGCGATTTCTTGATCGCCGCTTTCTAACTTTGCTATCCGCTGTCATGATGACAACCACCGCTGGAGGGCTCTTCGACTTGCATCATATTCAGGTTTCCTCTTTGACACTACATCCTTGAACGTCAACGATGGCCTCCGCTCCCAAGGAATCTGTCGAGACTGCGCCGAATGACAGAAAAACAGAAGATACACCGCAAGGTCCTCCTCCTGCGCAGGAGTACCCACCTATCGGTGTCCCAGCACTTTTTCGGTGAATTCGAAGTTTTTATGCACAGGCGGCATCTCCTCAACCCTCATCCTAGATATGCCACGAACACAGAACTCTTGCTCAATCTTGTTGGTGTAACCTTTGCTCTCGGAGCAGGTGCTTGTGAGTCTATTCCCCTTTTGCTTTTTACCTGCGTCACCCATTTTTCTTTCGCTGCTTTTACTGCTCACTAATGCGTTTCCTACTTCTCCTCAGCCCAGGTCGGGTATTAGGAACCTTGGACATGAATATGTGGCTCACTTCAGGCGCAGCTCCTCATGGTGATATTTTTTGGGAACCTTACGTTGGATTTCGAGCGATTCGGTTCAGCCGTGCAGCAGGGATCCTCCTCTATACCAGCTGCCGCAGCGGCCTTCAGATCTGCTGCTGGCAAGGACGCGTCCTACCTTGTCTATACCGGTAGGTATTTTGGTTTCCGTGGTCTGCCGCTCCTTCTCATTCAACGCATTTCCAGGTGTCGGTGTATGTGCCTGCACGCAAGTAATTACATTTCTGCTGCTTCTGTATCTGATAAATCGCAGATACGTTTACATGCTCGTCTTCGTCTATACCGGCGAAGTCATCGCAAAACGCGTTCGCGAAAAGTACTTTGCAGCGACGCTCCGACAGGTAAAGGAATCAGGAGATCACCAGTCTTACTTGGTATCTAATTAGTACTCAGGATGTCGCGTATTTCGACTCTATCGGTGCTGGCGAAATTATTTCCCGTATTCAGGCAGACTCGCGTGAGTACCTCCCCTCTCTGACTCCCGCCCAGGCTTGAATTAATCGATCGTATACTAGACCTGATCCAGGATGGAATCTCCGAGAAAATTGGGCACCTGATGGCATTCACCGCGTCGTTCCTTACAGGTTTTATCATCGCATTTGTCAAATGCTGGCAGCTGGCCCTCGCGCTCTCCAGCATCCTTCCGTTCATTTCCATTTCCGCGGGCCTGATGAATAAGTTCTTGGCGAAATATACGACGTGCGTGATCCACCTCTCTTTTGTGAGGCAATACGCTCATAGCAGACCTAGGCAACTAAGGCAAGTATCACAGCACACTGCTGATGCCGGAACTGTTGCTGAAGAAGGTATATATCTCAATTTCGTACTTGGACCGAGTTAGCAAGCTGACTGGGAGCAGTCATTTCGACTATCCGCATCTCTCACGCATTTGGCACACAAAGCATCATGGCTGATATATACAGGGCCTTCACGCTCAAATCCGTACGCCACCCTTGAAGCCTTCTCTTATGTCGCGTCGCTCAATATGCGCACAGATTCGTGCGAACACGAAAGCAGCAGTCGTTTCAGGGGTATCATCCACTATCTTCACCCTGCTGTCGCATTCGTTGAGTATACGTTTTGCAGATCACTGCCGGCATTATTTTCTTCACCCTTTATGCTAGCTACGGGCTCGGTACGCTCCTGCTTTCCCTCGTGATTCCTTATTTATTTCCAACTCTTTCTGATTCCTCCAGCGTTCTATTTTGGCGGCACCTTGATTCTTGGGAACCACGGTGAGTGAACTGCCTTTGATGCCGTCTGAAATGTCATTGAAGCTATGCCCGCCAGCGAACGTGAGCGACGTGGCGACATGTCTCTTCGGAGTAGTCATGGGTACTCTTTCCATGACGTCCCTACCACCGAATATGCAAGGCAAGCATCTCTCTCTGGTATCGCCACCCATCTCATCTTAACTCGCCCTGCCTCCTTTTTAAGCACTTGCAAACGCCTGCGGCTCCGCCGCCAAAATATTCGCCACTATCGACCGCATCCCCTTCATTGACAGCTCCTCCCCGGACGGCCTGAAGCCCGACTCTGTACATGGAGAAATTAAGCTGCACGACGTCAACTTCAGCTACCCCTCCCGGCCCGACATCCCGATCCTCAAAAGCACCTCCCTTCAATTTCCCGCCCGGAAGACCACTGCGCTCGTCGGGCCATCCGGCTCGGGAAAGAGCACCGTCATCGCGCTCGTGGAGCGTTTCTACGACCCCTTGAGCGGGAGCGTCGAGCTCGACGGGAACGACGTGAAGGACCTCAATGTGCGCTGGCTGCGGTCGCAGATCGGGCTCGTATCACAGGAGCCGACGCTGTTCGCTACCTCGATCCGGGAGAACGTCGCCCATGGGCTGATTGGTACTCCGTACGAGCATGCACCAGAGGAGAAGAAAAACGAGCTGGTACGGCAGGCATGTGTGGATGCGAACGCGGCGGGGTTCGTGGAGGGCCTGCCGAATGGGTATGACACTCTTGTGGGCGAGCGAGGATTTCTGCTTTCTGGGTGAGTTGGCCTCCTCCAGCCTGTACTTGCTTCTTTCTCACGCTAGGTTTATAGCGGCCAAAAACGTGAGTCGTGCAGCTTTCCCCTTGTTTGTGCGGCCGAATATTTGTCTTTTTGTGCAGAACGGATTGCGATCGCGCGCGCGATTGTATCCAATCCCGCTATTTTGCTTCTAGACGAAGCGACCAGGTGTGTCGGGAGTTCATTCATGATTCATAGCATAACTGGATCATCTTCCCTCCAGCGCCTTGGACACCCACTCCGAAGGTGTGGTCCAGGAGGCTTTGGACAAGGCTGCCGCTGGTATGTCTTGTTCCCATTCCGAATTCCATCTAGTACCACTTCTCACCCGCGCACAGGACGCACAACAATTATGATCGCGCACCGACTGGTCAGTCGTTGTATTTATATTCGATGAATTGTGGCTAAGCCGATCGCAGAGCACGGTCAAGACCGCGGACTTCATCTACGTTATGGCGGATGGTCAGCCCGTCGAGCGCGGAACACACGCAGAGCTTATCGTACTTCGCGGAGTGTACACGGATCTCGTCAATGCACAGAAGGTGCGCGAAGAAGACCACAGCATCGCGCAGGATTCCGAGAAGCACCAAACCCCGAACGCCACGGAGGAAAAGGAAAAGGCGCTGGTCACACGAGAGGAACCCATCGTCCCCGCCGGGGCGCCAGCGGACAATGCCCGGCGTGAGTATGGCGTAGGGACGATCGTCAAGCGGTTCCTCGAAGTCAATGCGGACCAACGGCTCGAGTATATACTTGCCTTTGGGACTGCAGCGCGTGTATGCCATTCCAAATGCACTTTTATTATTTCCCAACACACATAACAAAATTTCATCTTTTCCCAACACATGCAGACCCTTTTTTCAGTTGAGTATGAGATGGGAATTTGAGGCCATTTTCCTAAAACTCATTTACAGGAATCAAAAATTTCCCAGTACTCATTTGGTAGTTCAAAAATTCCCAACACATTCAAGGTTGGAAATTTTTCCCAACACACATTCGGGGTCAAAATTTTTTATTGCTTAAATCAAAGCCTATATCCAAGGAGAACTTGGGAATAGCCCTGGCAAAGGTCAAAATGCTGTAGTTGTGTTGAACGGACACAAGGAAGACAAATGATGGACTTCCAAAAATGGAAATCCATTGCCAAGGACGGCCCGCGCGCGCTGATCAAAATGCCCGCCAAGTTCCACACATTTTTAATCCATAGAATTGTTTCAGGGATCTTTTCGTGCTCTATTTCTTTATTCACAAACATGTAGCCAACTTGGCGGGCATTTTGATCGGTGCCCGCGGTCCGGCTAGCCCGTCCTTGGCGACGGATTTCCTCTTTTGGAACTCCATCATTTGTCTTCCTTGTGTCCGTTCACACAACTACAGCCTTTCGACCTTTGCTAGGGCTATTCCCAAGCTGTCCTTAGATATAAGCTTTGATTTAAGCAATAAAAAAATTTGACCCCAAATGGGTGTTGGGAAAAATTTCCAACTTTGAATGTGTTGGGAATTTTTGAACTACTGAATGAGTGTTGGGAAATTTTTGATTCCTGTAAATGAGTTTTGGGAAAATGGCCTCAAATTCCAATCTCATACTCAACTGAAAAAAGGTCTGTATGTGTTGGGAAAAGATGAAATTTTGCTATGTGTGTTGGGAAAAGGTAATGTGTGTTGGGAAATAAAAAAAGTGCATTTGGAACGGCATACGCGTGCGTTTTCCTTCCCTTTATCCTCTTGGAAGATTTTCAGTTTAGGTTAACGGATGGATGGAATGTAGTTTGTGGTCTCGTACAACCTGCGCTCGGGGTCATTTTTGGTTCGTGTCTCTGTACTTTGGGTTGTAGGGCAAACGTTGATGTTGTCCTAGCAAAGGCTCTGGTGGCTTACAGCGACTCTACCCGAGGCGGTATTCGACACGATTCAGAGCGCGATGCTCTCTGGTACGTTCTCACCGGCGCAAACGAATCCTGATCCATGTTGTGACGCGAACCGATTGATTTAGGTTCTTCATCATCTCTATTCTCGCCGGTATCCTCCAAGTCGCGCAGACGAAGTATCTCATGGAAACCTCCGCCGTTCTCGCTGAGAGGCTTCGTTTGCTCAGCTTCAAGGCTATCGTTCGGCAAGACAGTACGTGCTCTTCATTCCCAGCTCGGTGATCGGTATTAACTGAGTATTAAAGTTGCATTCTTCGACAAGGAGGAGAATAATGTATGTCAATTATCTTCGTTGAGTCCTAAAAAAAGCGCTAATATGTACATTTCGAAAGCCGGGTGCCTTGACGTCGGGGCTCAGCGATAACCCGCCGAAGATATTGGGGCTGGCAGGTATGTTCAGCAGCATTCTGTCCCCTGTCCTTGCACTGAAGGAAGTTAGGAATGACCATCGGAACGCAAGTTACTACGAGATACTGGGGGGTACATCTACTGACTTGCATTCCAGCATCGTCCAAGCCTGCGCAATCTTGGTCGGCGGATTAATTCTTGGCTGGGTGTTCGGTTTGTACTTGCCTTGAATCTTCCGCAGTGAAGGCTGATTCCTATTTACAGCCTGGAAAATCGGCCTGGTTTCGCTGGGTACCCCAAATTTCTTCCAGCTTATAATGCACTGATTGTGGTTATTAGCATGCACTCCCATCCTGGTCGCCGGAGGATTCATCCGCTTCCGAGTCCTGGTTCTCAGATCGCAGGAAAATATGAAAGCACATGCGGCCTCAGCGCAGCTTGCCTGCGAGGCCGCCGCCGCGATCCGCACCGTCGCTGCCCTTACCCGCGAGCAAGACTGCGCGGGTATCTACAGCCGCAGCTTGGAGGAACCCCTCCGCGTGTCGAATCGGTCCTCCATTTGGAGCAGCGCCGTCTTCGCTTTCTGTCAAGGGTGTGTGCTCTGGGTCACTGCGTTGATCTTCTGGTACGGGGCAGGTAAGATAGGTGCTACGTCTATCTCTGAGCTGGATCTGATGCTCTTTAGTTCGTGTTTCTCACCAGGAGTATACTGTGTTCGAGTTCTTCGTTGGATTGATGGTGCGTCTTACATCTTGATCTTCTGTGAACCGGTGCTCAGTTGTGCACAGTGTTCCACCTTCGCCGCAATCACTGCCGGAACCGTTCTGCAAAATGCTCCTGATTTGTCGGAGGCCAAGATCGCCGCAGAGAATATCCTGAACCTGGTAGGACTTTTCCAACTGTGTGCGGAGTATGCCTGCTAAATTCTTTCTCAGGCCGATTCAATGCCCCTCATTGACGCTCAGAGCACCGCTGGGCGCATTACGGATGAAAAGGCCCTTGCCGGCAGAATATCCTTCACGAACGTCCATTTCCGGTACCCGACTCGTCCAACGGTACCTGTTTTGCGTGGTCTGACCATCGAAGCCGAGCCGGGTCAGTTCATTGCGCTTGGTAAATATTTTCTATGTGTTCCTGTTGTTTTTCCATTTCAATGTGGATTTCATAGTTGGTCATTCGGGAAGCGGAAAGAGTACAGTTGTGCAGCTGATAGAAAGATTCTATAATGTGACTGACGGAGTCGTTACGGTGAGGCTACCATGGACTCAACCCGAATACATAGGCTCCAGCCTTCATACCCTGCGCGATTACCGCGTCGCACTCGTCCCGTCACGAGTTGCAAGCCGTCGATTAGCATTACCAACATGATTATGATACACACTCTAACTACGGACGGCATACTATCTAGACAGTAGCTATTCCCACCATATGCCTTAGGCACAAAGGGAGTAAAGCAAGGATTCAAAAAAAAAAAAAAAAAAAAAAAAAAACGGTGAGGCTACAGCCTTCGGTGGTTGGTTCCGACTGACGAGGCCAACAGCTTGATGGACAAGATATTTCACAATTCAATGTCCAAGACTACCGGAAACACATCTCGCTCGTGTCCCAGGAGCCCACGTTATACTCGGGCACCATACGCTTCAACGTTTTGATGGGCAGCGTCAAGCCTCATACAGACGTTACACAGGCGGAAATCGAAGAGTTTGTCATGGCTTGACTCTGCTAGTCCATCCCTGACTGGTGATTCCGCAGGGCCTGTCGCAACACCAATATTTTAGACTTCATCCACGGTTTGCCCGACGGCTTTGAAACACAAGTGGGCCAGAAAGGCTCTCAATTGTCTGGCGGCCAAAAGCGTACGAGGGCTCAATTTCCCTTGGTTTGAGTTAACGAACTCGAATACATAGAACGTATTGCCATTGCTCGGGCATTGCTCCGGAATCCTAAAATCCTCTTGCTCGATGAAGCTACCAGCGCTCTTGATTCCAAATCCGAGGAGGTATGATATGGATGCTCTTTCACCTTCGCAAATGACTCAGGCTTTACTCGCAGGTCGTACAAGCTGCACTCGACCAGGCCGCCAAGGGTCGGACCACGATTGCCATCGCTCATAGATTATCCACAATTCAGAATGCCCATAAAATGTGAGTATGGACTTGATTAGCATCTCTCATCTTTGAAACTGTTTGAACAGCTACTTCACTCGCGACGGGAAAGTCAGTGAAGCTGGCACGCACAATGAGCTGCTGGGATTACGCGGCGACTACTATGGCTTTGTTCAGCTCCAGGCCTTGAACATGTAATGCTAACTATTACTATGGTCAGCCTCCACCACGATATATCCCCTTCGATAAATTTTCAATAGTTCTCCTTCAATGCGAATTCAATGAGATGCTCAATGACTAAGAAGTCTCCATATATGATGGATGAGAAACCTCCCGATTGCGCGATAATTGTCATTGGAGTCGACATACTGGATTATTTCCTTCAAATCGACAGAGGGTGTGACGCGTGACCGGTTTTACCTATTCGACAGTTCGACACCGGCCAAATTTTGGCGTGACACTCCCAAAATTTCGACATTTTCCACCGAAACTTTGTCTTTTTTGCGTCTTTCAGGCAATTTTGGGCTCGGTGTGACACTCAGGAGGTTCGACAGACGCCTGCGTGATGCGTGACCGCGACCAAATTTCGGGATCGACACAGGGGTGCGTGACGCGTGACTGTCGATTTGAAGGTAATAATCCAGTATTAAATTCCGCGAATACAAGCGGTGTTGTCAGCGCTTTCAATTATTTCTAAGCGTTTGGTGTATTGGATTGCCGGTAGCGGCGCAATACCCCGCTTGTTACGTTTGGCACGTCTCTCCGGCCCGCAGGTCCCTGGTCCCAGGCCTGCCATTCGCTAGATTGGTATCCATCGGGACCTTTTCTTTTTTTGGCTGCCGATAACAGGTATAGGGTGTGCGGACCAGAGCGAAAACTGAAAGGGAGGTAGCACATCCATCAGAAGATGCCGTAGCAGAAAATTCCATTTGGACCGTGCCGTGTAACGCTTCCGGGAATTGCATTCTGCTTCGCCCTCCCTTCCCTTGCATTCCGCTTCGTCTCCCTTTTTGTCTCCACGTATGAGCTTCGAACCTAGCATCCTCTTTTCTGCTGTCCAATCCAATGGCGCGGTAGTTGCGGCTGCCCTTGGGCTCCTGACCTCGGCCGTTCTGTTCAGCTTTCGTCTCAAACAACGCCCCAAACTCCCTCCTGGCCCACCCGGACTCCTTGGCTTGGGAACCTGTTTGACATTCCGTCGGATAGAGAATGGATCAAATACAAGGAGTGGAGCGAACAATATGGTGGGCCGTATGTCGACTGCTCAAGATCATTCACAGAACAGGGTTTGCAGATTCAGATGTCATTCTTCTACGGGCCTTCGGGACGCGGCTGGTGCTTCTCAACTCATTGGAAGCAAGTCAAGAACTATTTTTCAAGCGTGGATCCATATATTCCTCCAGGTCTACAAACTTTCACTGCTCAGTAACTATCGCTCACCGTTGCGCACGCAGACCCCGGATTCCCATGGAGGAGCTGTTAGTTCATTTTCCTTGACGGATGAGGCTGCGAATGTTCACATTGACCTCAGCACCGGACATATGGACTGGGACTTTGGGCTCTTCCCTGAGGGACAAGCCTGGAAAGGTTTGTTCACCGTCAATCCGGAGACTTGAACTCATGATGCATACATAATATAAGATCATCGCAAAGTCTTCCGCCAAGAGTTTGAGATAAAGTCAAACCTCCACCGACCCCACGAGCTGGCAGCGGCAAGGCGTTTACTCAAAGCTTTAATGGAATCCGGCTCGCTCAAATTTGCTGAACATCTACGGCAGTGAGTGGTTTCTCCAAAAAGGAGGCCCATATCCGAGGATTTCGGCAGTGCGGCTGGAGACACCATCCTTTCGACCACTTACGGTATCCGCATACAACCCGAGAATGACCCCTTTGTGGCAACGGCAGAAAGAGTGGGTTATTCCCTCGCCAAGGCTTCGGAACCGGGAGCGTTCCTTGGTACGTGCTGTCCGCTTCACTCCTGGGGAGACGACCAACCATTGTTATTTAGTCAACAGTTTTCCTATTCTTCAGAAGGTTCCTGCGTGGATGCCGGGGGCAGGCTTCCAACGGCAAGCTGCGATATGGCGTCGGGACGCTGTAGATCTGGTAGAGGCCCCATTTGATATTATCAAACAACGAATGGTATGGACAAAGAATATTTATAAGCCAACGACTGAATAATGAAATAGAGAAATGGTACTGCCTCTTCTTCTGTCGGCTCACGGGCCCTGGCGGGGCTGGAAGAGCATCCGACGGAATCTTACATTTATGACATGCAAGTTCTAAAGAATGTCCTTGCAATCATTTATGTTGGTGTGTTATTTTGGTGTCTGTGGCCGGGAGACACGATCTGAACTCGCGATTGCTAGGCGGGACGGACACTGTAAGTTTTCAACTCGATTGGATATATCCGTGCATTCAAGTAGGATATAGACAATTTCGGCCATGCTCTCGTTCATCCTTGCGATGCTCATGAATCCCGAGATTCAACGGAAGGCCCAGAGGGACATTGACCTTGTCACTGAAGGGCGACGGCTCCCTGATTTCGGCGATCTGACTTCCATCCCGTACCTTGATGCCATTCTCAATGAGGTCCTACGCTGGAACCCGGTGGTACCGCTGGGGGTGCCGCATTACACAACCGCCGACGACGTCTATAATGGATATTTCATCCCCAAGAATACGATTGTTATGGGTAACTCATGGGGCATCTTGCACGGAGAACACTACGGTTCAGACCCCGAGATATTTCGCCCAGAACGATTCTTGAACTCACAGGGCAAGCGCAATTCCGCTGTTCCAGACCCTGATGCAGCATTTGGGTACGGAAGGCGCATCTGCCCAGGTCGAGGCAAGTGGTCTGGGGCACGATAATCCAGTGTCTGGCTGAGGTTTCTCACAGTTATGGCGCGAGAAAATATGTGGATCATGATGGCCAGCATTTTGTCTGCGTTGGATATCACAAAAGCCGTTGACCAGTTTGGTACGATAATTGAGCCATCCTGCGAGTATTCGTCATCGCTAGTCTGGTGGGTCTCGATTGTCTTGAAAACTGGTCTTATCTGAATTCCGGTGAATAGTAATCCGCTCCCATTCAAGTGCAACATTAAATTGCGATCCGAATCGCTCAGAGAACTCGTCCTTCAATCTGTCGACGATATTTAGTAGTCCTCAGTACATGCGTACTAAGCCAAGTGAATTAGTACAAGTTGAATGGAAGAATTTACCTTCAAATTCTCGAGGTCTGCTCAGCTCATGCAAGCGTACTTGACGCATCCGAGTCCGCCGCAATGACGACCCTCTAGATGAAATTTCACGAGAGCATTGAGATACTCTGCAGTGAATATGGGACTTGAGCGAAAATATTTCAATGCGCCGACCTAGATACGATGTGGTCATGTCGATCGAATCTTAAGACTGTCGAGGTGCTGGAGGCTCTTCAACCAGCGGCTGAAAGTCAGATTTGAACCTTGTTTAGAGGGTCCTCTACGGAGGATATTTGACGTTTTCAGTGGACATGCGACAGAACCAAGACTCAAACCGCGATGGAAGAACTCAATTCGAGAACACGGGGACTCGAACAATAATCACGTGATTTGCACATGACACTATGGTTGAAACCACTCGAGAGCTTTGGCAGCATATCACTATTTTTGTCAGGGTGCACATCGCGAAATTTATTCCGAAAACCATTCAAACAATCACAACCTGCAATTTTGCGGGCAGTTCGACTGATGGCAAAGCGGTAAATTTCAACCCGAGAAGCCCGAGAGAACATCATTCCCTCACTAATATTGTCGTGGATATCCTTAGGATATCCCCCTCCTCACCTCAACGAATTTATCAGCCGGCCCCCGCAAATTACGCAAGTATGGGGCGGGCAACACTGCACCCGTTGGCGAATGATCACTTCGCTGCGAATAGCTGATGTTTTCCTATGCACGACTCTCTGACACCAACATTTGCGCGGCGTTCTGAGGCGATGGAACCGGAGTTTCTTGTCCGGACTGTTGCCGTGTACCGATAACTACCAACCTACCTGCGTGCGATCCGGTTCTCTCGCAATGCGACCGTCGGGCATATTTTGCAAGTGGCAGTGCGCCGGAAAGTTTCATTGCAAGCGGCAGCAGTTGTTCTCGGTTGCACTATTCACTTCCTGGGATTTCGCGGGATCTCGTAATTTCCACGGAGAATTTGACGCGGCGGTGCCTTTAATCTACAACTATGTTTAATTTGACGTCTTTGCCGTATCAAACTCCGTTCTCAAGATTGGCCTGTGAAGAGTTAACATAACGTAACGTCCGTAGAATTTTCGGTGGCGGCGAAATGCTTGCGATCTACTAACTACGTGTTCCTGACTTTCACTGCGTTCCCACCCCATGTAGACAGAGGGGCTTATCTCACTGCATTCCGGGGCGCCATAGCCGCACTTACGGCTAGCTCTTGCTAGCCGTGGCTATCCTTTGGCTAGCCGCGGTTATCCTTCGGCTAGCTCCAGACAGCTGTCTAACCGCGGTTGCCTAGCGATATGTATAGTGAGCTCTTGCTAGCTATTGGCCGCTGTTCCATCCACAATCTGGGTAGCCAACCTTCCCCAAGCAATCCACACTAATGCTAGCCTTGCCCAACATCAGACTGATCTTAGACCACCAGGTACGCTTGTTACCAATGGTATTAGCTAAACGCAAATCCATCGGTCAACTGAACTCTGCCGACGTATCGCTGTCAAGCTCAGCCCTGGCCGCACATGAAGAGCCTTATGTATGTGTCATGACTAAGAATGGCCCGCAGATAAGTAATTAAATGTTGCAATTTCGAGACAGCTGCATTTATTGCGGCATTTTCCCACACCGGCAACTCTGATGCCGAGCAAAGAACTGTACCTCCAATGTTTCAATCAGAAGGAGAGAGCGCAGTGGGAAACACCTAGTTCTAACTTCTGGCTAGTTGTGCTAGTCATTGGCTAGCTGTGGCTAGGGATCCCCGGAATGCAGTGAATCCACCGCGCCGAAGGTGTGTCTACATATCGCCGGACGTAGCCGCCGCACATCGCCACATGTCAATCCACGTAGAGGCAGGTGGGTCTACGGGGGGTCGGAACGCATTGTTTATCTTGCACCCCGTATCGAACTCCGGACTCCCATCAAGAAGCCTATGTCCTACCACCGTCTCGTTGGGCAAGTTACGTGACAGTCGAATGCCGCAATGCAAAACCATCATTGTCTCCCTCTTTGTGAAATTACGCTGTCTGTCTGTCTGAAGCTTTTTAAGCTCCGCTAACCCCGCTCTCGGACCGACTTGCCGAATTACCGCACAAAGCGTCCCGTGCTTATTATTGGGATATTCAACTACCCCAGGTTCCCTACCTTCCATCTGAACACTGGACTAATGCTGTATACATTGGATATTTCTTTTCTACACCCCTAGCCTGACAAACGACAATGCCGGCTTGCATTCGGCACATTATGCGGTGTGCTACACAAACACCCCCATCACTTCTCTGTCAAAAGAAGTTCAGTCCTGGGTTCAATGCATCATCTGGACCGAAGTGATAGCAAAGCGCCCCGCTCTTATGCCGTATAAAACTGCTTGGGAGTCCGAAATGGACGTGCGATCATCAATCTACATTCATTTCTCCGGCTACATCGCGGCTACATGGATAACGGCCCGCGTGTCGGACTTTGCCGAGAAGAACAGCAGTATCCCCAAATCGATTGGTTGGATGCAACCTAATTCGAGCAAGTGAATGTTCAGGCAGCGGCACAACGTCGCACCAATTCATCCGGAGTGCACACGAAGATGGCTGTCCGGAGGGGGTCCCCGGTTTGGGGGCGGTACGCGTGCTGTACGCGTAGGGACTAAACCAAATCGAACGGCGAGGGCACGATTGATTTTTTGCTGTTTGCTCCAGCGGGAAATTTGAAAGAGATACCCGAGGAATGTGAATCGTGAAAATAGATGCAGGTTCCATGTTCATCGGAAAACTTCAGGCGCCGCAAAGCTCGCAAACATCTATCCCCTGAGAACAATAACATATTTTTTTCGGACCGTTGGGAAGCATTGGAACCAATTGTGCTTGGATTGCAGTTACAGACCTTATCTATATCATATCGGACGCTTCCTCCGAATTTGTGTCTTCCCATTTGCAGGAAGAGACTGTCCATTATGGCCACCGCTGAGAGTAATGAAAGACCTGCGCCGAGCTACTCCAACCCGGATCCGCGCGCGATTGCGATAGTCGGTGGGTTTCTCTGTGCGCCTTCTTGATCCCACACGTGTTTATTGGACCCCGTCTTTTAGGCATGTCTATTTCAGAGCCGCACGACGTGAGCGAGCTTCCGACGAGCGTCGCGAGGATGTGGTCGTGGTCCTTCACTGATTTATCGTGCCGCTTGACAACAACAGCGCCGGCTAAGAACTGATTCAACCAAAGGATAAGTCGTGAAAAGCTATCGGTGCGCACCGATATCACCGCGGGCGTAACCATTGGCGCGATCGTCAAAGGATTTGGACTGTCCGTCCGGGCTGAGAACGCCAAGTTGGTTAAAGGAAATAGTCTCCAGCGGGGTTGGCACAAAATTGAAACCTGCCACCACAGCTTGATCGCAATCTCCGTTCCGTATGGCCTGGCGGGCAAGATGTATCGCAGTGAGGGCTGAGGAGCACGCAGTGTCAACGAGAAGGAAGGACCGAGAAGATCGAACACGTAGTTGATGCGGTTCGCTGTGATGGAAAGATATGTCCCGGTCATGTGGTACGCTGGATGTCAATCTCAACACGTCAATTGCTACTGCGAATGCAAGTGGGACTCACGTCCGATTTGAGTCTCATCCATGTCAAATGGGGGACTCGCTCCCGCTTGGGATGCACATTAAACTGGTCCGAAAGAGCAATGAAACAACGCACTACACCCAACATAAACGCCAGTATTCACTGCGTTCCGACCCCTCCTAGACAGACCCTAGACAGATCAAGACAGATCAAGCCAGATCAAGCCAGATCAAGCAAAACTCTGTCTAGAAGGGGTCGGAACGCAGTGATTAGTGGCACGATAGTCCACTCCGCTGCGTTGAAGTGCATTGAAAGCCTGCTGAAGTCTGTCGTGGGATGATTAAACGTATTCTCGGTACAGAAATTGAAACACTCACAGCACAATCTGAGAGGTAGACATCTGCGATGCCTCCACTGGGGTGATTCCGAATTCTTGAAGGTCACCAAAGGCCATCTCGGGAATAAACGCTCCTTTGGTCTAAAGGATGCTGAGTGGGTAAATTGTTTCGTCTGTCAGGATAAGTCTCACAGTCGCTATTTTGCCGGGCCCAGTTCCATGATACGCCTGCGCATTCCATCGGTCCCCAGGGACAGTAATAATCCCAGAGCCACGCCTCGATAGAAATTCATAAAATGCCTCGGTATCCAATCCACGCGCTTCACCACCCGGCGCAATCATGGGGTCGCTCACGACGCCGAGTGCGGAAGCCCAGATGACAGCAATTTCCACTGCGTATGAAGACGCGGGGTTGAAACCCCACCATGCCGATTTTGTTGAATCGCACGGAACGGGCACGGTTGTTGGTGACTCGGTCGAAACGAACGCGGCTGGGGCCATATTTTCCGAGGGACGCGAGGGTCGAGAGCTTTTATTAGGTTCCGTGAAAAGCAATGTGGGGCACGGAGAAATGGGGTAAATATTTTGAACTTTCCGAGGCGTCTACTGACCCACAAAACAGAGCATACATGAGTTCATTGATCAAGGTTGTGATGATGTTGAACGAAAAGGAAATTCTTCCCAACGGTGCATTCGAGAAACATTCCCGCAAGATCGAATTCGCCAAATATAACTTGCGTGTTCCCACCGCGGTTGAGCCCATGTGTCCCCAAGACGCTCGCCGGGGACTGGTTGCGTCCATTTCGAGTTTTGGAATAGGAGGTAAATGATGATCACCCATCATCTGATCCGCTGATGCCAACACGACGCGTGGCAGGTGCATGTGGCCAGCCACACTAAGGCTCCAACCATTTAGTTTCCGTTTGAAGATCGGGTCAAATCAAATGGAAACGGTAATAAAACTGTTTTAAACCGTTTGAAAACCATTTCAAATGGTATTTTGGGAGACATTTTCCCCAAAACCAAGGATCCCTTGAACTCGCAGAAATGGACATGCAGGGAGGCAGTACTGGATTGAGAACAACTTCGTGTCATTATTGCACACCAAAATAATGAACTCGGGGCAGAGTGTGGTGGTAATGGTCACTGGAGTTCACTCAAATGGCAGTTTGTTTCCGGAGAACTGGAGGCTGAGTGTGTCTAGTCAAACTACAAGGGCACACTGGAATTGAAACCAGTACATAGGTGGAAGAGGGGGGCATAAAAGAGTCTTGGAGTGTGCCAAGTGCATTTAAGGGGAAAGCACGACGGATCAATTCCGACTTTGAACAATTCACTCCACTGAATGGGATGTATCGGTGCACCCAGAAACGTACCTGACACCAAGAGTGTCAGAGAGCGAATCATAGCGACTGGAATGGTACCTGACACTCGAAGAATAATTTGCGCTGGCTTAGAGCCTGACACGGAGTATGTCGGAGGCAGGATCAGCTGTCCCGACATTACCCGTGTCAGTAGAAGAATAAGTTGCGCTGGCTTAGAGCCTGACACGGAGTATGTCGGAGGCAGGATCAGCCGTCCCGACATTACCCGTGTCAGTAGCCCCGACACTGTCACGCCCTCGTGTCGGTGCACCTGACACGGTCACACCCCCGTGTCGGTGCACCTGACACGGTCACACCCCCGTGTCGGTGCACCTGACACGGTCACACCCCCGTGTCAGTGCACCTGACACGGTTACGCCCCCGTGTTGGTGCACCTGACACGGTCACGCCCCTGTGTCGGTGCACCTGATGCTGCTCCTGACACGTCCAGTGGCAGGAGCAGAGTCAGTCACAAAGATTTCGCGGCTGACACAGGTAATGTCGGGACAGCTGATCCTGCCTCCGACATGATCCATGTCAGGCTCAAGGTCAGCGTGACTTATCTTCTGAGTGTCTGGTACAATTTCAGTCGCTAAAATTCGCTCCCTGACACTCTCAGTGTCAGGTACGTTTCCAGGCGCACTGATACATCCCATTCAGCCGCGTGATTAGTCACATGGGACATCACCATATCTGGAAGAAAATACCTCAGTTTGAGCACCACGGGTTAGTACAAGTATACTGGTTGATTGAGCTGGACTTCCACACCCTTCAGTAATGCCGTGAACTTCAAAAACCTCCAGTATTCTCACTGGCATGTCTCCCGGAAAGTACTTGATTTTTCCAACCATTTAAAACTATTTTCAAACGGTTTGTAAACCGTTTGGGCTCCCTAGCAAACTAAACGGAAATAAAAACGGTTATAACCGTTTGAAACCGTTTCCAAACGAGAACAGTTGGAGCCTTAGGCCACACTGTCTTGCGAGAACACGAACCACGACCACCGCTCACGAATGCAGAGCCACCGAGGAATGGCCCATTCCTCTTTGCCATCGGTATATAGTTTTTCCTCAATCTGAACATAGTGGCTCACCCGGTGTAGGGGCCCTCACTCCCAAATCCTGCAACAGCCTTATCAATATTTACAAGTCGCAGGGCGCAGACACGGATCCATTGGTTCTATCCGAGCATCTCGGAGGGCGTGCGCGTCAAATGCCATGGAGAAGCTTCACAGTCACGAAATCTCTGCGCGATTCCAAATTCACGGAGCCAGTCCTCGTCGGAAAGCGGTCAAATCCTCTCGCATTTTGCTTCTCGGGCCAGGGGCCTCAACACTGGCAGCAAGGCCGTGTTCTCATGTCTCAATATCCCGCATTTCGCGACTCGATTCTCGCATGCGATCGAGTCCACAAGGAGTACACTGGGTCATCTTTTCTCCAGGACACGGGTCTCTTCGTCTCTGAACCTCCGAAGGATGCGCCACTCTCACAGACTCTGGTGTGGCCAGCGAACATAATATCCGTGGCGATTACATTCCACCAGATCGCTCTATTCGATCTCTTCACAGCCCTCGGGGTTAAAGCAGATGTGATTGTGGGGCACTCAATCGGAGAAACCGCGGTTCTTTACGCGTCTGGGGCGATGTCGCGCGATGTGAGCGTCTCTGTGCTCTATAATGACCAAACCGTTTGACCTTTCTAGATGACCGTCAAAATTGCCATAGCTCGAGGTCGAGCATTAGGACTGATCGATAACATTGGAGGCACGATGGTTGCGATATCTGGTTGCGACTCTGCAACCGTGCAGTCGTACATTGAGGCCGACTTCGCCCTCACAAATATTCAGACCACCGAAGACCAGCAGCTGTATATTGCGTCGTTAAATAGCCCCACGGACGTCGGCGTTTCTGGGTTCACTCCACTCGTCGAGGAGTTGACCAATTACATCTCGAACTTCTCCGGCGGCGCGACGGCGACGAAACTTCGTGTCAGTACCGCGGTCCATTCTCCGCTTGTTGATGCTTGCGAAGCCGTTTACCGAGCTGAGTTGGAAATCTGTTTCTCGCAATACACCGGTCCTTTCATGCCAAAGACTTTGGTCATGTCCTCTGTCACAGGCGAGTTCAAGCATGATCCATTCACCGTTGATTATCTTTGGCAAAATCTTCGGCGCCCGGTTCAATTTGCCACAGCTATTCCCGCCATTGTCGCTCGTTTTGGGGAGAAGACGACGTTTTTGGAAATGGCTCCCCATCCGGTTTTGACTCAAGTAGGTAGCCAACTTGAAACAGATGCAAATTTGCTCATCACAAGTCCAGTATATCAAGCGAATGGGCGCCCACGACTCATTACCGGCCAGTATGCGTCCGCCAACTGCGCGGCAACTTCGTTCCGGAGTCAAACCATCGACAGAGGTTGATGTTCTGCTGGAGACGCTAGGCAACCTCCTCCTAGGCGGCATCAACTCGGTGTGTTTCAAGAAAGATAACCACGTAGACGGAATATCTTACCAATCTACAGATCAATTTCGCTGTTCTCAATGGATGCGTCCCGGGTATTCTGAAGGGACCCGCGTACCCAATGGACGGCAAAGTGTGGCCTTTTGCGCAGCCGGAGGTCGGCTATCTACGGCGCCTCCTTCCTCCCAGGCCGCCACTCAACTCAACACGGCTCCGCGTCAGCCCCAGCATTTCGGGAGAGTGGATGGGTGACCATGTGGTTGACAAATCGGTAATCGATACTTGAGCAGAACGTCCTCAATATTTACCGCACTTCTCCTGCTGCAGAACATTGTGCCGGCGGCAGCCTACCTCGAAATGGCGCTGGAGTTCGGCAACGTTATGCATCTCTGGGACTGCCATTTCTCTGCGGCATGTGCTGTCGCCCCGGATGCACCCGCCGTCACCTTGGAAGTCTCAAAAGAAGGCATCAACTGGACGGTGAAGTCTTCTGAAGATCTCCGTCGAGCTGAGGACGACATCCAGTGGACTGAATCGGGGCCGAAGTTCAACACGGTACACGCGTACGGGAAACTGGGTTACGGAACCCCTCGGATCGGACCCAAAAATCTTAGGAAGGTTGACGTAGACGCGGTTTTGGAGCGCTGCTTCGCGGCTTTTGGACATGATGATTTTTACAGCGAAATCGAAACGGTCTCTCAGTTCGGCGAAAGGTTCAATGAGTTTTATTTGCTTTGTAACCAGCTAATTGGACTTCGACAGTTTCTCCCGTATCGAGAAGATCCATTTAAATTCTGACGAAACCCTCTGTTGGATCCGGGCGGATATAGATCAAGTTGATCGCGCCGATTACATTTTTTACCCTCCGCTCATGGATGCGGTGTTCCAAGTTGGTATGAGTTGGAATCTGGTGAGTGGGCCTGGTGCATTGAAATTCTGTCGACTTATAACCTATTGTAGCTTCACGAGAAAATCAACATCGAGGGCACGAACCAAACACTTTGTGTAAGAGCTTTATTATGACATAAATCCGCTCAGTTTTACGAGCCCTTCACAGTTGCCCCATTCGCTCCGCCGAGCCTTCCGCAACGACGGCAGTGTCGGTTCTGTCGTACTCCCTTCAGCCTTGCGGTGCTATGGTCGTCTTGTGGAATGGTCCCTGGATCACCATATCGTAGACCTATATGTGCTTGATGAAGATGCGGCCGTTCTCTTTACCTTCGAAGGTGAGTTCATTTTGTTGCGCAACCTCTCAACCTCACAATGACCTACCAGGCTTTCGTTTCAATTTCCTGTCTAATGCGGGGAATCAATTGCCCATTGAACGCTACATGGTTCATTGGCAGCCCCGGTCCATTCCGGCCACAAGCTATGAAGCGGTCTCATTTGACCCGACCATCGCCAATTTTGAGGAAGTTCTTGACGTACTCGATTATCTGGCTGAGGAACTTCTCGCGGTGCTCGATTATTTCGCCATGAAGTACTCTGCTGCCACGGTCGAGTTCGTTTTTTTTTTCGCCGGTGCATCAATCTCTTCTGATCCACGTCTCCAGTGCTCTTCCCCCTGATTTCAATCCCGAAACGTTTGATCGTAAACGTTATCTTGAGTGGGCGAAAAAGCAGGCTCTGATGCTCCCGACTGCCTCTATCCCACCCATTTCTGCTGGGATTATGGAGAAGTATGCCATATTATTTGAGCTCGCAAACAGAATTGGGGACGCTCAGACTGGTCAGTCTTTCATCTATGTCAATTTCGTTATCCGCTACTGATTTCTCCCACAGAAATCCTGAATCTTCTACTGCGGCGGTCGAGGCTCTGTTCCGTGATGATATCATGAGCAAGGTCTACGAGCTGCCGCCTTTCGTTGGCGGTGTCTTTGATCAAGCGGTGGAAATGTTCGTTCAGTTGGTTCAAGATGCAGGGGTGGCCGGTAAACGTGTCGTTCGAGTCTTGGAGATTGGCGCCGGCACCGGGCGTTTTACTGCGCTTCTCGGGAAAGCCCTCCTGTCTGCTACTGGCATTGGCTATGTCGATTTTGTGGCCACGGACATATCGATATCGCTCGCCCAAGAAGCATGTGTGAAATCACCTTGGCATACCATGACTTCAAAGACGCTGGATCTCAGGATCCCGGTTAACGAGCAAGGATTCGATCGTTCGACATTATTGTCGGATTCGACGTCGTCCACGCTATCCCCGATATGTGCAAGGCGCTCGATTCTCTCCACGCGTTGCTCGTGCCAGGCGGTCACCTCTGCGTCATTGATATCGATGGCTCGGCTTTCAGAGTCGATGATACCCCCGGGGCTGCCTGTTTGTAAACCATCTCTGGAGCAGTTCGAGATATTGATTATTATTCCAGGGATGGATTTTGTTTTCGGGTCATTTTCCGAGTGGTTCGGTGTGCTCGAAGAGCGGAGTGACACCCGCCACTGTACGTTGACGATCCCTCAGTGGAAAGAGACTCTACACGCGTCCGGCTTCTCGGACACCCTGTTTATCACTGGCGCTGACACTATAATTTCCCACCTTGCTTTCGTGTCACAATCCCAGTCGCTGCTACACGTTAAATCTATGGCTACCACGGACGACCTAACACTTACCCGGCATTTCGAGGCGGGCGACGAGGTAGCACTTGTCCAATTTATCAAAGGTCGGGATTCGACGCGGCCCTACACACTGTGGCTTCACACAGACACCCGTACAAAGAATTCTAGACTCACCGGGATCGTGCGGTCCCTCAGACGGGAGTTCTCGGTTTGGACGGTTAAACTTGTCCTGTTCGAGTTCCCTTGGGCCGGTGCACAGCAAGCGAAGTACATCGCAGAGCATTTGTTTTCCTTCCCATGGATCGACGCAGAGATTCGTGTAGACATCGAGGGGTGTATTCGGGTTCCCCGAGTCGTTGCTGCCGCTCCGCCGCCTATCGTCCAGACGCGAGATTCACATTCGATCGAGTTGGACGATTCACGAGTTTGGAGATCCTACCCCTCCCCATTGAACCCGTGCGAGATCGAAGTCCAAACGGCTTTTCTCGGCGTTTCTCCCATCTTCCCCGGATTTTGCGAATTTTCCGGCACCGTAACAGCACTGGGATCTTGTGTCATCGATACGAATCTTCTGGGACAAAGGTAACGTACGTCCGTTCGCAAATCTATGCCTTCTGACTTGTATGTTGCAGCGTTGTCGGTGTAACTCGCGCACCTCTTTGGACCACCGTGGTCTGCAAAGAAGCGCAAGTCGCCCCACCACCCGACGGCCCAAGCCCGGACTCTGCCGCCTCACTTACCGGAGGACTCGTTCTCGCCTCCCCCGTCGTCACTCCAGCCCTCTCTGGACTACCCGAAAGGGCTCTAATTCTTTTGCATTTCGGCTCCACCTCAGCGGCCGCACTCGCCACCCATCGTTACTTGAAACACCAAGGGTTTGAGTCAGTGATGATCACCGCTACAAATCCGTCCAGCTCCTATGTCTATGACGCTCGTCAACACGACATTTGGTCCGCCCATGCACGCGAGGAGTTCATCGCGGGGGCGGAGGGGGTGGATCTCGTTTTCAACTTCGATTCGGATCCCGACGTGGCGGGAGAAAGTATCCAGCTGCTTTGCGGCAACGGTACCTTCGTCCAAGTCGGTGCAAATCCTCGAACGCGCTTCACAAGTGGCCATCACTACTTCTTTGTCGATGCGGACACAATTTATCGAGGGCTGTCCGTGAAATGCGCTCTGAAGTCCTTGGGCTCCCTGCCCATTCCTGCCGCCAACAAGATTGATATCTTATATTTACAGGCGGAGACCGGGCGCATCTCGTCCCCCACTCCGAACCAAGTCCTCGACATGACTTCACTTGACGAGAGCCTCACCATTTATAGAGGTGGGATTATCGACGGAACATCGACATTCAATCCTCGTGCGATGTATGTCCTCATCGGCGGAATTGGCGGCCTCGGTATCGCCCTTGCGCGATGCCTCGTGGAGAATGGTGCAAGACACGTCGTGCTGACCTCGAAAAACGGACAGGCTGTGAGTGTAGATCTTCCCGTTGAGCAACGTCTCCAACAAGTATTCCAGGCATTCAAACCCGCGCTCGAGAACCGAATTCTTTAGGCGCTCCGAAACCAGCCCGGTGTGACCGTGGATGCGGTCGCGTTAGACTGCCTCGACGCGAACGGAACCAAAGCTTTGTTCTCGAAATATTCACCAGACGTGGCTGGAGTGTTTTATCTTCCGCTTGTTCTCAACGATCAGATGTTTGGAAATTTGGATTCGGCAGCGCAATGGAAACCAGGTAATTGCCATTGGTTTCAACTCAACCAGTACTAATCGATTACATTCAGTCCTCGATGTGAAGACGAAGGGCCTTCAGATTCTATTGGATGCTGTCGATGTCAAGTCACTCGATTTCCTCCTCCTCACCTCCTCCATTGTTACAGTGACTGGGTCCGACGGTAGTGACGTCCTTTGTAATGGAAACCAGACTCCTAGTTCGTATGTGACTTTCTAGGACAAGCCAATTACGCTGCGGCTCAGAAACACATGGAGGCGATTGGTGATCAAATCCCGAACGCTGTTTCCGTCATCGCACCCATTGTATGTTCTCTCGATCGTCTTTCCTGACCAGCACGCTTATTCACTGTTTCGTTTCAGACTGACAGCGGCGCGTTTGTGAGGGGAATTCCGCGGGGACAAGGCCGAAACATCATGTTGGAGAAGTATAAAAAGTTGGGAATGGGCGTCCACCAGCTCGCTGAGCACTGTGTTGATGCCATACGGATGCTTGAAGGTCCTGAAAGGACTTCAGTGTATATCCCAGGCATGAATTGGAAGAACGTTATAGCACGTGAGACGGTGTTTCATTTCGCTCACTATCCCCTTCTCACGCTTTCGCAGTCATACCAACTTATAACCATTCCTTCATGCGTCATTTATTGGTCAAGGAGACCGTGAACCCCACCGCAGGCACAGGGATGAAGGAACGGTCAATCCGCCGAACGTGCGCCACTGTCCTTTCGATGGACATAGATGCTGTCCAGGAAAATATTCCACTGTCAACCTATGGGTTGGACTCGCTTACCTCAGTTCGGCTTAGCGGGATATTGAAGGCGCAGTTCGGCATTCAGGTTTCCCAGCTGCAGCTCCTAAGCAACTACATGTCAGGTACGGACTCCACTGGTGTTGTGTCGAGGTGTTGATATATCGTTTGCAGTTGAAAAGCTGCAGATGATTTGGGAAGAACAAGAGCGTGTCGTTCAGCCTGAGAAGACCATCAGCACCGAGCCATCCACTGGTGGAAGTGGCCTGAAGCACTACGACGCGAGCGAGAGCATCCTGCACCTCAATCGTATTTTAGAAGGGCAACCTCTGTTCCTGGTTCATGGCGCCGGTGGTGGGGTGGGAGTTCTTCGCAATCTAGCAAATGCCCTTGCTTGTCCCGTATTTGGCATTCAAGACACACCAGCGACACCATTGAACGGATCCATCTACGACCTTGCACGCTTTTATCTGGGGCATATCAAACGCATTCAGCCGATCGGGCCATATCGGCTTGGTGGATTCTCATTCGGCAAGTTGATTATCTGAAACTTGACAGGATATTGACCGTGACCCTGAAGGTTCTTGTATCGCGTACACGATGTCCCTCATTTTGAGTTCGGAGGATGAGGAGATAGAGAGCCTCATCATGCTGGACTCGGCCCCCACGCTGCTCACAAGACCCCGATTCCAAGAGTTGACGCGTCGTAGCTTTGCTGAAAACAGATTACATGAAGAGGTAAGCCATAGTGCAATACCCCTACCTGAAGATGACTGAAGCAGTTGTTCAGGTGTTGGAGCTAATAGGGGATATGTCTCGGAGTGGTGTTCTTAACAACGATCTCGAGATCGTTGACCAGTTTAAGGACCATGTCACCAAGACCGCGAAGGGGGAACTCGGAGCCAAGTGGATCGCCCGATTCCTCCAGGCATACGCGGCTCATCGTGAGTTTCCATTGAATCCGTGCGCTCCTTGCTTCTCAATTAAATTGGTCCAGTTATGATGGGTCTGAGGACGGGTATCGAGAATCAGAAATATACCGCCGGCTCAAATTCCTGGCCGGCGAAGCGAACCATCCTGGTTCGGGCCACTCATGGAATTGCTTTGCGGCCGCATTGTGAGGGTGCATCAATCAATTTTGACCTCGAGAAATGGGCGCCAAAGCTGGACACATTTGAAGTCCAGGGCACTCATATTGGCATTCTCAATCCCGCCAGTGGCTTGGCTGCCATTCTTAACCAATGCCTTGCAATGTGATGATAGAGTAGAACTCTCTGGCAAATAAATCTGTCGTCTTTGTCTTGAGGAACGTAGATTCGACTGAAATTGTCGCACTCGAATGCACCGACCGTGTCGAAAACTGTCTATTTACCTAAATCCAACTCTACGCACTCTTTTCGAGCATTCCACGAGCTAGCTATTGAGAGCTTTTCGAAGGAAGTGGACTCTGAGAGCGCGAGAGGTGGGGAAACGGACGCCGCGGTTACACATTTCCGTTGTTCCGTGCAATTTTTCGTCGGCATTCCAAGTAATGGCAGACTGGACCCGCATCTACCGTAGCACTGTCGTCAACGAATTACTTGAATCAGCAGTACGTGATAAAGGTGACGGACTTGGTTTGCAAGCGTCCACTAACCGTTTCTTGCCGGGGATTGTTATCATTGTGCAAATTGGCCTACCAAGAAGCGCACCCCAGGAAACTGAATCCGAGGGTTTCGAATCATACGAAAGAGAATCCAAACCTTTCGGGGAAAGTTTTTGCACCCGCCTCTGACACCGGCGTCTGTCAGACGTCAATTGAAAATAGTTCGATGAATGTACAACCTCCGGCGCGCGCCGGCGGAGCGTGTAATTGGGTCAGCTGGCATATCTGTCAGGCAAACAGGCAAACAACCCGAAAACAATACAATACAGCGCTTGAAGAGCCTCTCCGACGATTCTGAGCCAGACGCAAGCACATTTACTTCACCGCACAATCGACGCACCCTCTTCTCCAGGCCTTCAGGTTCTTCCACGCAATGACTACTACTATCACTGTACCTTCGGGGTGAGAATGCCTCTTTTTGTATCACAGTTTACGAGTTTCGATGAACGATCCAGCCTCTCGTATGTGGTAGCCGCCTTCATGTTGACAGTGTTTCTTCTGGTGTGGCAGACAATCGTTGTCCGCAAACATCGCGATCGTGCAGCCATCCAATATCCGCACCGTATGTGCCTGGCGGCGTCCCCCGCTGCCATGAAATTCAACTGCGCCCAGCGTACGCTTGTCAAAAATTCATTGCTTTCTCAGATTTGCTGATTTGTGCACATAGGTGCGCATCAGAACGTTTGTTTCTCCAGAAGCTCGGACTTCAGGTTACTCACTGATAATATTTTTCAGACTTTGGAAACAGTCCCATGGGTTTTCACAATGTGAATTTAATCGTTCTATCGCAATTCTTTGGATATTTAAAGTATATTCCTCAGGGCGCTAATTCTCGCTATCCAAAACCCACGACTGGCCGGATTGGCTCTGGGTGGTTGGGTCACCAGCCGTATTGCATATATTTTGGTTACCTTACCTGCGATGTGGAACAGGTGCGTGCCCTCGTTTATACAAGTTTCCAACCACTAACGACTGCGTCAAATGCAGCGCGCGAACATCTGGACCCGTGTCACTTTCCTCCCCAGCTTTTTTGGTAAGAGAGTGTTTGACGAGTGTGAATCCAGTCTAACATATTTCGGCTTGTAGCCCTGTTCTTCGGCTCGCTATACACCACGTATCAGCTCCTCGTTGACGGAGTCTGAACGCATGATATTTCTCTCAACTCCCATTTCCAACCAACCTCAATACATCGCAAAGAAATCTGAAGTGAATAGCAAGTAGATAGAACTTGAGGGAAGGATACGAATATGAACCGCCTTTGTCTTTCGAATTGGTCGCCTTCTCCACCTCGTCCATGGCAGAAGTGGATTGAGAATTATTTGCTGCATGGAAAAAATGCTCGTACAAGAAAAACAAGCATCAGGCTCGCGTGTGCGAGCACATCAGCCATTGGCCGCAAGTTGTCAACACCGGCCTCGAGACCTAAATCTCGGTGTAGCGAGGTACATACCTCCTACCGCACTACTTACTATCGGGAGGGTAATATGTCTGCGAGAGACTAGGGAGGACAGTGGCGATCTGCTGGACAGAAATTGAGATACGCGGCCATGTCAGTGCGCCTCTGCATCGGTAGCCGACACAAAATCGGCACTACAACGACACTCGTGTGAACAAGTCTGTCGAAAAACCCTCGGTAGTTTACCGCCGAAGAAGCCCGAATTCAACGTGCGTTATTGATGAATATCCTGCCAATTGGCTATTGAATTGGAGCCTGAATATACGATACTCACCTTTCCAACCCTGAATCTATTCACATGTTTTCCCCAGACTGCGTTCAACTGTCAGAACACGCCGCTAAATGAATTGAAGGACAGATAGAAACCATGGACCTTCACACCGTTTACGTCCGTCCCCTCTTCTGCCACCTCAACCCGATACTAATTCAATAAGCAACTGAGCATCCCCTGGCGCGGAGCCAATCACGGGAATCAATCGCGGGTTCACAGGATGCATACCAAATTGCCCGAGATTGCATTCATAGCCTGGGGTGCGGACCGTGGTATAACGGGCACATGCGGACAGCGGGGAAATTTCCCTCAAGGTACAAGATTTTCATCAGCTGGGCGGGTAAAACCCAGATATTTATGCACCACTCTTGAGATTTAAAAGAGTTGTATCTCAAAGGGTATGTGTCGCGATTTAATTTGGGTGTCATTCGAGATTGTAACACAGAACAAAGAAAGATAGGTACCACGAAATACTCTAGATCAGAAACTTATGGGACCTTTATGTAATTGGACCCGGCCTGGACGCACCGGTCAAGCGCGCGAGATCTTGAGGGGCATGGACATTTTGCCGCCAACAGAAGGGGACACCACTATTCCCATGGGCCAAGTAATCTCATTGTGCTGGGCTGAGGGAGAGAAGTGCAGGAACCGACCAGTTCGAACAGCAGGGCCTCTGTATGGAATTTGAATATGACTATTCTCAATTGGGCGGAACAAGGACGCACTAAGGAAAGAAATCAGAAAGGAGCAGTGGATTGAAGCAAAACGAACCTCATCTCCGCTTGCACGTAGCGAACGCCTCTGCTCAGACGAATGAGTGGGGGCCATTGCAAGGGAACACAGATGCTTACAAGCAGGCGCGGCGTCCATCCAAGAATGTCATCCTAGTATACGTCAAATTACCTGGGAAAATTGTAACAAAGATAAACTTACAAGCTGGAATATGCTCCTGGGACACCGGATTCTTTGACGCTATTGGGAAGATTCCCAAGCCACCTTTCTGGATTCCATTCGCGCGCATCTTCACCCCAGATATCGGGATTGCGATTCGTGCCGACGAGGGAGACGGCAATGACTGTGCCCCGTGGAACAAAAATCTCCTTCATTTGTTTTCCATTCACCCCAACGACAGGCGTCCCAAGCGGGAGAAGAGTATCTTTGACGCACCTAGTAGGTCCCATGTTGGTGACCAGATAAGAAATTCAACGAGAAGGTCACTCACAAACGATCCTGATACGGAACCGGAGGGAACCTTCCCTCGATTGAAATCAGTAGAACACACTCGGCGTGTGGGCAAGCCTTACAGTCGGATGGCCTCGCGATAAACTGCATCCAAGAATGGCAATGCCAGGAGCTGGTCGTACGAAATTTGTCCCTTGATGTCGGCTTTGGCGCGCTGTATTTCCGTGCGAAGCTGTTCCTGATCCTTCGGATGCTCCGCGAGGAGCCAGAGGGCACGTAACAGAGCGGACGACGTCGTGTCCGTTCCACCGAATATAATTGATCTGAAAAATGTTAGCTGGGATAGAGTTCGAAGTCGAGCACACAGACGTGATCTGAGGAAATGAGCACACAAAATAACGGGTACGAGGTTAATCACGAACATGAGAAATGATCTCTTCCTCATCCATCCTATCTTCACCGGTAGAACGCAGGTTTTCGCGAACTGCAGGAACAAATGAGTGTATGACAGAGGGAATTGAATTGGCACATACTTAAAATACTCATGGCATCCTTCCCTCTATCGAGTTGCTCCGGATCTTGGTCGAACAACCTCTTCTTCTCGGTGTAGATTTCCTGAGAAGTTGCCTTCATAACGGTGCAGAAATTGTCCACCATCTTCGCAGACTCCGCCGGGGATATCTTCAAAAGCAAATTGTTAAGACGTGGGGTGGCAAGCAACGGTAAAACATATTTCATGGAAAGTCTCGAGGCAGGTGTTGAAAGTGACGCACTAAAAATCATTAGTGATAAAGCTGTCGGCAGGCATGAAGGACTTACAATCCCGACTTGAGAACCGCTCCCAGTCCACTTGGATAGGAATCTTTCGTCAACGGATCGAAGGAGTGACCAAGGGCGCTTTGACCAATGATTTCGAGTGCTGTGCGGGAAGACCACTGAACCATATCAATCTGTAATGACTCTCTCATTTCCGTACTGTGGATGAGACAAGCAAATGGGTTACCTCGATCGGTCCATCGGCGCATAATTCCATATACGTTTCACGCAACTGGGAAGGTATCATAAGGTGAGCCAACTCGATTTAAGGGCAAGTTCACCAACCGTTTGAGTGACATTGAATATAATAGGCGTCATGTTGCGGAGATGAGCGCTACCAAAAACCGGATTCAATAATCGCCGTTGCTTCTTGTGCAGGGGACCTGGAAAAAGAGTCGCAATTGTCCACACAAGAGTATTCCGGCGGTACCGATCGTGGATCCCAGGCCTTTGTTTCCGAGAACCATCTGCAGAGTTCTTCGAAAATGGTGAGCGGGAGCGTATGCTGTTGGGGGCTGGACTTACATGTACACTTCAGTAGGGTCATCAAACGAGTGGTCGTTCTGTCCATATTATAAGGGCATGGATTTAACGATGAAAACTGGGGGGAAACGGCTGACCCTGGGGAACATATATTGGAGCGCCAGTGGATCTGACAAGTGCAGCATATCGTTGCACTTCACAATCTCGGTGAGATTTGGTTTGGGAGTACGACGCCGAGTAGCCTCACCCCAAGCGGCGTCGCGATGCGACAGAGTCCACCATCTGCAGAGATTTTGTTTAGTTTCCGGCAGTGGAGAGTGTATAACGATGAACTGACATGAATACATGGCCTCGAAGAAGCCCCAGCCCTTCTCGGCATCATGAAGCAACGGATAGTTGCCTGCGATAAACAGATATTAGAAAACCAGAAAGGCGGAGGGGCGTGGGTGCCCTAACCAGTCCAGAAAGATGCCGCTGGGGGTCCAGCAACATTCTTGATTGCGGATTGGACCCTGCGATGACGGTACACGAAAACTGCGAGCAAGTAAGCCGCGACGATCGTCGTGACAAGGACTGATTCTGTAGACGACATTGCGAGAGCGAACGACCCGGGACCAGTGTCAATCGGGCATTTTTGGCGCTTTATGCCGTCGCTTCAGCTAAATGGAGGCAAGGCTCAAATGCTGATGAATACGCAAGGTGGGAAGATCCAGGAGAGGGTATCGGTCACTGTGACATTTGTGGCTTCGGCCTCTTCCAAAGTTTCCACGAGCCAACTCGACGGTCTCGACTTATATGGCACGTTGATGTGGCGAAATATGGATCATGGCACTTACTCCCTTTGACGTATTGTCGCTTGCTGCGTCCGCTTTCTCCCTGTTCTTTGCTCTCGTATTTATTCGCGATGCTCGCATTCGTGCCTTCTTCTTTCCCTTGGTCATCTTGGGAGTCCATTATACGACCACGGCTAGCGACGAAATTACGCTTTGGACTTGGTGTGCACTTCTCGCGACAATCGCCTGCGACCTTCTCATTATCACGGACGCTTCAAAACTCTGCGCTCCTGGCCAGAAGACTTTACCTTACGACCTCCCTTTGGGTCAGCGTTGCAAATGGGCCCTGAATTTGATCATATCTCTCAGGAGAATTGGTTGGACTCGGGAGGGCTCCAAAAATTCTTCACGCCCCATGGAATCTAGACCTTCGGTCTCGCGAGGGAATTTTCTGCTGCACCAATTGCTGGAATTCGGGCGAGTATACCTCGTCATGGATATTGCTCATGCATGCATGGCCTTCGCCGAAAAATTTCGCGACGATCCAGCATCGTCCGAGATCCATCGGCGCTTGTTCCGCATTATTCACTCTCTTGCTGCGTTGGTGGCGGCGTGGGGATTCACTGGACTTGGGTATCTGTTGGTCACCATTGTTGCGGTTGGAGTCATTGGCTCCGACCCCAACAGTTGGACCAACAATATCCACGGTTCATGGGCCGATGCGTACACCATACGCACATTTTGGGGGTGAGTATTTCCTTCCTGTATCTCCACCCGTTACTCATCTACGGACCAGACGCGCCTGGCATCAGCTTCTTCGACGTGTAGGTACTCCGCCAAAATTGCTCAATACGATGCTCAAATGATTTCAGGTCGTCTCTGCGCATGGCGGCTTCGTTGCTCATGATGTCCTGCGGCTCTCGCCGGGCACGTTCCTGGCCAAGAACGTGGCTCGTTTTGCGGGCTTTTACACTTCCGGTCTCATCCACTCATACGGATTCCACGGCAGCCTCAAACACCATTGGGCGGATGTGGCCTTCTATATCTGGCAGGCGGCTGGGATTGGGTTGGAAGAGTTGATCATGCATGTTGTTCCTCTCCGTCTCACAAAGACCACGCGATTGTTGGGGTACATTTGGATGCTTTCTTGGTTTTCACTCACGCTCCCAGAATATACGGAGCACCAGTTTGGCGCTACCGTTGAAGCGGGGTGCAATAACTTCCGAATTAGTGCAGTGATGGGTCTCTGGAAGGGGGAATGGTTATTGGATTAGATCACAGCACAAATATTCAACCACTGCGTTGTAATTCAGGGTCTGCGAAAACTCTGCGCGAACCACATGTCGGAAAAATCTTAATCGGCTTCAAACGTCCTGGGACATATCCCAGGACGCCGTAAGGTCATATGGTTTTAAGTGGTTTGCAGCACACAGGTAAGAAATCCGTAACATCTTCCAAGACACGCCGTGACTCCCAGGCTCTCTCAAGGCACCCGAGCCACGGATGACGTTGCAGGGACACTTAAGGCTCCACAAGCCCCACCTCCCGTTACTGCGCTGTCGCTTGGTTCTCGATATTATTCACATCAAAAGAAAATGATAAATGAATATATTCATTGCGACTACTCTAGAACAATATTGAACCAGTAACAAGCTATGCATAATGCACTGAATCTGGATCGAAGTGGTACGAGGGGCAGAGCAGGAATTCAAGACGTACTAGAGACCGAGGACTCAGGGGGAAATGATGGTAAAACCCAAGTAACTGCCAGAGAAGCATCAGTAACGGTTGAAAGTTTACATACCATAAAGGTCCCGGACTCCGAGTCGAGCCTAGAAGTAGATGACTATCAATCAGATGTAATGCGACACAACTGAACTAACCTGCGACGATATGCATGTCGGATTCCAGCTTCAATGAACTCCAGGTACTATCTCAGCGCTATGTTTCAGTCACACAGTACCCGAAGTGGGCGACGATCTGTCGCCGAATCGAGAGACGAGGGGTGCCTGTGGGAACATGGTGGTTCGAAAGCAAGGAGGGTGGAGTCACAGCGTCACACACCGTCGATTTAATATTGTGTGCTCCAACGATGACACCATGGCTCCACTTCGCTAGCGACAACTTCGCCTCGGCTCACGGACGCGCACAATTTGGCCGTCCTTGGCGACATACTTACTGCCGTACAAAATGTATCGGCACATGGGATAAATGTTCTTAGCAAAACAACAAGGGTTCGGAATCAGCTCAGGGCTCCTCAAATCTGGACTGCCTGCCACGGCATGGGACTACTTGCGAGTCACGACTGACTTTGGAACGGCTTCCGAGTATCTGGAAGGTGTGGCTGAGCCGCTTATGAGTGCCCTCAAGCTGTCTCAAGGTCCCAAGCGGACTCAGACCGTTGCAAGTGATTTGACTTTTTTCCGACACAGGAATCTTGACATGCAAACGTGTCTGAACCGCCTATATTCGACTCTATGAGTACCCGTAATGGACGGGAATTTTTATATTTCCGTAGCAATACCGCTGGTTGATAGTCATTTTCAATTGTAGCTGACAGTTTACCCGCTTCGTCGGACTTCCTTATCTCAAAGTGTTTCCAGGGACTGTAGTGTACACTAATGCCCTGTACACTCAGTTACTGCCTGGGCCCCGGCGTTCCTAAACGGGACCGTGCCGTGTAATCTTCCTTCCTTCCTTCCTTCCGGTGGAAGCGGCCACATCAGAAGCAAAAATGACTACCATCTTCCTCCAGTTGGCGGTTCTAGGTACAATCATCCTTAGCAGTCTATTCAGGTAACACCCAACGGCGACCGATTCGCCGCGATAACCGCGAGCCGCATTGCCGAAGCCGAACCTTCTCCGGGCGACCGCTCCGTGATGCGAGGTTTATTTCGCGATTTGCCGTGTATATATCCTATATCCTATCCTATCCTGGGTAGATGTGGAGACCGGTTCCTGTCACCTTCAAATCTATCGAACACCATCTATGTTCTATCGCCTGAGAATAGCAGCGGCTCGGAGATCCTGAACGCTGCCTCCGGCACCTTATCTTCTCAACCCAATGTGAACACCGTATCGCTTCCGTTCTGCGCCCGCAGGGGGTTTATGTGATCATGCTGAAACTGTTCGCTTTGGTTGGCTTAGGCTAAGGGTTTTCAACTTCACAGCCGAAAAACAAAATATAGTCGGAGCGAAACCTGTGTCCTTTCAGTGTTCCACCTTCTCAGAATCCCCATGCCTGAGCCCACATCCACCGAAATCATCCTTCCCAACACCATGGCCGACTGGCCATGGGAGCGCCGAATTAACCCTCACTTCGAAACCGTGAAGATTGAGTCCGAGTCATGGTTCAGGACCTTCAAGGCCTTCAGTCCCAAGGCCCAGATAGCCTTCGAAAAATGCGATTTCTGTAAGTGAAGTCTCGTTTATAATTTACAGATTCTAACACTGAACTTCAGCAGGTCGACTCGCATCCCTTGCGTACCCTGCCCTCACCAAGGAACGTCTTCGCACGGGCTGCGACTTGATGATGTTGTTTTTCACCTTTGATGAATACACGGACGTCTTGCCCGCACCTGAGGTTCGCCGTTATGCGGACATCGTGACGGATGCACTCAAGAACCCTGGCAAACCGAGACCCCAAGGCGAACACGTTGTCGGTGAAGTTGCCAGACAGTGAGTGTCCGCCTGAGGACGGTCATCAGGCCACTTCTACTGTGTTGCCAGGTTCTGGGCCTTGGGGATTCAGAACGCGACCCCGCTGGCCCAGCGCCACTTCCTCGAAACATTTGAAGATTATATTTACTCCGTTGTCGACCAAGCGATTGACAGAGATGATCACCGCATTCGTGGCTCCGAGGAGTACATGATCTTGCGCAGACGCACGATTGGGCTCCATCCATCCTATCCAATGCAAGAGCTTGGAATGGATCTTACGGATGAGATCTGGAATCACCTTGTAATCGCCGAACTGCGCTGCATCGCCGTTGACATAGTTTTGCTCGATAATGTCAGTTATTTCATTTCCAGTTTTACCAGCCGCTCACCCACGTTCAGGACATCTGTTCTTATCGAAAGGAACTTGCCCAAGGTGACGATACTGTAGGCTTCATCCGCTGGGAATTCAGCTTGGCTATACTAAACCACCGTTCCAATCCAGCACAACATCGTCACAATTATAATGCACGAAGAAACCACCGACCTTGGTGGCGCCATGGACTGGGTTGCAGCTCGGCGCAAGACCCTTGCATCGCAATTCCTTGAATTGTACCAGAAGGTACCTTCCTTCGGCTCGGAGGACATCGATGGGCAGGTCCGAGAATATGTCGAGGGAATTGCGAACTGGCCGCGGGCGAATGATAGTTGGATCTTCGAAAGCGGCAGATACTTTGGGTCCGAGGGATTGCAGGTTCAGAGGGATCGCAAAGTCGTTCTCTCACGCACGGGATCAGTCAAGTTCTTGGAGTAAATTGGCACGTATCCGTAATGTACCTGTAGAGCAGTGTCAATGACATCCTGCAAAGTTCAGGCCCACTTTCATCCATGAAATTGTCGCACAAATATCATCTTCCGTTGAACTGTTCTGCTACAGCAAGAGACTAATATCTTTCGCTTCCTCACTTTCCAAGTACCTTTGCATTTTTGACTCTATTCGTAATGCACTCACCGATCGATTCTTGTTCAACTACTATCTCTGACTAGGAAGCTGGCCACACTAGGAAGCTGGCCACTTGCCAAATATATGACTAAATGTTAACAACTTGGACTTGGGGGGAGGGACTACGACCACTGCATTCCAGGCCCCCATAGCAGCACTTACGGCTAGCTCTTGCTAGCTTTGGCTAGCCGATGGCTAGCCGTGGCTACCCTTTGGCTAGCTCCGGACAGCTGTCTAACCTAAGGCTCCAACCTTTTATTTTTCTTGTACGGAAATCCGTACAATAAACGAAAACGGTTACAAAACCGTTTAAAACAGTTTAAAACAGTTTATACAAGGTTTTCTGCAGGGAGGGTGCAAAAGTGTTATCAGTTAGATGATTGAGAGCGAAAAAAATAGACCATACCAGAATCATAGTTCATTCACTGTCCATTCCAGTTTAATTACGCCCAGTCCTGCGCATTCAGGTTGGGTTGCGGCGAAAACAAACCAGCCGGATATAAGCCGTTGGTGTAATTTTGATTGCCGTTGCAGTCATTGCACATTTGCTTGATGATGTTGTGTGGCAATTTCAGTCAAAGATACCTGAGGGAGACTGCACAATAGTTTTGGTGATTGTTGAGCAGCAAGCGGCACAATCCCGAGCATTGATCACGCCAACAATTACTATATCTAGAATGAATCCCGTCATTCTGGGTTGGTTCCGGCACACCGTGGCCAGGATCTCCTCATTGGATGATTTGAGGTAGCATGAGAAATCGGCAAGGGATTTGTAGCTGATAGAAACTGTGAAATTTCATCAGTCAGTGGAACAGATTTGTCTAACCGTTTAAACCGTTTAAAAAAGTTTTAAAAACCGTTTCAGCCGAACTGTACACGAAAACGGTTATAAACGTTTTAAAACCGTGTATAAACGTTTATAGACGAAAAAGGTTGGACCCTTAGTCTAACCAGAGTGGACTAGCCACACGTGATGGTAGCTCTTGCTAGCTATTGCTAGTTCCCCGGCGCAACCCTGACGGGGAGCTGCGGGGAGGTCTGGGTAGCAATGGTTAGCCGTTCGGCTAGGCTGCCAGCCATATATGGCTGGCCGGCTCGCCGGGGCCATCAATGCCCTTCGGCTAGTTCCGGTGGGCGGATGCTGTGGCTAGGGGGCGTCTGAATGCAGTGGACCCCTGACGCCCATCCATGCCAAAATTTGAGGCGGATTGTTGCATTGATCGAAAACTGTGCTTGGTTTCCGGAGGGTGAGAACGTCATTTTCTTAATACCGAAAGGCCATTTCAACTGTTTCTCCACCAATTGTTGGTGGATCTACAAGCTTTTGGGCTCATTCTGACCGCAAAGGTCTTGCGCTCATCACCTATATCAAGGGCTTCCGTAAATTTAGTTTCTCCCTCATAAAACCTCAAGGACGAACATGATGTGCCCTGAAATACCTCACCGCCGCGACCTCAATATGAAACAACCTTTTGAGCCTACCAATCTAGAACTTCACATGGTCCATTATGATGTTTGAAGCTTCAGTTGCGAAGGTAGACCACTATTATATCTGTTTTATATCTCTCTCAGCGTCGACCATGCACCAAATCAGCCAATTTCCTCTGGTACCAATGTCTAAATGCCGGGTTTTCGACAGTTCAACTCAGGAGTGGAACCCCGTGCCAAGTATGTCCATCTCCTTATTATGAAGCTGTATGAAGCTTATTTTGGGCAACTACGTGCTCTCACTCTTACGCTGCAGTCGTTTGATCAGCAGTATAGATCCCGTCGCACGTGCCTGGCATCGGAAGCACTCAGTTCTACCATTTTTCTAGGTTCAACATGTCCTTTTACCATCTACAATGCTGTAGTTGGATCCCCTGAACATGATAAAGCAGCATAATGTCATCAAATGTGCTGGAAACAATGTATTTCCGTGGGTGGCCAGCTTCCCCATAATTGCCCGTTCGGGAGTTTTGCCCGAACTAAATTCACTGCACCTTCAGAATGTCGCCAAATGTGCCCCAAGTAGGCTCAACTTGTTCCTAGGATTCACGCCTACCATATGGCAGTTTCAGATGCTCCGAAACTTTCTCGAGGGAGTTATCAACGGGTAAAAACCCCTAAGGTGGCCAGGTTCCCAGCGCCTGATAGCATCCGCCAACCAAAACAAGTAGTGTTGACACGAATTGCACTGCGCGAGAAAAAAGCAATCGATATCGACCATTCATGAAATGGAGCAGAGAAGAATTAAGAGAAATAATGTGGCCATGAGTAATGCGCATCGGAACGAAGAATGAGTGTCGATTTGAAGCTTGGTTGAATTTCGGTTGAACTACTTTCGCTAGATCTAGATGATGCCATCACCGAGTACCGTCTGCTCTTCTTCCCGATCACCACCAGTGCAGCGCTCGTTTGAGTCGTTTCCCTTCCACGACTCCCATTTCATTCCAAAAGGCCCTCCAGCCATCCCTGTGACTACGGGAGGATGAGGTTCCCGAAAACCGAACCAGATTTCAAACCATCACCGCGTTCCGCCCATGGATAGACCGAGAGTCAGTCTACGTGGTAGACCAAGGTAGACCAAAGGTACACCGACCTGTTTTTCTACCTTGGTCTACATGGTGTAGACATACCCAGTCTAGGTGTGTCCACCTTGGTCTACCCATGTGGACAAAGGTGCGCGGACCACGGCCGAGGTACACCGACGTAGCCGAAGGAAGACCGACGCAGACATAGTTAGTCTGACATGGAAGGGGATTACCTCATTAAAACATAATTTATGCCCTCCAATTGGATCATTATGCTGTACACGCAGCAAGTATTTTAATAACGCACGTCCAGTTCACCTTGATATGATGCTTGAACAACGCGATGATAGCCATCTGCTCTTTCCATATTACGATCACATTAGCCAACTTTGTTTTGAGTAAACCTGTTTGGACCCCGATTAGAGAAAGTACATATCACTTATTGCAAATTCCTTCATGGATTATTTTCCTTCGTGTCAAAAATGGAGAATTTATTTGTGCAAGAGTAGTCTTCCCTTTCAACATGAGACCATATTAAAAAATCCGGACCTGTTGGATGCCCAAGAATTATTTTCAACGTCACCGAGATGCCCAAGTTTTGTTCTGGGGCTGCGCATCGATAGTTACACTTGCCATAGATTCATGATAGGTACACAGTGGGTGTCTAGTTCTCCCATATGATCCATGGGCTTCAAGAATTTATGACACCTGAGCGCCAACCTATAGTAGGTCAACGCACCAAAAACCATTGCTTAAACATCGGACTCTCATGCCCTCTCAATTAATCATTATCTCTTCGGTGTGGATCTTTCAGGCTCGGCCGTGAATGGGCGAAGCAGTCAGCCATCAACATTAACGGGTAAACATGTTTTCGACAAGAGATAGCGATGGCGTGTTCTTCGTACACCTTACATGTGCACCCACCCACCGAATTGCGGATTGCGGGGTAACCATCGAATTCGAAGTACGTCTGGCCGAAGTGGGTAGGATTCCTGCTTAATAGTCCCGACTATTGAGCGTCAATCCATCAGGTCACAAATTCGGGTTCGAGAACACCTTATGCGCCCAAGATATCGTTTTCAACATCACCGAGATGCCCGACGTCCAAATGGTGGCTGTATTTCGCAAGTGTTGGTGCACAGTTCTGGAATAATTATGTGCTCTGGACCTCGAAATAACGTCGGTTGTCCTTCTTTCTCCGTCCCTTCACCGGCGAAACGCTCGGAAAACGTGAATATTCTTTAATTTCCATATTCGTACGCGTCGTGGGTGCCAAAACGGCCTCCGAACGTGGCAGCGGTCAGGCAAGAATAAATCATATTGAATTAGCTTGTTATAGAATTTACCCTTCAAAAGTTCTAAAACTAGAGAGGTTCCCGTCAAATTGCGTCAATGAGAAAAACGAGATACTTCTCTCATGAGTTGAACGTAGTGATCCACGCGGTGAACTATTGTATGAAGCCGCTCTGTTTATCTGGGATGAGGCCCCCATGGCCAATCGTGCTGTTTTGGCCTGTGTCGATGATGATCTCCTGCGTCGAATCATGGGGAATGCTTTGCTTTTCGGTGACAAGGTCCTAATTCTTTTAGGGGATTTCCAACAAACATGTCCTGTCATATCAACGGGAACTCGTGCTCAGGTCGTGGATGCATCCATTAAATCATCCCGAATGTTTTCATGCTTCACCGTGGCGCGCTTGATAGAACCCATTCGGAACGCAGAGGATCTCGAGTTTGCCGCTTTTGTTGACGCAATCGGTGATGGCGCAGGTCCAGAAATTCAACTACACATGCTGCAGACCATTTACCCTGAGGAGGAACCGGCTACCTTTGTATACCTGACAAGTGTTCTTGTAGACCCTCTCGCATGTTTGAAACGGGCCATTCTTGCTCCGACGAATCAGCAAGTGGCCAGTTATATACTGCACTGTCACGTATTCGAAACCGGACCCGTGCGAGAGTGCTCTTGCGACCCGGAGAAACTACAACTACTAATGTAACGTATCAAGAAATATTAGTTTGAAATCGCATACGTACCCAAAATGCATTATCTTCCGGAGCGAAGCGGAGGACAATCTTGTCAGTTATAAAAATGACGTCCAACATCTCCAAGCCCCTTCCGTCCGTCAAAATCCCGCTCATTAACCCTCTACCGTATGCAGACGAGTCCTCTCTTACTTCACTTGCTTGACTTGTCTTTTTAGCTTCCCGTTCTACCTTGGTGCGCAAGACGGTATCCGACAAGAACGACTTGTTCGACACCGCGCTAATCCCCTACGACAAAACTGTTCGCCAACCAACGGCACTTTGCGCAAGGCGTCGAGGACATCCGACTAAACCCCAAGAAAGGCGGTGTCGGGGCAGATGGCCAAGAGTTTTTCTACGACGTCCTTGTTCTTTCCCCGGGCTCGACTGTGAGGGAGCTGCGCGGACAGATCAAAGTCAACTCGTCACTGCAGCTGCTCAAACATCCCGATATCTTCGCGCTTGGGGATACTATCAACACCGTGAAACAAAAACAACTCATGAAAGCCTCTGCGCATGCCGCAATTGTTGCCAAAACGTCGTCGCATACCTTTATGGTAAATCGCTGACGCAGTATAAAGGATCTCCGGAGATCCTGATAGTAACAAATGCCAAAGTGAATTCCGTTCCCTTTCCAACGTCGCTACCCACACTCATTTCTTCCGTTAAAGAATGGAGGCAAGGCTTTTCTGGGAATGTTGTGGGGCATCGTGCTAGGTGCGTGGTTTTCCAGGATGGGCAAATCCAGGAAGTTGCTGGTTCCAATGTCCCGCAGTGCCATGGGCTGTTAATACTATCTTTAATTACTTTTCCCGTTATTTCTTTGGTCATCGGCCACTTTTTACTCGGCCCATTGTGACTTAAAGTAGCAGGATCGGAGGCTACCGCTTAATGTCGGCGACTCGGTGAGGATAAGTAGCCAGCTGCCTCGAGCTCATTAGCGGGCAAGCGCGTATCTTTGGTGGAGTTGTCCCACACGGTTCGAAAACACCGACACCGGAGTGGAAACACGCTGATCTGTGGCATTTAATGCGTGTTTGGAGAAAACCCGGAATTGTTTGTGACAGATGCAGAAAGTCGACGATAAATCAGCAGAATGAAAGATCCTACATTGAGAGCGTTACTGTAAATATCTTGTCCTGAAATCCCACGTTCATAAACACAGCGGGAAGATGGGAGCGCGCCATATGAATCTCCCGAAGCAATACACGCCCACCACTCAAAGCGCCCCGGTACACAACGCCACCGGTACTGGCGAGCTCACCGCGCCCCACGCGTCAGGGTACGCACACCCCGCGACGGCGATCATCGCCGGCGCCGCATCTGCACTATCAAACCACCCGTTCCCAGCGCTCGCGCTCGCGGTCGCAGTCCCCGTCGCCGCGCTCGGCGTCGTATACACCAGCGTCGGCACGCTCCCCGTGGGCGTGTACGTCGGGAGCAAGGTAGCGGGTCCATTCGCGTCAGAAATCGTAAGCGGTGGCCATACGCCGAACTGCGCGGTGGCGGCTGCTGCGATGGTCCCTGCGCCCGCGCCGCCGGTTTGCCAGGCGCTGAATGTTCCGTCGAACGGCGCCCCAGAATCGTTGAGGGCGGCGCACGTCCCGAGCGCGGTGCGCGGGTCAGTCGGGATCCAGCCGCCCTGGAGGCCAAGCTGGTAGGACCACAGAGGAGAGTGCACGACGCCGTCCGTGGCGTTCCCGATCTAGAGTACGCCCACGTATAATTTATTAGCGGGTGTGAAATAACCGGGGGAGGAATACAACGCAACGGTAGCGTACCTTCCACGTCCAGAAAAACCAATCACGCAGCGCGTCCATGCTCGCGAGCGCATAGAGCCCTACCCCCGCCGTGACCGTCGCGTTCCAGGTGCTTGCGTCCTCCCACAGGTCGCAGTCTCCCCCGTACGAGTGTGTCCCGTTCACGCCAGTCAGGTAAAGCCCGCAGTCATTATATCCATTGCTGAACTCGCCCGCAATAGTCACCCCGAACGCGCTCCGGCTGCATTGTGAGCAAAGGCATAAGAATCACGTCAATGGAATCCGACAGAATCAGGAGAGGGAAATCGAAGAAGAAAAGGGACAGTATGTGTACGCACCTCGTATTAATTGAGGGCCCCCATGCATTGCACGCCTGCCCGGGCCATATCCCACCCGCCTGCAGTCCCGTCCCAGTCGCAATCGGCGCATCATTCGGCTGCTGGTCGAACGCGAAATACGGGTGCGTATCAAGGATGATGCGGTCCGATCCCGCGAGGAAGCCCGCCCACGAGGGTACGCCGTCAAATCCGTCGTGGATGCTGATAAAGGGCCCATTGCCCGCGCCGTACCCCGTAATACCGCGGATCATGTTGTGCGCTTCGAGATAGCTGCGGGTTCAATTTCACCTTGAGGTGGTTTCGTTTCGGATTGAGGAAGATGGAACGTACAAGGAGGAGAGTTGAGGCCGCCCGATTGTGGTCAGGAGGGCTGCGCGCGAGTCAGCGTTGTCGTCAAGGCCTACGTCGCCTTACCAGCGAGAAAGTTGCCGCGAACCACGCACCCTCGTTGATAATCCCGAATATCGGGACGACGTCGCTCCACTCCGGCTGCGATATAAACTCGGTGATAATCCGTATGTAGTCGAGCATGCGCTGCGCGTTGGCGATGCCCATGACACCGTTGAGGAAGTTGACCTCGCCGAGCTTGCCTGAGTGGTTATACCCTTCAAAGGCGTGCAGGTGTCAGTTGAAGAGGTATGCATACGAATACCGATCGAACGTACCATTCTGCGATCCCGGCGCAGTGTGAAGATCGAGGTTGACGCGGATGCCGTATTTGCGTGCCCAGCCGAGCATGCGGACGATGTACCTGGCGGGGGAAAGAAAAAGATCAGCACGAGTCTGATTTAGAATAAGCCGCGATTCGAGATCAGCGGGAAAAAGACAGCAAGAAAGTGTCCAATCGGTCTGCATCCAGAAAACCCGCCTGGTCATGTAGGAAGAAAATAAACTTACTTCCAACACACTCCCTCCAAGAACGGCTCGGCGACAATCGCGCCAGTGGCATCTGTGCCGACGTTGGACCAGGTACTGTGGATAGCAAGAGTGAGCAAAGCAAAAGTCAGCACTAAAAAGACAGTTCCCGGATCAGAGGAAAAAAGACTTGAAATGCCGTATTGAATCGCAGCCACGTGGTCCATGCCAAATCACTGGACTGGACGCCGCGAACCATCGAAGCCTCATGAAGAAATCGAGCCAAGGACGCGCCCCGAAACCAGGATCGCCCCGTATGGGCAAGTCAATGGACGCCTGGAAAATCGGAGAATCGGGGGAAAGACAGCATAGGGCTGTCTAGCCCCGAAGTAACCCAACACCCCAGAAAAAATGGCACCGAACATTTCTGCATCGTGGACGAAGACGGGAGCGAAGGAACGAATGAACGACGACACGCACCTGACCGCCCAAAACGGAATCGGCACGCGCACCCAATTGAGCCCCGCACCCGCGATTTCGGCGAAATCTTGTTCCGTCTGCATTGAATTGATGAAGGGGAGGATGAATTAGCAAGTGCGAGTCCAAGTGGAGGAAAAATGAAATAAAAGAAGCGAAGATCAAAAGTGCCCAATAACGAAGATGTTCCGAATATCGTAGGATGCCGAAAATCAAAAGGCGCTCTCCCACAAGGAACATACCGACAACGAAAGAAGAGGACGAATTGAAAACTCACCACAAATCCATTATAATGCGCCTCCATCGTCGCCTCCAGCGTGCCATCTGCGCGCATTAGCGTCGCGAGGGTCCACTCGTCCGGGGCAGAGGGGTATGCTTGGAAGAGGGCAGGGGTGATGACTGAGGGAGTATGAGTGCTTCGTTGAATGTACGCAACAGGATTGCAAAACGTAGATTGTATATGAAATAAAAAAACCAAAGGGATGGAAATCGAAAGAAGATGAATGATGTGTTGTATAAATTGAAAGGGTGGACGATGAAATGTAAACGTACAGGGCTCGAGGACGAACCAACCGCCAAGATTCACGCCGTATATTTGGTCCGCGCCCCAGTCCCAGGTCTCGTTTAGTAGCGGCGTCCAGGAGTTTGGGCGTCCGGAGGCGGTGAATGGGGCGTTGGGGTCGGCATACCCTGAAAGGGCATTGGCCGTTGAGGTGCCATTCTTAGCGGAGGGAAGGATAATTATAGGACTCACAATAGCCTCCGAACGAATTGCTATAGACAAATGTCTCTCCACTGTCTGTAACAACGGTACTTCCATCTCCCCCTGTGATCGCAGTCTCTCCTTTCCCTCCACCGCCGCCGCTCTGCCCTCCACCACCGGAACTTGATGAACTCCCACCCGACGTGTGGTGCTTCTTAATTACCAGAAAATATACCGGTAAAATAACCGCGACCGCTACGACGACGAACGCTACTAGCGCGCCAAACGCAATCCGCCGCTTTTTCTTGGACTGTCGACGTACCACACTTCCAGCACCTGCGTACCCTACGCCTCCGGAGCTCGGCACAAACCCGCCATATGCTGAAGGGTGAATCGGCGGCGGTGCCTGTGCAAAGAAGAGCCCACCCGGCTCGCTGGAAGTCGCTCCCTGCGGAACAAAGGAACCTGACGGAGTATGCCCGGGGCCATCCGAGTAGGGTGTGCCAATAGGTGTAGCATAAAGTGAGGGTGACTGTGGGGCAGGGGCATATAGCGAGGGTCGAGGAGGGCCGTATAGGGAGGGCAATTGAGACTGGGGAAGGGGTGTCTGCTGAGGGTGGGTATACGGGTCCGCAAAAGGGCCGTCGTATTCGCGTTCCTGCATGGTGGGTGCTGAGAAGGAGCGCTGTTATGCGTGCGGCTTGTCGTCGCCGCCAGCAGGCAGCCTCCACTCCACGTGATCCACCCCCGCGGATCAAATGCCGTATTTTGTCGGCAACGTTTGGGAACGTTTCTCAACGTTTTTCTTTCAAAATAGCTACCCTAGAACTTGGGGCACCGCCCCAAAGAACCATGATGATTCTTCCTTGGACCCTGTCCCACTGTTTGATACGACACCCTACCTCCCTTCGCCTGCCATTATGGCCACCCCTGATCTCCTCTCTTTAAACGTTTTTTTTCCAGTGGTATGGGCTCCTACTCAGCGTCTGCTGTGCCGTCGACCCTGACGTCGGCTTCACCCGGGCTGGTCAGGTATTTAGTCATTCAGTTCGGTCTCATGACCGTCGAAGGCTTGGGGCTCCAAACCCGGCGGGGAAATCATTTAGGTGCTCCAAGCAGATGAGGCGCTCGGTGGTCGTGTGTAAATGCCTAATATCCGCCAGGCTGGCAAGCGACGCAAAATGATAAAGCTGGTAAGGCCGACGAGCGGCACGGCCCGCTACCAAGCTAGGGCTTACGATGGAATTAAGACATGAATTTTGGCGCGGCCCAAAGCTCGCTCGGTCGACGCTTGCGCGCCGACCAGCTCGCATTGGGCCGCAATATTTTTTCGCGTAAGTCGTGCTATCTACCGTGATGCTCACTAGCACTAAGTTGGCTCGGGTCCATTGTAACAAAACTCGGGTACTTATTGGCAAGAGGTCAATTCAGAGTGTCTCCGTGACCTACCAATCTGCCCCCCAAAAAAAGACAGATTGAGTGGTGGCTTTTTTTGTCCAGAAAAAAACTTCTTTTGAGCAATAGTTACATCGAATAAGGACATGATTCAGCATGATTATGAGTTTAGCAACGGCAATCATCGGCCAGATACACGGCCACGACCGAGCCGAAGCTTTTTGGCAGGGAGCAAAGTGTGCTTACGCAAAACAAGATGACGAAAATGTGATCCTCCGCCAAAAAGCACTTTGATTGCGACCACTATAAGAACCCTTACCTAAAGGTAGCGGGAATTTAGATCATTCCGGCACGGCCTGCGTCGGGCCGGAGATCTCCGGCGGTGTTCAAGACAAGTTCAAGAGGTCCCAAATCGAATTATTTTCATCCACATAACTAGTTGACGGGAATTCAATTTCTGCATTCAATTCTTTGTCCCTAAATTAATCCCAATCATTTCCTCCGGAGAGTCATGCACAAGGGCCAACTTCAAGTTGTGGTTTACGGAGGCGGAACCCTGCACCTCTACAACACTATCTGTGAGTTTCCGTCGGCCGAGTATCAGGAGGGACTTACCCCAACCGTGTCATTGGTGGTCGCACCGATGCACTCAAACGACGCGCAACATTTGATCAAGGGAGGGTCAACATTGACAATGTCGCACGAGTAACCTCCGGGAATACAACACTCAGTCGTCGTCTGGCGTTCCAAGAGGTGTGCGTTCGCCTGAGTGACAAGCGCAATGGCAAGTGTAGCGATGAGTTTCAACTGCATGTTCGGTGGGTGAGATGCTGGGAGCTGAGGGCAGTCGACGTCAACTATATAAGTCCGATATTTATCTGAATGCGGTATAATAACTGGATGGGCAGGGGAACTCATTCCCGGTGTTCAAACTGTCGTACATTCGCGGAGATGGCCATAAAAGAGTGACACCTCGGTTTCCCTGTTCAATTACATGTACTAGTGCCATTTTCCTGGGCTCGCATTTTTTTTAGTGATGTACGACATCGCGAATAGCTGACCGAATGAGGCCATATACAGTCTATTTTGGTCCCTTACCCCACCAGTTTATTAATTAGGCTGAGAAAGACGAGGCGAGAGTTCATCAGTAGCTCAAGGCCGTTGCGGATTTAGACTCTAAGGGCTAATCCGTTCCCACACTTTCGGAAAATCACACTGCCTGTGCTCAGTTATTCAGGGCTGAATCGCATTCTGGAGCTCGAATACTTCTGAAATATCGAAATCCGCACACTCGAGCCTTGCTTTTTTAGTCGTTTTTTCGGCTTTAAGGGCGGCGATCGTTCGGCGCTGCCTGCCGCGATCGCGCAATCTTAACCAAAGTCACGGGTCGTCCATTTTTGGATCGAAGTGGTGCTTCGTGGCCTCCACGCTCTTGTTGAATTACGAGATTCTAAATTCATCCAGACTATATGGACAAATTCCGATGAACCTAGTGTTTTATATTTTTCAGCTGCGTCCCTCGGTCCTCGATTTTGTTCTGTATTTATCCGGGACTTGTGCCATTGTCCTGGTCCTTCACGGACTTGACAGAGTTCAAAGGCGCTTAGGAGAGACAACGGGCATAATTCGGTTCACTAAAGGAGACAAAAATGGCAAACCAGGAAATTCGAGTTACTCTCTTTAATCTCTACACATCGATAGTAATAGCGAGCAGAACCTTTGTTTGATTTTCTTTGTCGATTCAAGTGCTCATTGGTACGAGTGACTCCAGACCGCAACGCCCCTCTCCCAAACTTGTCCTATCCCACGACCAGAAGGCATCTCTGGGATGACACAATGAGCTCTGTTCGGCGCAAGTAAGGTAAAGATCACTTACTCCAACCTCAGTTCCGCCGGAATTGCCATAGCAAAAGTATGGCTCGCAGCATTTAATGCCAGGACCTGGGTCAACAACTGTGACAACTTCACACGGATATCCTTGTGGAAGACAACAGATCTCGGCCTGGCGTTCGAGGCTGAGGGCAACAGTCTGCATGAAAAGCCCGAATACGTCGGCAGGGGCGAGGAGTTTCAAGTGCATGTTGTAGTTAGCTGTTGAGTGCGTTGGACAAACTTGCCAGCTGAGCAAAGGTCTTATATACTGAATCCCTGAGACGGCATCTAGTACAAACGTTGATCGGTTCAAAGCGTTTGACAGTCCCGTAGATTCGCGGACATAGCTACGGAGCTGTCTTGGTCTAATGACATTCTCATCCACGCCATTGTCTTGGTCTCATTTTCCACTCACTGCTGTAGAAATGCCTCGTAATAAGACCATACCCGGGATCGTGGAGCCGAGGAGGTAAACCACAGCTCCAGGAGATCATATAAAACTGGTTTATATGGAGGTTGTGGGCTCTTGGCAAGCGGGAGGGGAATTGGGCTAGGAGTTGCCTCGCTGGATGTGTGATCTCGATGGCAAGCCGGAACGCAGTCATCGTCCTAACCACAGGTGTACGCGAATTCCGAGGTGATTCAAGGGTCCGGGGACGGTTCATCCCTCAACATAGCGACCAGATGTCCTGATTGAAATGAACTTCCCTTCATTGTCCATATTAAAAATACGGTACCATGTAAACTCTTTCGAGAAAAGATGCTCCGAATTTGTGATTTATAGAGCTTGTAATCCACTTGCGGCCGCGGGACTCTCAGTTGAACATGACGGCAGTGAAGACCAATGCTTCGCGGAATTAGCAGTTGAACACCCGAGTGTTGACTTCCCGCCCATCTTACGTCGATTTAAATCACTGTTTTCGGTGACTAGGGTGACGAAATTGAGTTATTCTAGGGCATACCCACACCAAATAAAGTAAAATTTCAGTGTGGACTGAAATGGAAATTTATTTGCTAAAAATCAATACCCAAATCAGCCGCATCGGATTCGGCGGAAATCTGATGCGGCTGATTCTCATAAAGAAACTCAAAGAATCAGCAGAGCTGAAACTCACATTGAAATCCCTGAGCAAATTTTGCCATTGGTGGATATAAATAGCAGGCCAATAGCATAAATAGCTCAGAGATTTCAGCAGTGCTGAAACTCACATTGATTCTTTGAGTTTCTTTATGAGAATCAGCCGCATCAGATTTGTGCCGAATCCGATGCGGCTGATTTGTGTATTGATTTTTAGCAAATAAATTCCCATTTCAGTCCACACTGATATTTTACTTTATTTGGTGTGACCATTCATGACTCATGACGAGATATTAGATCACGCGCAGCTGCGAATGTAGATGGAGTTGTACTGATGGATTCTGATTCGAAGCATTCGCACCTTCGCTGCAAGCGTGATACTTGAATAAAACCACGTTTATTTTGGAGCGAATAAAGATAATCCCCGCAGACAGGAATGAAGTTGCATTCGCAATGCCTTGGGAATTGATCTACCGCATAATGAGCTTCGCACTTAGGACTGGCCGTATCACCCGAAAAGCACACATAAGTGCAGTTGAACCTGAATATCTCATTCGGCCTGGCACTTGTTAGTGTCACCGTTAACGTCCTCAAACTTTTACCTCATTGTCAACGGTCCTATAACTATGTAAACTCGCTATAGAGATGTGACCTCCCGCAGGGCTAGAAGATATGTTCGCTACTCGTTTAGACCGAAGGGTTGCCTGGGGAAACCTGATGAGATAAGCCCTCAGGGCCACCTTGTACAAGGAATTTCAGTTTTCTAACGATCGTCATTGATCCCCCATCGAGACACCAGGTGCTTCGTCAATGAGTCGAGCTTTATTCAACGGTCTTGGTCCATACAGGGTCTGGTCTGGAAAGAAATAGCAGGCCAAGCATAATAAATAGCTCAGGGATTTTGGTGGTGCTTAAACTCACACTGATTCGAGTTTCTTTGCGAGAATCAGCCATCATTCGTTTTTCCCGGCTCGGATTTATGGTCTTGGGTTACATCTCGCCTGCGATCAGGCGCCAAAGATTTGAAAGAAAAGGGCATCCGATACCGTGGTTCGAACACGGGACCTCACGATACTGTTGGATTGCAATCGTATGCTCAACCACCAAGCCATAGCGACGGAGGCGAGGCAATGTGAAAGGTGTCGTCGGTTGCGAATGTTCAACCTTATTGCAAGCCCAGGTGTTTTACAGTTCAACAAAAGGGCGGCCGGTCAAAGTGTGTTTTGGCAGGGAAGTGTTTGCAATAGGCCAACCGTAACATGAACCGGCAAGTTTGATTCGCACTCAATGCCTACGTATGGTGACTCAGTGATTTCAAAACTTGAGAGTTGGTTGCATCATAGCGACCCCGAAATGGATCTCCTGCTTTGCATCTCCGATATATCCGGCCAGGCGACAGTGCCCGTCATGGAGACCACAAACTTTTTTAGATTCCCATCAGAAGAATTGAGTATTGTTCCTCTCGACGAGGGCCCGAGTACTGGGACACCTTGGTCTTCACCTTCTTCAAATTTGGACCCTTTACATTCGAATGAGACGACATCCGTGTTGAGGTGTCAATGGTCCGTGGTGCTGTGGTCTGATTCCGTAGGATTCTGATGAAAGATGAACAGCCAACCAACAGCCAACCAACAGCCAACTGTCATTTTAGGTTCTCATTGCGAGGACGGAGCGTTATCCTTCGCGACCAGGGCCCGAACACAGGAGGGCACCTGCTCCGAGTCTCTACCTTATTGACAATTGGACCGTATGATTTGGTTAAAACAACACCTTCTGCTGGTTAGGGCTGCGACCCGTAGACCCGTACCCGTAAAATGGGTATGGAACGGGTATATACGGGCGACCCGTACCGTAGCCGTCCCGTAGAGGAGATAGCAGAAAGCCCATACGGCCGGGTTCCGTACGTACACGGGTGACGGCAGTAAGATACAGGTTTTTTATTCATCACTCTTGATCAATTCAATAAGCAGTACATATCGACCTCAAGGCATCGGATGGTGTCATGATGTAAATAAGCAAGTGTTAGGGATAATTAGAGGTGTCGTCTGCACTCCATAGCTCACATACCTGCATAGAACAAACAAGCGCTCGAAGCCGATCACTAGCCGAAGCGATCCCAAAGCGGAAGTGGCGGTTTAAACCTTGCCGCAACTTGACTAGAACCGTGCCGCAGCTTGGCTTGAAGCCGGAAACATTACGGTAATAATCCCGCAAGTCGTGGCAACAAAAGCGGCATGATACCTCGCCCCCAAGGAAATGATATTACTTGACCCGTAAAACCCGTACACGGCCGGGTACGGGTGACCCGTCTACGGTATACCCATACCGTACCCGACCCGTAGAAGCGCAGGTATAAAGTGCCTACGGCCGGGTCCTGTAACTGTACGACGGCCCGTGAACCTGTTGTTTACGGTGACGGGTCACAGCCCTACTGCTGATCTCCAAGGAAGATGATGATGATTGTCGACATAACACGAACAGCCGAATACTACTTATACTTGCCTTGGCCTTCCCACTCTTGTCTCGGAGTCGTCAATCCCCCACTTCGCGGGTCGAACCACTCTTATCCAGTCCCCGGGCATCGGTCCCCGAAGTTTTTTCTTCGCGTCTTTCCAACCAAACTTGTGCAAGCAAAATGAAAACGTGGCTGCTGGCCATGGAGGGCCGACGATTCTTTCCCTTGGTTCTGCTGGCCGCTCGGGTAACCGCACTCACGGTAAATGGACTGTCCTGCCCCTCCTTCGACAAAGGTGGCGACAACCTGGAGGATGCCCAATTTGATGGCAACTGGACCTGCACGTACTTCAGCGACGTCTCTTGTGCATATCTCTCGGACGCGAGTTGCACCAACCCGTTGGTATATAGGTCCCACCGCTGATTTCTGATCTTCAGGGTAGTTTCGTCGCATCAGAATCCTCAGATCCGAATATCTGCCCCACCGAGCTGGAGGGAGCGAATTTGAGGCCGTGAGTATTACTTCCGGAAGAGATGAACAGAAAAATCACGAAACATAGCACCTTATCCACAAGTCCTACGAAAACGCTTGCCACACCCCCACCATCTACACCTTCGTCTTCATCATCCACACCTCCGTCTTCGCCTTCGATATTCCAAACACAATCATCGCCTGGAAAATCCAGCAGTGCTTCTTCATCGTCATCAAGCACATCATCAGCTATATTGACGAGTGCGTTGAGCGGAAGTTCGGGGACACCCACGATCGCGAGCAGCAGTACGATGTTGAGTCAAATGCCGTCTCCAAGCGGAAGTTCCGCTACGATACTTGACAGGTATCCTTCTCTGGGTTCAAGCTATTTCAAATACTCGCACTCACCTGCGTACCGTAGCAAGGCCACACGCACCGGTGCAATCGCTGGGTCCCTTGTGTCCATTGGCGTTGTTGCCGTTATACTGCTGGTTGCATTGTGGCTGAAGCGCCGTCGCCAACAAAGTCCGCCCGACCCCGAGCAGTACAGCGTAGCACGCCCAAATTTCCTCTTTCCGGAAGGTAAAGCTGGGGCCACAGCCGATGGTGGGTCGCCCTCACTACCAATCCCTTTGGAATCAGATAACTCAACACGGGAAGATACCGGAGCGGAGAGAAACATCCCCGGAGACGAGACGTTGGCATTGCGCGTGCAGCGAATGGAGGCCCAGTTGCGGGTTCTGTTGACCGATGGGGCCACAGAAAGAGCACCGCCCAGTTACGGAAGATAGGCCACGAGTGGAGGCGCTTGGAGACTTCCATTTCGCCAGGGGAGAAGTGTCCTAATCTCACGCTGAACTCGGAGCGGGGAATCGAAGCGAGAATCAGTATAACTACAGCCTGGAGCCGCAGAAGTACAAGAACAGTATGAAATCGTGAAATCAAACATAGGAGACCAGACGTTGGCCGCCGTCGGCGTCTTGCGACAACTCCAGCCCATCAGTGACGCAAACCAAAAGAGCCTGATGCGTAGACCGGAGAAAGAGCCAGAAAGGCGGGGCACAGCACGACGAGTAGTGGCTCATACGTCAGCTGCAGCTGTACTTGGTGACGTGCTGGCCGTCATCGGACAGAAAAATGCGCTCGTGTGGAGGTGGCAGAAAAGCGGAAGACATTTGGAAGACATCATAGCCACTCGGATCACATCCGTCTAATGATCGTGATCGGATAATTACGGAGCCCGGCAGCTGCCGGAGTGAAAATTTTTCGGGGTTCTAGTCCAAAAAAGGCGCCATCACCGTCACCTGGACCAAAATTGTTCAGATCACGATTGCCCGTCACTCGTCACCTGAGCCCTTGGTCGAAACGCTACAGTACAAGAGGACGTCATTTCAACCAGATCCAGTGGTGTTCCTGGAACCTTTAGGTTTCAGGTCTCCAAGAAGTCTTTTGAAAATCCGTGTCCCGATATGGCAACGCGAACATTTCCTTATTGTGAGTGAAACCGCTTTGGAAGGATCACCACGTGCAAGCCTGGGCGGCTGGCGCGGCAGCGCGGAACGCCGCCTGCGTATCTTCCCAGACCAGCACCTCCAAGCTAAGAACAACTGCTAGGATCCTTGGTTCCAGGAATGCCCGGAGGGCCCTTTGAATAATGTTTCAGCACAAGAACAAAGGAATTCGGTATTAATGACAATCAGATTTCGAGCTTATTTATATTTAAGACGCCAACCCCCGGACTTGGTTGTATTGCATGACGCCACATTTAACAAAGTCGACCGACAGAGATCAGATCTCAGCCACGCGGGACTCGCAGATGTCTCTGCCGGCAGAATCTCGTGTTTTCTCTGATTTCTCGATCTCGGCTCTCTGTCTGACCCCAATTCTACTTGCTGGACAAACAATCATGAGCCATGCCGCTGCGCAAAATTTGTCGGAGGCCTTGCGCAACTTTTTCGTGCACTTGCTGAACCCTGAAGTCCGCACTAATTCCATTCCTCTCAATTTATAATTAAATTCATCGGTGTTTTCCCCGGGCCAATCCTTCACAAAAGTCCAAGATTCCCAAGGTTCACGTTAGAGTCCCTATAGGCTTACTCGACCAGCATCCCACCAAAAAACAACAGAAGCAATCATCAGGGCATAGATCTCAATAGCACAAGATGGGCGAGGGGCGAGAAACGAAAATAGAATTTTCCGAGACAGGTCCCGTGCCTGGATCCAGTGTGAGTAGCTCGGAGCCAAACATTCTCCTTGTATCCTGTCATTGCCTTGAATCACCTCAACTTTGAACGGATGAATCGAAGATTTCCACAAAGTTGATCGCGATTTGGGATACGGGTATCACCGGCGGTAGGGCGATCGAGAAAAAATGGGAACCTCAAATTTCAAGACTGCAGCTGGGAATCCGGTTTCACAAGGGGGCATGATCGAGTGGGGGAGGACTGCGCCGACGCGCCCATTCGGGGCTACGAGTGAAAGTTCTTCGACTTGAAAGTGCTGAGCATTTTAATACATTTTTTCAGGTGAGTTTCAAGCGGGTGGAATGACAGCCACCACCTCCTATTCGTGCGGAAAATGGACGGCTCCATTCAATTGACGATTGGTATGAGTGAGGTGTCTCGTCCCTACGCTGGGAGGAGCTGAATCGCGGCACGAAGAACGAGTGACGGATATTCAATGAACCTCTCAAAAGCTGGAGAAGGCGCGAAGTGCCGTCGACAGCTTGTATTCCCAGGAAGCCCCAGTGGGACGTAGTGTAATGTATGTACGACAGGGAATCTCGTAATGTACGACAGGGATCTCGGCTAATATCTCGGTTACCTCATGTTCTAGTGCGGAAATATCCGATCTCTTAATCTCGGAACTAAGACGCGGTAATTGATGGCTCCTTTATTCAGAGTCTTGTTTCCCAGTTGGCATCTTTGCGTCTCTGGGATAGGCAAATTGTCTCAATCTATATGTAGCAAAAAGCCATCCTCAAACTAAATTAAAATGTAGCAGTGAAGCCAATTTTAATGTGTAACATACATCACCCGTACTACCAGATTATCGCTTGGCACCTGGCTTGTCTCAAGGAGGTTGCCGTCGTGGAGGTACGTAACTGCAGGGTGCTTTTGAATTGAAGTGTGAAAATGGACGGCGGGGACCTCTGCTGAGTGTCTGATCGTGCGGTGTCTTGGAATTAAAAGGCGGCTATTTCCCTCCTTGAAAAGGGGTTGCAGGTAGGATCTATCCGCGGGACCTTTCCTCCGAAGACTTAAGACCCCAAGTTTATTTCCTTGCTTCCTCAATGTCTTCCAGCCACGAGCGCTCGGTATCTGTGACAATGTGCGTCGTATCTTTCACGGATTCTTTGTTTCTCGCTCATTCCGCCTTGAAGGGATGTGGTTCTTGGAGTCACTATACCCGGAGTCGCACTTAGCGTGTTGTTCCTCATAGCCACAGTATGGCTACGATGCATTCCTGGCTCTCGATCCCACCTCAATCGCGTCAGCTTCCGGCTACTCACATATGCGCTAGTAGGAAAGCAAGTCGTGTGACACTATCCAGAATCCTCGCGCTGACACCCTCCTGCTTCAGTGCTGCCTGTGGGGCGCTCGTTTTCACCAAAGAAAGGAAACCAGGTGCGACCTGCACTTTTTATGCCCTCACCGGGATGGTGCGTAATACCACTTGGCCCTTCACTGGGAATTTGATTTCACGCACCGTCTTCACATTAGGTGGCGCCCATGTTTTCTGCATGTATGTGTTGCTGCATAGCACTTAACCTTCCGTTCGTCATACCGCCTTTTCCTTTCCTTGTTCATCCGTGACACATTCGTAGACTGGTTCTTGCGTTCGGGGTAAATGGAAACAGAATGGAGAAATACTATATCATCGGCTCAGTGTTCTTTTGCTCGGCATGCAATATCACACCACTAGCATATGGCAAACTTGGGTAAGATTCACCCCAATTTCCAAGTCGCCGTCATTGACATGAGTCCATAGTTGGTACGCCGAGACTGGGACCTGTTGGTTCCGAGATCCTTCACCATCGAGAGACCTCCGCTGGCTACTGGGCACACAATCAGTGTGGATGATCTTAATGTCGGCCATGGAGGTCGTCTCCTTCTTAATCCTCGTTATCTTTATGATGCGGCATGCGGTCTGTTTTTGTCATGATCATTCCAATCGTCCTTGGAGCTTACTGAAGTTTGTTGCGCAGGCAACAATGCAACGTCTCAGGGCAGACACGTTGCCTCACAATACTTCTTCTGTCGCTTCTCGCACCACGACGTTCCAGTCGAGCCTTCCTGCACACCCCATTGTGCAATATCGTTCCATGGTTCTACGAATCGGTATGTAAGCAAGGTTTCTGTGAATCCCGGATCCATTTTCATTTGTGTGTTCTCAGGGTTGTATCCGTTATTCTCTTGCTTCCTTAGCGTTATGGCTTGCAGTTTAGATGTCTACACCATTTTGCACCCGGAGATGACTGAGCTCGTGTGTCTTGCATTTACATAAAATCAACATTAACCAAACAAACATTCACCAGAACTTCCGACTACGAATATTGGGTATATTCTTTCATCTCTTTGCATTCTTCCCTCATTAATTCTACCAGATCTGATGGTCTGGGCGCTGCGCCCTCTCATATATGCGCTTCTCGCTTGCACAGACCCGGTTCGTATTCATTCCTGCTTTCCGACGTAGACTTAGGAGCTGAAATTCGCTTTTATTTCAGTCATTCCTTCGTGCAATCCGCTCTCTATACCCTAATTCATCGTCACTATCGTCATCTATTTCTTTCCACGTTAAACTTCCAACTTCGAATCTGACCTCCACATCAAGTCAATGCACCGCAGACACACCACATTCGTCCAACAAGCAGGGCAACCCGATTGAAATCGTGAGGGCAGGCGTGGAAGCTCACTCACATGGTGGCCACAATCCGCCTATAACCGTAGAAGAAGAAGAGTCTTCCCAGGAAGAACGTGATAATGTCGCGGTCCAAATATAGATTTTACCCTTTCCTGTATTTTTGGCTTCGAACACCCAATTCAAAATGTGATTTCGTACCCAGTGTCCCGGCAAGTTGATCCAAGTGCGGAGTTAGCGGAGCTCACAGCACTTTGCGGTACATAAGGCGCGAACCGATTTTTTTTTCCATTTTGGACATTTTTTGATCCCCGCCACTAGGACAGTGGCGGCGGCCTCAATTCTCGGCCGTTTTCCTTGTCAATAGGCTCATCCGCTGCGCATTTCAAATATGCAGAGTATGGCATCCCTGCGTATTTAAAGCGCGGAGAAAACAAGTCTATAAACAGGCGAAAAGGTGAGCCCAGAACAAGTGTCCTACTAAATAAAATTCTCACTGGGGCGCTCCTATAACGATGTTGAATCCTGTATAAAAGATTCTTAGGATGCCATCCTCTGCGTATTTTAAATACGCAGTGGATAAGCCTATTGACAAGGAAAACGGCCGAGAATTGAGGTCGTCGCCACTGTCCTAGTGGCGTGGATCAAAAAATGTCCAAAATGAAAAAATATAGAAAACGGCATAGATAGTCAAAATTGGTTTTCATTGATTCACGGGCCCTTCCGCCACTTGAGATTCTGACTGTCCTACGGCAGATTCTTCCGCTTCAAATTCAGAATGAACGTGAAGGTTGACATGTTGGATGATCTGAATGATCTTCTCATAGACCTCATCGCCGATGCGGCATCCGATGCCTCGATGAGCCGGAGACATTGGCGGCCATGGTTTCCAGCGATACCGAACTGCGGCAACAAATGTTGAATTTTAACGGTGCTCACGCGTCTTTTGACGACACCATTAACCTTGTCCAGAAGCTCTTCACGGTGTTGTTTGAATTTCTTGTGTTGGCAAGCGAACAGGGCATGGGCAGGATCTTCCACATATGTAGACATAGCAGAATCTACAAAGTCTCCACTGCCGCGGAACAATGTTCTTCTCGCGTTCTTTCCAGAACCGACGCTCCACAGCAAGCCTGTGACTTGAGAGAATGAGCTTGGTTAGCGCCTTTCTGTGTTAGTGTAAAGTGATGCATTTCTCGCGCCGCCGCTCTAGTCTCTTCCAACAAAGTCAGGCTGCAAGACGCTTGGTACCGCCAAGACAGGCAATTCCTCTCGCCGGAAACATAGGCGTCGCAGAGCGTGTAAGTTCCGCGGTAGGTCGTCCTGTCTGAAAGTGGACGGGGACTTCAAAACCCACCCAATGGTTTTGAATCGGTGAATATTAATGTCGCATTGAAGGCAAGAAAGCGAAACGGACTTCCACGCTGCGTTCCGCTTTGCGATACCTTCCCTAAAGCCTGGTATTTCAAGCGAAAGGGATCTTGTTCTCGAAGGTCGTCGCAGCATGAGAGTATTGGGGTCCCCCAGAGTCACGTTGTCCAACCGAAATAAACGCAGTGTGAGCCACAAACCCCGAGAACGCAAATAGCAGCGAACATCGAGAAGTGATTCCCAGAGTGACCATTCCGCACATAAAGACCTATACATACATAAACTAAACGCTTATCATACGAGGAATGCCCCACGACCCATGTATGTCCAATGCACCGCACCGCCGTCGCCCTTCTCACGCCTCCCCCCGCCACCGCCTCCCCTCCTCGCCCCGTACCCACTCTCCCCACGGCACCCCCACGCGCCCGACGCGCTCGTGCCCCGGGAAGCGCCACTCCCCGCGGTCCCACGCATGGAGAAGCACCCCGTGGTACAGCGCGCGCACCTCGTTGTCCCTCCCTCCTTTCACCCCCCTCTCATCATCCCCATCGTTCACCTCGCCATGCCTCACCACCTCCGCCTCCGCCTTCGCCTCCACATACATATACATCCGCTCCCCCAGCTCCAACCACCGCACAGGCCGCCAATAGTCCGGCTCCCTTGCGAGGTCGTGCTGCGCCGCCAGCCACGCGCGTTCCGCCGGCGTCAGCAGGGGGAGGGGTTGGATATCTTGATTTTGGGGGTTCGGAGCCGGATCGGGGACGGGGATGTACGCGGTGTAAGGATGGGGCTCGAGCGTCGTATTGGTGTACGCCGTTTTCGGTTTGAGCCGCGGGGCGTACGCTTGGGGGTCAACGGGGACCGGTGTTGGGATTGTGCGCGGGTTGGCGTTGGCGTTGACGTCGGCGGGATCTGGGAAGGAGGTCAGTAAACGATCAGCAACGAGGATTATTTAAATGTGCCGAAAGAATTGACGATGAATGAGAGCCAAGCGCACGGAACGCAGAAGTGGACATGAAGGAAACAATTGAAACACCGATAAAGACCAAGAAAAAAGGCTCACCTGCCCCTCCAATCTCTCCCGCTCTCGAATTCGACGTCATTTCTGACTCTACGGCGAGTACAGCAGTGTCGTAAGCAACCACTCACAAAACAAGAGGAGGAAATCCAAATCACCTTTCGCATGCACACCGTCCGCAGAACGCGTCTCTCCCTTCCTCGAGCGCTTCGCCGCAGGCACAGAACCCCCTCCCCCCTCCCCATCTGCGCGCGGGCGTTTGCGTTTACTCCCCACCCCCATCGCCAAATCCGACTCCCCCCCTGCCCGCGTACCAGAATCAGGCTCCGCGTCCGCGTGCGCGTCCCCGCGTCGAGGGACAGGCGTCTCCCCCAGTGAAATCAATTTGGATTTGGAGGCGGCACGCGCCCCGCCGTTCTCCTTCGACCGCGAAGGCCTCTGCGGCGGCCACACCCTCTCTTTCTCTCCCTCCCCCTCCCCCTCCTTGGCTTTTGCCTTCTGCGTATCGTTCTGGCCCCCATTGTCTCGCTTACCGGCACCGCCGTGCGCGCCTGCAAACGGCCTCCCGTCGGCCCCATTCCCGATGAGGGCGCGGAGGACGGAGAGCGCTGTGCGGTTCGAGTCCGATTCTGGTTGCGGCTCCGGCTCCGCGGTGGCGTTGTCGATGACGCTGTGCGCGGAGGGATCTGCAGGGGAAGGGGTACGTAGTTAGCATTGCTATCCAAACAGATTGAGGTAAGTAGAAGTAGAAGTAGAAGACGCGTTTCATCAAAACAGATTGAAGCTGAAGACGCGTTTTACCCCTCCCATCGAAGACGCGTTTCGTCCGTCCCTCGAAGAATCCTTTCTTCCATCCATTCCGCCGAAGGAGAGGATAGGAGGCATAGAACGGAACGGGATGGAGAGGAAATACACACAGTGCGCCTTGTGTGACGTCGAATCGCGGGCACGCCGCGCGTGGACAGGAACCCCACCGCCGCCGTGTGGAATGGATTCTGGAAATCGAAATGCAAGTCAGCAAACGTACTTATGAGGAAATTTATGTGAATTGAGAGCAGCTTTTCGGAGTTGGAGTTTGTGGCGAATGAGGGTACATAGAAAACCCGACGCCGCGAATGAGAGTAGAAACCCCAATGCCGCACAGCTCAGAGCCTGAAAGAGCACAAAAGATGAAGAACGGCATACCTCGAGCTCCTTCGAGACCCGTAGCGCGGAATGGGGAGAGCGCACGGCGTATACCCTCGACGACCGCGTCCGGATGGCGATGTGGAGTTACCGTGGCTTCGTTCGGAGGGCTGCGAAGTGTACTATGGCGCAGCGTGGAAACTCGTGGTCGGGAGGTGGCGGGTCCAGCAGCTTCCACCGGTGCAAACTCATCTAAGTGGGCCTGGGGCACATAAAACCCGTCGCGGCGACGGCGTGGCTCGGCGCGTCCTGCGTGAACACGCTCCGCGGCGGCTGCCACCATGTCCTCGCTGCGCGCTTTCAGCGCATCGTGATCTAGATCGCAGCGCATCAGTGTCGGGTACCTAGAATTGAGATTTAATGAACCTGACGCACCTCGCAACGGCCCCGAAAACATCCGATCCATACGAAGCAGCGAGTCCCAGAGTCGGCGCCACTCGGCTTCCTCCTCTACGGTCAGCGGGCGGGCTACAGGCAGCGAGGGATCCAAGGCGAATGCGAAATCCTCACGTCCCACCTGGTAGACCTCTTCGAAGCAGTCCACGGTGAGGGACCCGCGAACTAGCGCGTCTCGTTCTTCGCGGGTATACTGTCGGGGAACCGGAGAGGCTTCTCGTGGAGGAATACTGGGTATTTGCGGCTGAACTTTCGCCGCTACGAAACAGCTATTAAGTGAAAGAACTCCATCTCATTACCTGCGCCACTCACCCGATTTCGAGCTTCCCTGCTCAGCCACCTGTTCTTGCCGCTCTTTATCTTTACCCTTCACATTCCGCTCGGCGGGTATCCTCGGCGTCCCTTCCTCGATCTTCACCCGCACTCGCGGCGTTCCACCTTCTACACCACCCTGCTCCGCTCTCGCCTTGCGCCCATGAATCACCGCATTCACCACTGTCGCCAAGTCCCACGCGTCCGCAGGCGAAACACCGATCTCAGCTCCTCCAACATGAAACGTCGGCCGCCCGCCTCTGTTCTGGAAAACGAGCTTGACGTCCTCGTTATCGTCGCCTGGGACGCCAGCGAGTGCGGGGAGGGTCGAGATGGGGAAGGGGACATGGAATACAGGAGAGCCGCCTAGTGTTTCGAATATAATCGTCGTTGTGCGGGGCATGAGCGCAGGGACAAGCCCACAGGAGACGCTCGAAGAGAGGAGGTGGTGGTACCGATCAACAAGGCGTGACTGTCATGTGACGGCGATTCGCGACCACGTGGTGACGCGTTTGATGCCTTCACCCACTTGGGATGATCAGCTGGAAACTAGGATTTAGGAAAGTTGATACCAGCTCTTCTCCAGGTGGTAGCTGGCTGGCATGTGTCAGCTAAAATTACAGCTGCAAACCAGCTGGAACCATGTAAATCCCATGTAATCATGCATCTTTGAACCACGTTACAACTTGAACCAGAAAAAAAAAAAAACGGTTCCTTACAGCTAATTGCAGTACCTAAGGCGCGGATTAAAAATCTCTGTTTTGAGATGTTTTCAAAGAATTCCCGATACTGGATTATTTCCTTCAAATCGACAATGGGTGCGACGTGTGACCGGTTTTACCTGTTCGACAGTTCGACACCGGCTGAATTTTGGCGTGACACCCCCAAAATTTCGACATTTCCCACTGAAATTTTCTCTTTTTTGCATCTTTCAGGCAATTTTGGGCTCAGCGTGACGCTCGGGAGGTTCGACAGAGGCCTGCGTGACGCGTGACCACGACCAAATTTCGGGATCGACACAGGGGTGCGTGACGCGTGACTGTCGATTTGAAGGAAATAATCCAGTATCTCAGTCAGTTCTTCACCGATTCACATGAAAACTATATAGATCTACTCAGCTAATTCATACGCAATTAGTGATAGAAAGAAATCTATGACAATATTATGTATTTGTAATTTTCTGGTTTTGGGCTGTTTTCACACCAAAAGCTGTCTAGCATTCTGAGAACATATCCCAGTGGTCTGATATATTGGGAAGGACAACATGTATAACTGAGGGAATTAGTGATAGAGCCAGAAACATATGAGATTCCTCAATAAATACAATGTTTACAGTATCTTTCAAGGCCAAAACTGGTGAATGTATCTGACGGAGCTGCAGGGACTGTAAAGTAATTTATCCGTATTTCTGGCTCTATCACTAATTTATTCCAGTCATACATGTTGTCCTTCCTCAAAAATTAGGCCACTGGAACATGTTTTCAGCATGCTAGATGGCCTTTGGTGTGAAAACAGCCCAAAAGGAGAAAATTCCAAATACATAATATTTTCATGGATTTATTTCTATCACTAATTGCGTATGAATTAGCTGAGTAGATCTATATAGTTTTCATGTGAATCGGTGAAGAACTGACTGAGATATCGGGAATTCTTTGAAAACATCCCAAAACAGAGATTTTTAATCCGCGCCTTAGGTACTGCAATTAGCTGTAAACTTTTACTCGTTCGGCAGTGCATCTAAGGCTCCAATGGTTTCCGTTTAGTTTCCGTTTTAAACCATTAAAATCGTTTATATTTCCGTTTAGTTTACCGGGGGTCGTAAACAGTGGATGACTTTCCATAAGCCTTATCATATTTTTGACCTATTTTGAGGGGTGCCAACCATGCCGTCAACACGTTTAGTCGTAGTAATTTAATCCTCTCTGGTTCCCACAAGCAATAGAATATCTTTCGCTATTGTTTTTGTTTGACATCACACGTGCAACATCAACAACACGTCAAACGCGTCTCGGGTCTGTTCTTCCAACGGGTCTTGCTTCTCTCTCGGTCTTCTAACACTTCGACACATGGATATCGACGCGTTCATGCTGCAGCAGCATCTCGAGGACTCGCCGGGATGGCAACAGCCATGATACTACTCAGGGTTTCCATGACTGGACTTGCAGGGTTTTTACCTCTACTGCCGTAGATGGCGTGGAGCATTCAATCGACGAGAAAGAGAGCAAGAGGGCGATGAGCTGGCGTGAGACACAGTGAGAAGTAACACGGTCCGAATGTAACCGGTGACATGTGGCTGTGTTCATCACGCAAGAGCCATCGAGAATTCAAGACAAAGAATTTGAGGAGAGATTATTCTGTAGAGGGGGTAGGGACCCCTCTTCCAGATTATAAAAAATTAATGTTTAGAAGAGGGTCCAAGAAATTCTAACCGAGATCTGAGGCCGATGGGGTCCTGGCAGGTGTCTTGTCACTGCGGTGATGCGACGGCGTTTGAGCTCGAAATATTCCAAAACATTTATTTAATGCTTATGGAAAGTCATCCAGTAAACAGATGAAAACTAAACCATAAACACTTTCTATTTTGGGGGCAAAATCCGGATGCGGTCCGACTACCGGTTCTGCCGGGTCTATGCCGTCAATCATGAGTTTCACTCCTTGTCATCCGCCGCCATCTTCCACCTGGCTCCAGTTCTGGCTGCCCAGCCAGATCGCCTGTGCAAGAGCGTGATAAGCCACCACTTTTTGTATCAATGGGTCTGATATTCCTCAGGCTGTCGACTGTTGGGTGCTTGCCGAGCTGCAGAAGGAGAACGGGATGGTCTTGCTATGGGCCACACTTTTCTCTGTGTTGCGTTACTTTCATTCACACCTCAAAACCGTCAAACTTTCGCAAAATTCTTCAAGGGAAAGTCCCGCGGGTCACTGGATCCTATTTCTTTGGGGTGCTGCTGGTGGAGTGGTTGAGGTATCTCTCGGATTCTTGGAGAAGGCTGAATCTGCACGCCTTCGGGTCATGCTATTCCATGGCATATGTTTTGGATAATTTTCACATATCACTCAATTAAATCTCTCTTGCTTTCTGGAGACGACGCGGCTGGCAGTAATCGAATTTTCATTGAATTGCGGGTTGCCGGAGAGAAGCGGTGGTGCGTCTTGAAAAAATAACCGCTTGTAAACAGTTTAAATTGTTTTTAAACCATTTACTTAGGGTTTTCGTTTAGTTTACCTCCAACCGTAAACGAAAACTAAACGGTTGGAGCCTTAAGTGCATCACATTGCATATGTTAGATTTCTTACATAGTAAGGCCTAATTAAGCTGTTTTTGCTCTTGCGCAGTGCCCTCATGGTCTACTACTGCACTTCGGTATAAAAATTGCTGTTTCTGAGCGGCCAAATTGGGCTTTCTTACCTTGTAAACTATGCACTGCGATCATCCGATCTTCGCACTCAGGCGGCCAGCAACTCTCAAAAGAGCCACCTACATTGATGTTTCTTCCTTTCCCCTCCATCATTGCCACCGCAACCATACCTTTACCTCACTCAAGCTCTCTGCTCATTGATCAAGCACCACCTCAGATCCCAAGCTGAAAGGCCTCATCAATAAATTCTTGGCTTTTCTCACGTTGCAATGGGGTTCGTTTCCCCTCAAAGCAGCGCCTCCCAGTAGCAGCCAACCAAGCCCGGAAAATCTCAACAGTAAAGGTGGCCAATATTCTGCTGTAATCTAAATCTTGCTCCTACCCCCAAGTCTTGCCCAACATCAATCTTGCAGTTCAAGATGATGTGTTAAAGATAGCCCTCCAATCCCCAGCTGCCGCGAGACGTTCTCGAACCAAAAGAATGTTGCTTGTTGTCTTGTAAAAACCCAGTACACAGTAGAGCATCAAACAAGTGTCCACATCACCCCATGCAAGCTGCCTATATACTGCCCCACTGACATCTCCGATACCCCCGAATGTCCAGCACCGTGATCCGCGCATATCCTCGCACCTCGCAGCGTGCACCCGAATACCGCCCAACGTTAACATGATGCTCTAACCCGAGGGTTGTGTAACTATGCATTTTTTTCAAGACCGCAGACATGGATCTAGTCCCCTAATTCTGGGGCGCCTGGAAAATCCACGTCTTCGTAGGACAGCTCCCTAGTACCGCAACTGCCTTGAACCCTTCGCCTACATCGCCAATTAACTTTCTTTGCGGCTGCGACTCCGGCGCTATTTTCGAAATCCGCTCACCAGCATTTCGGCGCAACCGGGAAATCCACTGTATTCGTACTCTCGCATGCCTCGACACTGTCAACAACCAGGTCAACACACCCATTTCCCTCGGCGCTCACGAGCTCCAGCGGAGCAACGAATTTCCACAGCGCAAGTGGGAGATCCCGTTGGAACGCGCATCCATGCAGACCTCTGCCATTATTTTCTATTGCTATAAGTATTATGTCTGCCACTATTTTCCATTGCTAAAAGTATTATGTTCCGTGCTTCTTTGTCCAAAAAAAAACCCCCAAAACATTTCTCAACTGCGTTCCATCCTCTCCTATTGACATGTTCTTGGACTCTCCTCATTTAAGCCATTTCACCACAGTGGGCGACGTACGATCTCATACGCAAGAAGATGTGAGCGCAAACGGCTCACTATTGGTGTCTTCCTTCACTTTCGCCTCGCCGTAGGGCTGTGATGTATTTCAAAGCCTGCATGTGTTGATTTAAGGGCATGAAACCGTACATTAACTGTGCGGGGCGCGTTCCCGTCGGCTGAGTCTGTTGTTGCAACTGTCGTGTTGTAGAACTCTGCAATGGAGAAAGTACAGGGCATGAGCTTGAGAGTGGAGACACCCTTTTCTTGAGAAGGAACTCACGAACGCCCAGAGAGATGTCGGTCACAATATTCTCTGTCGGGCGCGAGCGGCCTAAACCGTGGCGTCCAGAGCCACTGGTGCCGTCGCGCCGTTGAAGATTCAAGTTGTACAGCAGTGTCACCACGTAGAGCGGGCTCATCAAGTAGTTGAACACTCCCGGGACTACATGGATGATGAATCCGCGAAGCACGGTCAGATCGAATGATATGAAGCACACCATTGCTCTCCTTGTCTAAGTAGTACGATATCACCACTGCGACGGCAACCATGCTGGTGGTAGAGCCCGTCTGAAAGGCACCGACGACGAGGCGATCGATCAGCCTGTAGTGTATGGTTAGTATCAGTGATTTATGGAAGGGGACCGCTAACGAGCTGGTGGTTATAAATGACGTCTTCATTGTTACAAGTTTCCAGATGAGAGAGACGGCGATGAGGATATCTGGCGAGTCAAAAGTAAAGTCATTTCAACGCCCCGTGAATGCAACTAAGACGCACCTGCGGTTGCTGTACCCACAGTGAAGACCAGGACACCAGTGGCCACCTTGTTTCTCTGGAACACACACGTCTCAGGGGGCAGGGAATAAACTATCACTCCCGTCCATACGCACCGAGGAGAAATCGACCCCCGCCTGGCTGACGCCTATGATGATGGCGCCCACAAGCTGCGTTGAAAGTTAGTAAGCTGGTACGCGAGCGGCTTGATCAACAATGTGTACCCCGACGACAACGCAAATTGCAAGAAAGACCGCGAGCCATAACATCTTGGACCTATGGCATTTAAATAAATATTCCAATGAATGTTAGGATAACCAGCGCGGAAGACATACAGTCGATAGAGGCGCCGTATGAGGAAGGCGTCAACCATAGCACCCGTTACACTGTTAGAGATCGCGTAGAGGGGGTACCCCCACAACTACATCGGATTGGACTAGCATCTATGATGTGCGAATCTGGACCCTACCTGCTTCTGCATTTGCACCGTGTTCCCTTTCAGCAATTACCAGTCAGCCAGTTGCGCCTACCAACGATGAGCGGCACTCACCCCAGAAAGTCACTGTCGGCTGTTGAGGAATGCGTAAGGATTGGAGTTGGGAGGGAGATTATACTATTTACATAGTACACATTTGCGAATGCCCCGACCATTGACAGCGAAGTGGAGAACATGCAGCAAAGCAGAAGCGCCTTCCGAAAGCGCACGTCCTTCGGATACCTCGCCACATATTCCCAGGTCTTGCAGAGCGCCAACCCGTACAACATGGCAGCGAACCAGGTGCTGATTAACATCGTTCTACGAAGAACATCTTAACGAGATTTGATGAAAAGGACATGAAACACACCCAATGAGAGAGTCGTACTGGGCCATGATAGCGAGGAAGGACTGCAGTTCAAAACCTCTATACTTATACTTCTGCCGAAAAACGGTCGTGATTTGTATCGCATTTCGGGACCCTGAGCATGAGGTCTTCAATATATTGGGCGGCATCTTCCTCACGGGAATCAAAATACTCGTAATCGTTTCTGCGGCGCGCATCCACGTATCGTAATCTTACGGCGCAGCTTGATGTCGCAATTTACGATTCTACCTTGTTTCTTCCACGCTTGGTTTAATTGTATCCACCGACATACACGCCCTCGAAATTTTCTCCCCAGGCTCGAAAATCTTCCCTTGCTTTCTTGTACGAAAAGCCCCAAAGAAGTGCGCTGGGTGTCTTCACGTCGCTTCCAGGCCCCTGGAATGTCACCTTTCAGCTTTTCAAGGGATATTATCTCCATCTTGGCCGCTTTTGAGACCCTTGGAAAAGGCCTATGAGATGAGGATAGTGGTAATCAACGTAGGCGGCATATGCTCCAAGAGGAGACCGGCTTATGTTCTTGGAGGTCCGATCCGAAATCACCGATTTTGGCCATTCCCGTACATCAGGTTTTATGGCGATTCTGTACACATTATGATCGGGTACGCGGTTTTTTGGCTGAAATTATCAGCCAAACGTATCGGACCCCTTGGCTACCGAGGACCGTCAGCATGAGGGATCGGACCTTGGACGGCATGACCTCCATCAGCAATAAGTAAGTGAAAATACGGTCTACCTACCGACCTATGCAAACCTTGTCAAGATCACTCCTCTTCATCCTCCCGCACCTCTTGCTCGTCCTCCGGCGTATCTTCGGACCCTAAAGCATTGGAGGGCTGGCGGTCGAGCACGAAAGCTTTTCACAGGTTACGGAGCTGATCATGAATAATAAGGCTGCAAACTGGTAATAGACTAGGATGCAGTGTATGTAAAGACTTGCGCGAAAGCCATTCGAAATTCGAATGGTACGTCCAAGGGGGAATCACAATAAAAATTCCGTGCATGGGGAGAGGGGGGGGGGATCCAGGTTGGGTTGAAAAAAACTTTTCAGTACATGAAGTTTAGAGCATCAAAATGGCTAATAAACCATGAGAGAAGTGTTGGTTGGTTGTAAGAAACACAGATAAATGCCCAGGGAGTGTATAGAAGAAGATCTATCACTTCAATCCACACCTTCTGTGATTGAAGGCAAGTTGAAGCCAGCTGGAGTAGGTTTCTCAGGTCAGAAATTATCCAGCTGTTGGAGTATAGAGTGTTTAGTTATCACCAACACTCATTAACACAAGGAGGATAACCAATTTTGTACTGGCCAAACATGTGAAATACATTGAGAACCAATTTACAATGTGTTTTGAATAGTTGCTGGTTCAGTATTTGAAAGATGTTCAAAATCACTTCTCCATGACTCTGATATCTTCTGCATGACGTTGGGTATGCAGAACATAATTTGAATATATTTTAAATGCTCTTCGGTCCAAAAAATGAAGCACATTGTATATTCGTTCTTAATGTGTTTCACATCTTTGGCCAGTACAAAATTGGTTATCCTTGTTGTGTAAGTAGTATATACAAGTATGAATAAGTTCAAGAAGGTGGTGAGTAGTAAGTTGAAGAGCGGCGGCGGGACGCGGAGAGACCGGGCCGGCCCAGGGGTGGGAAACTCCTTCCCTACTAGGAAGGAGGGGGGAGGGGAGTCAGCTTGGGTCGAAAACCCTATATCCGAAATTTGAATCCCGATTTCCCCTTGGGCACGTCGTGTTATTAATTACGCGCCACGCCTCGCGATGGAAAGCCTTCTCGCATTTAAACAAAGCACTGAGAGACTGCATAGGTATTTTCAACATTATGGGCTGGGGAGCTGCACTTTTGGCCGTCGAGGTCTGTTGTGCTTTGACCGAAGTCAGTACGCCAAGTGAATCGGACCTTGCCTTCGACCGGCCATCTCCGTCCACACGATCGGATATCCCGCCTTTTTTTCGCCGGATTCGTTCACGTTCATATCGGACCTCAGGGGCGTTTTCGTGGTGTTCGCGTCCGCATCCGGATCGGACCGCCAAAGGCATATGCCGCTCTCCCACTCCATGAGCTGATGCCGACAGTTGTCGGTCGCCCGGAGGTTAGAGCACTTTGGCGCATGAAAAGTTTTGAATGTTCTCCCACTGCCCCCAGATTCACCTCGCCCGATTCACCCCGTTACTGGTGCCACCAATTTTTAATCTCCGTTCCCTCGAATAGAGGAAGTTAATTCGAAACAAGACAGACCTCCGCTTCGCTCCGGAATGCCAGACGAATGAAGAGCATGAAATTTATAGTGTACATGGTGGACAGAATATCACTGCTGAAAACTCACCGACCGAAAAGGGTGGTGTAGCTTACATTTCTTGCCATTAGGTTGATTTTAGGATTGGCCTCAGTAAAAGGCCCAGCCCAATTCTGAAGCAAAATTCAAAGTCGATTTCTTGCGGCAAGAAAATCTTGTCTTCAATAGCGAAAGACGGGACAAACACTATATAGCCTTGGATTCAAGAATCCAGTCCTAAAAAACAACCTGCAATGTCGAATTGCCGTAATTAATTAATGTTGTATCTCGAGGTGGCAACATGTAGTCGTCCGTCCAATTGTAAAACAACAAAGGCTGCTACTTGTAGTAGGCTGAATATTCTGCATCTTATCAAAGGCAGAGGAACTTTGTGTTGAAAAGTAGAGGAACCGAGCGCAGCCATTGATTTGTCCAGCATATCACCGTCATGTCGCAATGAAATGAACCGATAACGAAGATCATCGAATTTGGAAGGTGACCAGGGAAGTAGTAATTAATTAACCAAGGGAGTTCGAATGGTGACAGGAGGCGAAGGTTAGGACGTTGGTGAATGGGGAACGGATATTGATAACGGCAGCCCGCAGCCTCGGAGTACATCTTCGGACCAAAATAAAGCTGATATTGATACTCGCTACAATCCCGGCTAGAGTAACCTTGAGAGTGAGAGGGAAAGGAGACGTGATTATGGCGGCACCAGCATGGAAATACCCCAGATTTAGTTGAATTGATTTGATCCAGCTTAGAGGAAGGTGCCCAGCAGTGGACAGAAGTGTTCAGGGATCAGGGCGGGAATCAATCCAGGAGAGAATGTGGCCCAAGATTGTCGGAGCGAACAAAAGGGAATACACCTGGGGCAGTGCCGCCATTGCTGCCTCTTTGCCGCCCTTGGCGGCAATGTGACAATGTCAAATTTGACAGGTGAGTTTCTCATGTAGTATTGGTTCTAGTGTAGTAAGATGGATTTTATCCTATGAATTACGCATTTACAGCCGGATTCGAAGCCCCGACAAGCCCAAAATGTATGTTTGAAGTTGAGTTTTTGGTAGCCAAGGGCGGCAAAGTGACTTCGAGGTGGCGGCAGTGGCGCCACGAAGGGCGGCAATTTGGGTGGGGGGCGGTACGGGGGACGGTAGTGGGGGCGGCAATCTTCCCTCGTGACAAGGGCGGGCACCAGCAAAGCAAAACGCGTCTAGCTGATCTAGCGCCAGATCAACCAAGCGCCATGCCGCCATAATTGCATGTGGCGGCATAATTACATGCCTCGCGCCATAATAAGTTCTGGCGCCATAAGTCTGCCAGAATTCAATTATGGCGCTCGGCTTCCGTCAATATTATGTGGTATATTGGTTCATCCAAAGACAGGGAAGAATGTATATTCATGGAAAGCATTTATGATACAAAGGAGGGCATCACAGCGCTCGGTAGAACCCAGCGTGGCGGCGCAGGAAGTCTGTCTAAAGGACACTTAGGACAGTGGGGTGCTCTTGACTTGCGGAAGAGAGGATAGCGTAGGAGTAGCGAGCAGGTCGAGCTTCCGGGGACTAAACACACTACGGGATTGCGGAGTAGACGTGCGACGGTGTAGTGGAGCGATGGGACCCAGAACAAAACATCCCAAGTCAGCGGCAGTACAAAGGGAAGAGAAAGGCACACACCACTTAATCTGCCGTTCGTCTTCTTGCATTCCACGCTCTCTCTTCCCTTCACCTCATTGTCTGGCTGTACGAATCCCGACGACGTGACCACGAACTGCAATGTCAAAGGCTCGAAGAAGTCTTGCTCCTTGAAAGGTTATGAAGTTCTCGCGCCGCCGCCGTTAGTCTCTTCCAACAAAGTCAGGCTGCAAGACGCTTGGTACCGCCAAGACAGGCAATTCCTCTCGCCGGAAACATAGGCGTCGCAGAGCGTGCAAGTTCCGCGGTAGGTCGTTCTGCGTGAAAGTGGACGCGGACTTCCAAAACCCAAGCCATAGTTTTGAATCGGTGAATATTCATGTCGCATTGAAGGCGGGAAAGCGAGACGGACTCCCACGCTGCGTTCCCCTTTGCGATACCTTGAGTCTCCCTCCCTCCTTGCGCCCCCCTCTCGCCATCCTTCCCATCATCCCCATCGTGCAACGTGCCCTCTTCCTCCCCATACATCCGCTCCCCCAGCTCCAGCCATCGCACAGGCCGCCAATAGTCCGGCTCCCTTGCGAGGTCGTGCTGCGCCGCCAGCCACGCGCGTTCGGCCGGCGTCAGCAGGGGGAGGGTTTGGATATCTTGATTTTGGGGATGCGGAGCCGCATCGGGGACGGGGATGTACGTGGTATAAGGATGGGGCTCGAGCGTCGTATTGGTGTACGCCGTCTTCGGTTTGAGCCGAGGGGCGTGCGCTTGGGGGTCAACGGGGACCGGTGTTGGGATTGTACGCGGGTTGGCGTTGGCGTTGACGCCGGCGGGATCTGGGAAGGAGGTCAGTAAAAGATCAACAACGAGGATTATTTAAATGTGCCGAAAGAATTGGCGATGAATGAGAGCCAAGCGCACGGAACGCGGAAGTGGACATGAAGGAAACAATTGAAGAAAAAGGCTCACCTGCCCCTCCAATCTCTCCCGCTCTCGAATTCGACGTCTTTTCTGACTCTACGGCGAGCATGGCATAGTGTCGTAAGCAACCACTCACAAAACAAGAGGAAATCCGTAATCACCTTTCGCATGCGCACCGTCCGCAGAACGCGGCTCTCCCTTCCTCGAGCGCTTCGCAGCAGGCACAGGACCCCCTTTCCCTTTCCCCTCCCCATCCGCGCGCGGGTGTTTACGTTTACTCCCCACCCCCACCACCAAAGCCAACGCCAAATCCGACTTCCCCCTGCCCGCGTACCAGAATCAGGCTCCGCGTCCCCGCGTCGAGGGAGAGACGTCTCCCCCAGTGAAATCAATTTGGATTTGGAAGTGGCACGCGCCCCGCCGTTCTCCTTCGACTGCGAAGGCCTCTGCGGCGGCCGCACCCTCTCTTTCTCTCCCCCTCCTTTGCCTTTGCCTTCTGCGTATCGTTCCGGCTCCCATTGTCTCGCTTACCGCCAACGCCCTCTCTCGGCCCCATTCGCGATGAGCGTGCGCAGGACGGAGATCGCCGTGCGGCTGGAGTCCGACGACTCCGGCTCCGGCTCCGCGCTGTGGGTGTCAATGTAGGGGATGACGCTGTGGGTGGCGGAATCTGTAGGGAAGGGGGGCCGTAGTGAGCAACCCTGGATAGGATGGCACAGGGTGGGAGAGGATGTGATGGAAGATGAAGAGAAGGAAGAGAAGGAAATACCCACCGTGCGCCTTGCGGGACGTCAAATCGCGAGGCGGCCGCCGCGAGTGGATAGGAATGTCACTGCCGCCGTGTGGATTTGATTCCGGACATCGAAACAGGCAGCGAGGGATCCAAGGCGAATGCGAAATCCTCGCGTCCCACCTGGTAGACCTCTTCAAAGCAGTCCAAGGTGAGGGACCCGCGAGCCAGCGCGTCTCGTTCTTCGCGAGAATACTGTCGGGGAACCGGAGACGCTTCTCGTGGAGGAATACTGGGTATTTGCGTCTGAATATTCGCCGCTACGAAGCAGCTATGAAGTGAAAGAAATCTCATTACCCGCGCCACTCACCCGATTTCGAGCTTCCCGGCTCAGTCACCTGTTCTCGCTGCTCTTTACCCTCCTTCCCGTTCCTCCTAGCGGGTATCCTCGGCGTCCCCTCCTCGACCTTCACTCGCACCCGCGGCGTTCCTTCTATCCCACCTTGCTCCGCCCTCGCCTTGCGCCCATGAATCACCGCATTCACCACAGTCGCCAAGTCCCACGCGTCCGCAGGCTAAACACCGCTCTCAGTCCAAAATGAAACGTCGGCCTCCCGCCTCTGTTCCGGAAAACGAGCTTGACGTCCTCGTTATCGTCGCCTGGGACGCCAGCGAGTGCGGGGAGGGTCGAGATGGGGAACGGAACGTGGAATACGGGAGAACCGCCTGTTGTTTGGAATACAATCGTCGTTGTGCGGGGCATGAGCGCAGGGATAAGCCCACAGGAGACGCTCGAAGAGAGCAGGTGGTGCAGATCAACAAGGCGTGACTGTCATGTGACGGCGATTCGCGGCCACGTGGTGACGCGTTTGATGCCTCCGCGTTTTGTTATCACCAAAGGACGGCATTGCTGCAACCGTGCAAGGCCATCAAATGCCTGACTTCGTCGCAGATAATAATCACTGATTGATTTTTGAACATCGGTGGCCAAGCCTCAACAACCCCGTATATTTAAAGATCAGCTGGCATGTTGAATTCCGCCAACTTCGCACGCGCACAAAATGGCCACACCACGTAAGTCTCTGGAGAAAACGCCAAAAGCGTAATCAGACCATCGGCCTGTTCAGCTGTCACATGGGCGCCAGAAAAGAAAAGTGGTTAGGGCTGATAAAGCAAAATGAAGCACAAGACAAACCTCTGTTTCGCTCCGGAAATTTGGGAGGTAAATGAGGAAAAATAATAAAGTGTGTGTCCATGCGGGGCAAATACTAAGTTTCCTGAGATACCAATGGAGATAGAAAGTTGCGATAGGATAAATAGTGGTGCTCATTAACCCGTGAAACGAGAGGCCGCCGGAACCCCGAGAAATCAATTTCAACGAGTATGCGAAGCGTATAGAAAACACGAGCAATTTCGGACCAGTGAAGTAGTCAAAACACAGTCCTGATTGAGACCATGGAACCAGCGGCGTGATTTTAAGTATAAGACAGAGAGAGCCATGAATCAAGATTGAGGGCCGCTATTAGCGACATAAACCAAGAAAGGAGCATTGAGCCCCAAAAGATGCTCAAAATAGATGGTGACTGGGGGAATAGCGTTGAACCCAGGTCGAGAAAACACGCCGGCCGTAACGCAGAAACGTCGATTGGAGTAGCGCTTCTGAAGGCAATTCTCCTGTTTGTTACTCGCTGCCTTTTTGCATTCTGTTCCAATGTCAACTCAGATCCCAAGTCCCAAGAGTCTCAATTTTCAAGGCACGTTCAAACAGTAGGTTGTGGATTCGCAGCTCAATCTTGTGTAGAGCCGGGAACTAGTCTCCCGATTGGAACAGATATACTCGAAGCCTCGAACTTCAATGTAACTGACTTTGCAGAATTCCACGGTAAGGTTCAATTTATTCAAAGAGGTCAAAAAACCAAGTATCCACAGGGCCGTCTCTGAATGTTCCGGATCTCCCTCAAAGATCTGAATGTCTAATCTGGGACAGTTCTCTTGGATAAGTTCTGAGGCTCTATTCCCAGCCGTCACGTCTCAGTCTACAACAGGCTCACCGGCGAATTTCACCGCCTCAACTGAACAGTTCCAACACTCTGTAATCACAGACAATGGTTAGATTGAATAATCACAAGCGGTTGCTCGGCCGCTTCGCGGCCTCGCATTCCCTTCTTCGTCCGGTAGATGGTGCCGATACGGGATAGACCAAGCTCGGACGGCGCGGGCTCCAGGCGGGATAATATCGGATCAAGCTGTGTCAACTGACGAGCGGAGTTTGAAATGGCTTCAGACAGAGCAGCTTAATTTTAAAAAGAGGGTGATGAAGGATTTTAATAACTATCCATAAACAGACGCGGGGCTAAATTCATTCAATCCTACTGGTGAATTGCTGAATTTCTTATAGCCACCTTGAAATGAATACTCACCAGCCTACGAATGGCAAAAGATTTGGTGAGCACTTTTTCGTAACTGACCACTTGATTCTGCGTGCTTCGTTTCTATGATATTACCTGCCTATGGAAATGCATGTGGCTAAGTATAGAAATTTGCTCTGTGTTCAGCATTTCTATGCTCGCTATTGCCGCGGATCAACACTACGGCGAAACAACTCTGCAGCCACTGACTTCTGCTGTGATTCCACCGTCGACTGTGGAACCTGAAGTTCTTGTATATGATCAATTGTTTATATAGTGAGGCACGAACGTTCATATAAAGACTCTGTCTATGAGAGACTAGATCAATTGCACGATTGCGTGACAGGGAACTGAAGTCGAAACAAACGCCCAAGTGATGAATCAACTTCCGACACCATTGCCTCGTTTTCTACCGAATGATTAGCAATACTGCAAACCGTCATTAGCTCTTTGTCATGAGCAATACATTCGCTGGCCGTTTTCCGGGGAGCTTACCAATTCTTAGAAATCAACTTAGAAATCAACTTTGTATCAAATCATATCCCCTTCAACAAGGCCCATTTCTCACGGATGACGCCCCGTGTACTATCCCTATCCAATCGCTTTCTTTTGCGTGGAGGGGTTGGGGCAGGAGTGCTATCAGAACTTGAAATTTGTCGTTTTGTCAGCGTTTTGTATTACTAATACAGTGAATTTGCTCTCTTTACTAATACTCTGTCTTGCCCTAACCCCGTAGCGTGAGACTGGCTCTTCACAATCTAAAATGGGGTGAATTTCGCTTAGCTGCAGCTTAAACTGTGGTAGGCGGCAACCATTGAGCACCATCTTCGACATGTTATTGGGCCCACTTTCAGTGCTGTTGCTCCACCTCTCAAGCCTGTATTTTCGCCTCGGCGCTGCAAGTGCAGCTTGCAGCTGCTCGTCCGTCATTGTTCCCGTCCACGTCGATGTTCTCGTCCCGAAGGACCCCACCGATGTATTTGGTGGCCTCAAAAGTAATGAAACGAGCCTACGGCGCGTAAACACCACATACAACATTTACGGTGTGTTCTGCCAGCCTGACGTCGGCAATGAAGGTCAGTCACAAGGCTGCTCCTATTCTCAATGATTGTTTGATCTAATTCCCGTCTCAGAAGTGTTGCAGCTCCTAGCGCATGGGTTCTCCTATACCAGCCAGTATTGGTCGCCTCCCATCGAGGAATTCCGAAACTATTCCTACGCAGCGTTCTCGTGCGAGCGCGGTCTGCCGTCGCTTGCCGTCGATTTGTTATCTGCCGGGTTAAGCTCACGGCCGGCCAATGCGTCTGACGTGCAGTTCGCCACCAGCGCAGCTGCGCTCTCGCAACTCGCACAGTACCTCAAAAGCGCGTCCATCCTCCCCGGCGTTAAACCATTCCAAAAGATCATCGGGATAGGCCACAGCCTCGGCTCCGCCCTTTTCGACTTCAGCGCCATCGTTGATGGCGTACAATCGCCCTTCGACGCCCTCGTTTTGACCTCCATTCTCACTGTTGGTCCAAACGATCCCCCTATTTTGTCATCGTTGGTTCCCATTGCTGCGCGGGACGCCGACCCACTTCGCTGGGGCGCGCTCGATCCGGCGTACGTCACTATCAACGACCGCACCACGTTCTACCCCGCCGATCCGACAGCGTATTCGCCGCGTATGCTCCTATTCGACGGGTTCACAAAGGACGTGGGACCCCTAAACCTGCCAGCGCAGTTGAACTCGGTGTCGATTCCCGCGGTGAACTATACCGGAGCGGTCGCGAAGGTCGTGGGCGCGGAGGACCAGGTTTTGTGTACGGCCGATCGATGTGTTGACGTCGAGGCGTTGAAAGCGGCTGAACAAGTGGTGTGGCCGGCTGCAAAGAGCGTTGAGGTTCTGGTGTTGCCCGGAAGCGGGCATGATTTGAACCTGGACTTTCACGCCGGAGCGGCGTGCGAGACAATTTTTGGCCTTGTCACCAAGTTTTCTGATAAGTAAGAAGTGGCTGCTCGGCCGCCCTTTCCATTAGACTCGACATTCAAACTGTAGAGGTTAATGTTAAGGATCAAATCGGCTTGAGAATAAGCACTGAGAAGTTTCATGGTTGGCACTCACCGTCCGACAAAATGCGCAGATAGTAGTGTACTCCAAAGTCAATTGTTTGATCCGAAGATTCTGGACCCTGCATTGGAACGGCTGACCTCAGTACACTGAGCCGGTCCACGAGAATGAATGAAGGTGAATGTAGGAAGCATGGATTGTGGGGAGCAAGCGGAAGGAGTGGAAGGTGATGCAGGGATTATGATTGAGAATAGATAGGCGACTGCTCAGTCCTGGCAATGTCAGCGGAACGTTAACGTGCCATTCAACAGTGTTCGTCATGTTAGCCGTTCTTGCTCTCGAGCTAACTGGGTGGTTTCTTTTCCTGGACCGCCAAACACTATTCGTAAGTCCTCGTCATCGAAGTATAAGTGAAGCACTCACCGTCCTATTCCACAGTGCTCACCATGACCAATAGGCCTTCAGGTGGCGTTTTCAGCGACTGGATCAATTGCAGTCGGCGAAGCAACCGCTTTCCCTGCCGCTCTTGCTCCAGCAGCTGCCGCTCCAGACGTTTTAACTCCAGAAGCATTATTGGTTTTACCATACTTTGGGGTTACCGAACCAGATCTAAGGAAGGGACTGAAGGGACTGAGGACAGAGCAGCATCAAACCGTTGCCCGAGATGCCCGAGTGGATCGCGGTTCCATTTGATGTCATGCTATTATGATCCGTTCTGCACCCCCAGAATCCAATTCAATTTGATTTTTTGCGCTCATTCTGTGACCCGGCTGCGATCCATGCAGTCTCAGATCAGCTCTGAGGGATCCTGCACACGAAAAATGCTGTTTTGCAGGGCCCAAACACTGATAAACCAACTTTGTTCAACTGTGGTAGGCCCTCGAGTTGGCAGCCTTCACTAAAGCGATCAATGCCCCGTGTCAGCGAGCTACGGCCGGACATGACGAACTGGCGAATGAAGTTGGCGGGGTGAGTGGACACTGAAGAATAAAGTAAAAGGTAGACTCCGCGCAGTTTGAACGCGCAACCTTTCCAAAAATATGCTTACGTTTGTGCACCACCTCCATAATCTAATGAAAATTTGTGACGGTGATAGGGCGTGTAACGGGATAAGCATGAAAACACCCAGTTTTTATTCTTTTTCACGTCTATCAGTATGGGAAAGGAGAGGCATTAGATTTGAGAGCGTACACCTCTCTCCAGAGGTGGTAGGCTACACTGTTGATAACTGAAAGCCAGTAGCTAAACAACTACAAGGGTCGATGACTTCACAAAGGCTCTTACAGGTTTTGCATTCTGGTGGGAACTCACTACGCTGGGCTATGAGATGCAGTTCTGCTGTGTCTCTATGCATCAAAGGTGACCAACGGGGGACTACCAATCATCATTAGTTGACTGCCTTTACTGGCAGGAGAACCAAACAGTTTTGAACAGAGATGAAATCATGATAACTGAAAGATACGGAGTCCAGCCAGAGGAACATGTGTTCCTCCCGCTACTACGGACCACTCATTAGAAGCTGGTTTGAGGACATCCCTTGACTGGCAGCCATACACTTACACACTAGAAAGACTAGCGGGCGTAACGGCCAGCAGCGATCGAGGTACAACCCGCACATGATATCACATTTTTGATGACGGTCTAGCGGCTGCAGCTCAGCGGTCTGAATGCAACACAAAGAGGTCGGGAAGCCTTTATTCCACCTGAGCCATAACTCCCAGTGGATGGAGTCCTACATAAGTAGCCCGCTGCAACTAGAAGACTGAAAGATAACTGGCGGACAGATCAAGTCGAGATCATGAGTCAGCAGGAATTAGAAGAAGCGGACTATGTCTGTCATATCCATCAGAAGATGAGCACGCCATAGAGGATAGGCTCCGGGTTTATGTTGAGTATCTCCAGCGGGAACTTAGAGTACTCAGGGTTTTGATATCCCTGCAGTACCATTGGCCATTCACCCATTGGCGGCGCGACACGGTTTGATCCTCTACAGTTCCTTTCATACCCTTTAGTGACCTCCCATTTGTATAAAAGACTGTATTAGCCAGTAAACTATCTGCCTGGAGATCAGGGTGAATATAGCGGACTCTTGAAATAAAAAGATATCATCTCTTGTGGTTCAGGAGTGGTCCCCGCCGTTCATAGCAGTGCCCCTGTTGCTGTAGTTCCATTGCCTGCAGTTTGTGAGCTACTTTTGACGATATAGCTGAGCATGCTATTGGCCCGTGTAAGAGCCCTCATTGCTGTCTGCTGCTGTGCCCCAATAAAATTATTTTCCATGAACAAGTGCACAACAAAGATTAAATAAATCCTATACATAAAAAGACAATGTGCACAGCCTTTGACAGAAAGTCACGAGAAATCACGTGGTATCATGTGCTATTGTGGGGTCACCTGTTCACTCCCATGGTGGCGCCGCGTGCCACGAGCATTAGCAAGCAATAGTGCAGCACCTCTCGGAATCCACCGTGTGTGGGCAAACTCGGAATCTGCTGTGTGCGGGCATCTATGTGGCAAAGACATGGGTCTTAAATCTAGTACCAGAAGAATATATCAGTGAGCAGTCAGGTGACAGGTCACATAACAGCATGTGAAAGCACGTGACATGTGAGTCGTTTTGGAGTGAGTCACAATGAGTCATAGAAGAAATGACTCACACTGGGTCTATATAAGAAGCAGCAGTCTGAGGCTTGGAGGAGTAGTTCAGATTCCCCCTGTTTGTACACATTTGGGTAGTCTATAATTCATCTCTTTCACAATCTCATACTTGTACTTGAGTTCTTAGAGACTGCTAAGAACTATCTACTTGGTCCCTTCAAGTCTTCCTGAATCTCTTACAGAGAGTTTAGCAAAAGCTGTCAACACAGCCTTCATCATCGCTCCTGCTTACATAATCACCAGTCTTTATTACGTAATCACTACTCCGTTCTTCAGCAACTTACTACCAAGTTGTTATGCCCATGCAACTCCAGGACAACTCTCAATCACATCTGGCCACCTCTGGCCTCTCTTCCGGCATTCTTCGCCACTTCCAGATTCACATCCAAACTTGCAGTCCTCCGACTTCTGACTTCCAGCTCCAGCCTTGGAACTCTCATGGAACTTCCTCGGACTTATCCCACAACAGCAAGTCCACACGGTGTCGTATCCAATGGTTTTCATCAGTCATCCGACTCACCATCCAATCCTATGTCCTTATGCACAATGCTCCACATGCTTTCCTTTATTGTTCTTATTGTTAGGCGGCTTATCTTATTGTCTTTTAGTTACTTTTCTCTGCATCCGGAATTGCTCCATAAATATTATAAATATGTAGTACCGTCTTGGATGTACTTCAGTTTGATTATTAACATTGTTTCTGGTCCCAACCATACTTCTGGTTGATCTCCCGTGCTTCCAATACATCCAACTTAATGTTGTAACCTTGTCTCTGCCCTTTGCATACTCATCTGGTCGTCCTTCCTTCCTTCCGGCTCTTCCGACTCCTTCATCTTGACAACCATAACTTCATCTGATGTCCGGACGTGACCTCCGTCCTTTGTCTGACGTCCAGACTTGTTCTGACCTCTTCCGGTCTCAGCTCCGACCCTCACCTTTGGCTCCGGTCATCTGGAAATCCATCCAGCCTTAATTCAACTCGTCCGGCCGATGAGTGAAGTCCTTCGGCCATCCTCGTTGTCATCCTTCCCTATTCAAGTTGCCAGTAGTACAATCCCCACTCACCCTTAACCCCCTGTGGTGTAGTGGTTTTGATATCCATAGTTTCAGATCCTAGATCATTGACCTCTGTTAACTTCCGTACTTCTGTTAACCTCCGTCTAGTTCCGTCCTCCAGCCTTCCACCCCTCCGGCCCGGACATCCGTCATCTGGAACCTACCTCCTCTTCTCCTCTCTTTCCTCCCTTTCCTGACACGGATATAACACAAGTTCTAAAGGGGCAACTCTTCTTTGCAGCCTTATTGCATACCCTGAAACCTGTTGTTTCAGAGGAGTTCAAGGAGAACTAAAACTCTGTGTTATACCGCCACCTTTGGTGTAACTGCCCCCGTCGCTGTACTGCTGCCGCTTTCGATATAAGTGCCTGCACTCCCTAACCAGGAGTCCCCGCCATTTGTGTAATTGCCCCATAGTCAAAGGCTGCTGCCTTCCGTGTAACTGTCTGCACAAGTAGTAGCCACTGCCATCAGGTTGAAACCCACCTTGGTGTAGCACCACCACCTGCAGTAGAAGTGACCCTGCTCCTAGCCAGAGCCGCTGCTATTTGTGTAACTGTCCCCGCGTTGTCGAGCTGCTGCCAGCTGTGTTCCCATTGTACCCAGTAAGGCCTGTCTGTTGACAGTCTGCTCTGCAATTAGACAGGTTCCACGTCAGCCATTGGACCCATTCAGTGGCTCCCGGATTGTGCGCAAAAATAGCAGGTGAATGGCTTCAAATGAGCCATTCACAGCCATTGACATCATATTTTGGCGGTGGAGCCACTCGTCTGCACACAGCAAAAATTCCATCAGGTGGCCCCAATGGTGTTCGCACAACCTGTCTATTGCTACCTGTTGGCTCGGTGTCAGTTGTTGTTGAATTCTGCTTCCCTCAAGAATTGTCTGGCGGTCATTAGTCTTTCTATTGAACCCCTTGATTCTCCTGTGGTCAGAAGTCCCTGCTCTGCATAACAGGTTCCCAAACAGCCCGTTGTTATTGCTTTCCAACTACAAAGACATCCCTTTTACTTCCCTTGCACACCTCTTGAAGGGTGATATGTACCCTACTTCCCCGAACACATTCACGACATTTGGAGTTGGAGTTTGTGATATATTTTGTTGGTTTGGATTGTTGGATTGAATTGTGTCTTGTGACTCTGTTCGCTGCGCTCTCTGGTTTGATAGTTTGAGTTAACATTTTGATTACATGGCTGCACCCAAGTGCACCGTTTCAACAGAAAAAACCCTGCCACCATTGACCATAGAAGAATCTAATAAAAATAAGACACAGCCACTAATTTCATTAATGACAGTAAATCAGGACCGTAAAAATGCGAGGTCGGAAAATGAGGGTTTCGAGATATTATGAAAGATTACTAAGTACTCGTAAATAATGCTATGCTAAAGAAATAGAGAAAGCAAGAGAATAAGGGAATGTGCTGCAAAAAAATGCACTTAAACAAGGATTCAAAAGCAAATCAGCCAGTTATTCTAGAGGGGGCTCTTCTGGAGGGGATTGTAGAGGGGGCAGAGGTTCTTCCAAGAGTCGGGAGTGGGCTCGCTTGTCAGGGATCCCGTGTCCTCCGCGAACACGATCGCAAGGCCGCTGACATCCCTATCAATCCGATGAAGCAACTGTTTCGGTGAGACTCACATATCCAAGTGCCAGTCAATGTGGCAATGCAAGAACCCTGAGTATGAATTGATCAAATCTTGGGTCACTGGGGATAAAAAGCATAACATGCGTACATGGACCGGCGTTGTCTGTGACGAACCGGATGGTGACATTATCGCTGGTCGAAGGTCCAGTGGACACGACATCACGAATAACCTAGGGAAATTTTATTAGCTAATTAATATACTGGATTTCACAAGAAGGACGAACGGGATTGTCATAGTTGTATGACGAGTTTCCTGCGCTGCGAACCACCCAGAAGTTGTGCTGAATAAAATTAGCTCTCAGCATCCTGGGAAAGGTAGTGGTGACTCAACATACCCCATGAAGATGGAAGGGATGCTAGACTCAATTAGCACTTGACATGAGTTGGATGAACTTGTTACTCACAGGAGCAGCAGGACTACCACCAGGAACGCTGATTTCGATGACCTTGTTAGGAGGCAAGGTGTACACACTGCCAAGAGGGAGAAGATCTTGTGCACTTTGCGCCCCACTGAGTATTTGCAGCAGCACCGGGACGCTTGGAGGGTGAAAGGACTTGTGGCGAGAATTCATTCAGTGTATTATTTACACAGGGAAAAGAAACAAAACTTACGGCGCCGTTGATCTCGTATTCGAAGTCCGTGAAATTGAATGTGATGTTCAGATTGAGGTTGACGTCCGCGCCGCCGGCGTAGTGATCTCCAGGCGCGGGTTGGGGAATGAGTGGTCGCAGCGATGTTTCAACGAGGGGATTCATCGAAGTGGTGTTCACCGTCGTCGGTTCAACGTCTAGTGCACCGTGGTAGCGAAGGACAGCGGAGTTGATTCCCCCGTCAAATCCCTGATCAATTGAATTTATCACATCTGGGTTGGCGCGAACCCAGTAATTGCCGACAGGCTGGGTTGCGTTCAGCACGAAGGAGTAGCGTTGACCCGCTATGAAATGAATGAAACTCGTGCAATATGGGATGTTTACAAGTATACTCACTGAATATCTGGATTGAGTCTACAGTAAGAGGCTTGTGGTTGACGCCATCCACCTCGATGATAGTTAGGTTGTGGCCGTCGATGCTATAGATAGGTTAACTTTAGTTGCTCGAGATGCAGAAAAAAGTCTCGCCTGAAGACAAAGTTGGGAGCACAGCTGATTGAAACAAGTCTGAACCGATAGCGGAGTCCGTGTTTAACATTAACGACGGCAAGTGGGGAAGGAGGCTGTTTGGACGTCGGCAAACCAAAACAATGCGAGAAACAATGTAGCACCCACTCCGCCTAGCCGGACATTTGAATCAGTTAGGCTGAATTTTTGAAAACGAGCGTCAAATCTCGTACCTTTATAACGTCCCAATCCGTTGATGAGCGTCGAGTTGGACACCGGGAAATTCGGTGGAGGTGCACTGTTCAGCATTTAGAAACATAAACTCCCGATCGCAAAAGCCGACCCACGTTTTCGAAGGGTAGTGGTACCAGTCCGCTAGGGTGATCACAGTGGATGCTGAAGAACAAGTAAATTCCTGATAATTTTGTCAAAATTCTGAACTACCGTCGTCAATGTCATAGACTATTCCCCTAGAGTCTCAGTTGGCCCGACGAAGATAAACAACTGCAACACATACGGTATTTATGCGGGTCTTCCGGATCATAAATCACGAGAGGACCACGAACACCATCGCAGTACTGTGTGGCTGTATTTATATTAATGTATGAAATCATACCCTCAAGAGCGACACGAACAGAGGTGACTGTGATACCAATAGGTTCCCGCTTGTCCAGGAGCGGAGAATTGGTACAAGAAAGAGTGATCCGGAACTATAGGACACTCTAGATGCGAAAAATTTCAAGAGGTTGGAACAGAGGACAGAAGAAACCATTTACGTGTGACAAACGAGACTCCATCGGCCCAGCTGGTGTTCTTTTGGAACAAACCGTGCCAGTGAATGCTCGTTGACAGATACATCGTAGGATCCGTCAGCTGGTTCTGTTAATTAAGTCATTTTCCAAGTATCCATGCGACATGAGAGATAGGACTACCTCTACGTTGATGGCAAAAGGAAGGTCCTAAAAAGCTTTCAAAAAAGCAGAATCAACTCTTATCGAGAAGCAGACCTTGGAGTTGGCAATGAGAGGCCCGGGGAATGTGCCCCCAGCTAAGGCGGTACTGACAAACGAAAACCGAGTAAATACTGATTCCTGAATATAAGCCAGATCTTAAGTCTTACTTGCGCGTGTAACCATCTGGCGCCAGGACCTTGTTCACAATGGGCAAGTTGGTAATGGGCGGTAGTGTGGTACTGAGGACGCCAGGGAGCATGCTGAGCACGAGAAATGAACAAAGTGTCATGGTGGTTTGAATAATGGAACAGAGAACAGTCGGGGAAAGTGAGGACCGATGAGGACCTCCGAAGATTGGTCGCCTTTTATAGGCAGGCCTTCGTCAACCGAGCAAATATTTCTCTAGTTTGGTTCATCACATATCTCCCAAGTGATCCGGCCTTGCGCTGCCAGTAGGAACGGAAATTTACACGGGACGGTCTCCGTGAAGAACGCCGGGGCCACGCGACAAATAACGTACGCTACGCAATCATGGGAACTGCCACAACAGCTCCACTGGACAGCAGCTCCACTGGACAGTCCAAATATAACAAGTGTGTCCGTCGGCCTATGTGAAACGGGACTCTAACACCGACGGAAGTCAGAAAGAAAGACAGTAAACTCGAAGGTTGCTCGAAAGGTTCGGACCTTGCAATTTCTTGCAGATTATACTTATAAGACATCAAATTGGATGGGCAGAGAGCAATCAGGTTTCCTGGGCCGCAAAAAATGTCTGGGTTGACTGTGTCAAAACACTGTCCAATGAACTGGGTGAATTGAATAAACGCCCGCAAGCAGCGGAGTTCCTTCAGACTAATCCCGGAAGCTCGGAGGCCAGCTGGAGGCAAAGGAGGCAGACGAACATGTCCGAGTATCAAGGGGTCACATTAGGCGCCGTCCGCGTCGGTGAAGACCTTGCTCAAAAGGAAGAAAGGAAAAGAAAGTGCTAGTAATCCTGAAACTTTTCAAATGTGGTTCTTGAAACGCTCTGAATTCCAGAACCTATACTCAGCCTGAGTGCCGCCCCTGAAATATTGCCCAGAGCTTTATCCGAAATGTTGGCCTATTGTTGTTCCGAACTCCTGTTAGAGACGGTCCAAACGTAACTTGTTTAGAATTCAATTGCTTTTGCACGACAGCTATCGATAGTGATGTCGGTCTCGGTGTCACAGAACGTTGAAACCAGACGACGATGACGAGCTGCACTTCGGCCGGACCAGATACGGTATTGATGAAATTCATTGCCATGAATCCCCTACTCTGTGTAACAGAGAAGGTTCTGTTGATCAGGATTTCGTCCGCCAAATCGCTGCTTTTTTCACATGATCTATTACGTCTTTTATTATACATGTTCACGCGTTGCTCCGCCGAAGCTCCGCCCCTCTCTGCTTTGTCTCTCTCATTAACCTCGCTGTCTCCCATGGTTCACTGGATCCTATCACCACATATCTACTTGAAAGAAACAGATACGGCGGGGGCTGGTTTCGCCTGCTTGATCAGTGTGTTTTTCTTGCGCATGATCTATTACATCTTCTATGACACAGGTTCTCACACGTGTTTGCGCCACTTGGTTGCTCCGCACCTCTGCTTCCTCTCTCTTTACCTTCACCGTCTCTCTCGTGGATTTGAGTCCATTGGATTGTAACAACTTATCTCTACTGAAAAATGTGGTCCCCGTCACGACAAAAACTGAGCAGCTCCCGCTGAACAATGTGGCTCCCGCCACTCTAAAAAAATTAGCAGCCCCTGCTGAAAAATCAGGCATCTGCTGTAAACGCAAATATCACGAAATCCATTATGGCTTGAATTTTCACATGATCATATCAGAGCCTCCTTGGCAGTATTATCTGTCAACGCTACCAATTTGATAACCCCGTAAACTTTGAGGTTACAATTGGCAAGGGCCAGAGAAACAAAACTATTTCAGCATTCAGAGCAGGTGCGATTTGCTGAAAAGGCTCAAGGAGCATCATGGATCCATTGGGATGGTAAACAAGCAAAAATCTCTGTGCACTCAAGTCTGGCCCTGGAAATTTTCTCAGCTGAAGTCGATCGGTCCTAATTAGGCAAGGGCCGGAGAAACACAGCTAGTTCGACATCCAGGGTGGGTTCGATTTTGCTGAAAAAAGTCAAGGAGTGTCATGGATCCTTTGGGATGGTAAGTAGAAAAAAATCTCCATGCACTTATATCATCAGCTGAAGTTGATCGGTCCTAAGTTGGCAACGCTGGAGAAACACAGCCAATTCAACATTCGGGGTAGGTTGAATTTTGCTGAAAAAGCTCAAGGAGCGTACTGGATCCATTGGGATGGTAAACACGCAAAAATCTTTGTGCACTCAAATCTGGTCCTCGAAATATCGCTAGCTGAAGTTGATCGGTCCTAATTAGGCAAGGGCCAGAAAAACACAGTCTGTTGACATTCAGGGTAGGTCCGATTTTGCTAAGAAAATTCAAGGAGCATACTGGATCCAATGGGATAGCACGCACACGAAAATCTCCATGTACTCAAGTTTGGTCCTTGAAATATTGCCAGCTGAAGTAGATCGGAAAATAGTTCTATCATTCAAATCAACGGGAAGATGCCAGAGTAGGGGACCGGTGCTTGCCACTGCTACCGATTACATCTTACGAGATGTTTCAATATTGAGCGGACCACTTACCCACGGCATTGATGCTTTCGGTGATACGCTCTTTGCGAACCAGACTGAAGTATCCCTCGCATGAACTGAGTCGAAGGGTCTATTGGTGCTCATCCCAATACTGTCCACTTGAAGATACATGTTCGGCCCCGCACAAACAGAAAGAATGAGAATGAACGAACAGCTTATAACAGCCCCGTACATTTTTCCCCTCGCCGACCCGTCTCCAGATCCCTTTGAAAGGTCGACAGTCGGTTTTATTCGGGCCTATGGAGAGGACGCAGATGGCTGCCTATACTACTGTCGAACCGAGGTCCATGGGAATCCCTGTTTCAAACGGGAAGCCTCGTATTAGAAGCCATGTGAGGTTTAATTGAGTTTAAATGTTCGGCAGAGAGTGTTTGCCCATTGTATGAACATAATGCAAAAGTTCTCCATGTGTCCCAAAAAGCCGTCAAGTACTATATCCGCCTGGGTAACCAGCCAAACTAGCCAACCGGCCACTTGCGAAATACAAGGAATTGTACTATTTTTTATCGCCTAGCTGGCCACCATAGCTAGCTGGCCACTTAAGAGTTTTAGGCACCAGGCTTGATAATTGGAACTGGCTGCAAATGGGGGATCAAAGTACCATGTATGATGAAGGTTCAGACTAAATTTGGAAGCTGAGTGATGAGGTGATCAGAAATGACGCCATGCCGGAGTTCGATCCGAAAGGTGAGAACATCATTTTCTTACGTTTGCACCGCTTGCCGCTCTTGTCTCGAGCGTTTCTCCAGCAATTCTTGCTCATTCCGCAAGATTCTGGGCCCGTTATCATCCCCTGATTCCTGAAGTTCATTTGAAATGTATTCTGACCTGTATCAGTCTGTTGTCTTCCTCCCTTATGCGCAAGACAGTGTCACGACCTCTTTGGGCGTCTTTATGCTGGCTGAACCTACGCTGCGCAACACCAAGATGCTAGCACCCTGGGACTTGTCATACCGCCTCTTTGTATTTTTCAGCATCCTCTCAGATGCATTCCGATTTTTTGACTCCTCGGCTCCCTTTCATCCATAGGCCTTTACCCAAAACCACTCAAATCGGCATTCACCAAAAGACGGAATTTCTGGGAGGGTTTCCAGCACCTCGGTATGGAGTTCAATGTTGAGGCATGTCCCAATACGTCTCATTGAGCTATTCACAGCTCATTTTAGGCCGATACCTGCTCCTTCCGAGAGAATAGCGTCGGTCTCTCAAAAATCACCATTTCTGGTGTTCCCTTGCTGACAGAAGCTGATATTTCACCGTACAATATGGCGTATATTTACCGTGAAACATCCTAAAATTGTTCATATGCATCCTATGTATGATACCTGATGGAGTCGGCCATACCTACAGGGCTCAGCGGATTAATTTGTTGGGTGGCCAGCTAGCCAGTTATTTGGTCATGTTGGACTTGCGTCCGAAATAAATTCACCGTGACATCAACGCGCCCGATATTTTCATGAGAGCGGGCTCAAATTGTTCGTAGGATGCATGCCTTCAATATGACATGGTTCGCACTGGATCAGTGGGCTACAGCGGGAAAGAACCAAGCATAAATGCTTAGCTGGCCAGCTACCCGATAAAAAATAGTAGTGGTAAATTATGAAATCTTGCCTCTGCGAGATGGGACAGGACTTATAAGGATACTCTATGTCAAATTTGGGCGCAAACGGAAGCACCGATCAAAAGCTGTGACAGTTTGATGATCAGGACAATGGCGTGGGGGCGTCGTTTCCTATCTCTGAATAGTGTCCGTGCGACTGTCTGGCTTGTTTCTCCACCATTCCCCAACCGATTCTCAAGTTTCGGGGCTCTTCTTGATCCCTGGGACTTAATGACAGCTGCCACGATAAATGGTTTCTCCTGCCTCCTGGGACCCCGAACAAGTCCCTGTCTCCTCATGAGTGGCTCAATTCCAGCCACCTCTATAGCAAACCACCTGGTACTACGATTGGCCTAGAACTTTGTGAGTGTAATTGGAATAATCAGTAATGTGTTGTCCTCCTATTTATGAGCCATCAACTATTCACCTTCTCATTCACAGCGGCCCACTATCCGAAACCACTAAATATCACTTGCGCCAGCAGATGGATTTTTTTGAAGGGGTTATGCGTATGCGGAGCACATGGTGCGCACTTGGGTACGTTCAAATACTTCCTATCTAGTGCAGACCCTGATTTGAGAAGGCATTCTGTGGTCACTTCAATCCCACACGTTCTACCTGGTTTAGAAGGGCCATAATCTTAGATGCATACTCCTTAGATATATGGTTCAAGTGTGTAAAATCATGTACATTGATATCATGGACAACATGGAATGCACAAGGGTAGATAATACGAGCATCAACGAATAATTTGGTGGGGTGGCCGGTTAGACCATTTATCACTGTTTCGGAGCTATCACTGAAACAAATTCGGACAGTGATGAAATGGTGATATATAAATTCAACTGAAAGTCCTAACTCAGTTATAGGATGCATGTCTTCATTCCAGAGCCCATGCCACACCGGACTTTTGGCTCTGTGTTTGTACTTGAGGCTTAAAGTGCTAAGGTGGCCTGTTACCCAGTCAGATATAGTAGCCTGCTACGAAACTATGGCCTCACATACATCATGCTCAGCACTGGTTGAGCATTTCAAAGTTTTTCAGTGAAAATATGGGTGAGAAATTATTTGAATTTTTCACTTCTATTTTCAGTGAAAGTTTTGGTGATTTATGACGTACCCAACGTTGCATAATTCAAATCCGGAAAAAATTTTTGGGTGCAGAAAAAAAAAATTCTTTAGAGCTCAGATTACCTCTATACTACATCAGTGTGTGCCATATGTGTCTAGCATACCAATTCTGAGAGGAATAGGGCTTCAGTACCATGTTATAGCATCTAAATACCTGCGGCATCAGATTTGATAGCTGTCGGGATCTTTCTGCTGAAGGATTCTTGTCTGCTTGTGAGTGAGGTGGTACAGAATCTCTCTTCTTGGACAAAACTGCATAGTTGCCTATGAGCCTGAGTTGGAACTTGGTCAGACTGCAATTTTTTTTTATGGTAGATTCATGTGATCAATTTAGGAACTAAAACTTTGGACTTGACATAATTTCTTTGTTCTTGTCCTGCAACCAAAACTTTCCAAGTACTTTTAGAGGCTTAGTTTCCAACAATTCAAGGTTCCTCCATGTGAAATATGGGTCCAAACCACCCAGTATCGCTGATACCGGAAGTTCCCGACAACCATCAAATTTGATGCCGCAGATATTTTAGCATGGTACTGAAGCCCTATTCCTCTCAGAATTGTATACTGGACACATATAATATACACTGATGTAGTATATAAGTAATCTGAGCTCTGAAGAAAAAAAGTTTTCTGCACCCGAAGTATTTTTGCGGATTTGAATTATGCAACGTTTGGTACGGCATAGTGATTCACATGTTTCAAATTTTTTACCTTATTTCTGGAAAACTTGTGAAAAACTCATGAATTTTTCATGCAATTTCTGCTTGAAAAACTAATGAAAAACTTGGTTAGTTTTTCATCAGTTTTTGAGGTCAAAAACTTGAATAGTTCAACCAGTGCAGAGTTGCAAATAATCTGCAGAGAGCATCCAATCTGTTGTTTGTCAAATAAAATCTCTCGTCATCACACATTCCTGCTAGGACAGGCATCTATGCGAGTTGAAATATGCAAACCCCCTGGCCTACCCCCATCTGACATCCCCAAAAAGGCAACTGCCTCTGAACAAGATAAGAGGTATGGCTTGGGTTTGAATCCCTCAGGATCCAGTTTGTAAAGTTTGAGATTGAGCATCTTTTTTCAAGTTTTTTTTTGAATTTCTCATCTCACCCGAAATGTTTCTTTTCTCACAAGATACCTAGCCAAACACGCAAACTCAAACCCCCCGCAAACTCAAACCCCCACAAACTCAAACCCCCGCAAACTCAAACCCCTGCAAACTCAAACCCCCGCAAACTCAAATCCCCGCAAACTCAAACCTCATTACCCAAACCTCTAACAGGCTCAATGCTCAGTTGAAAGGACAACACTTCTTCAAGGAGAAAGCCAGTGAACAACTGGAATTAAAGAGCACCGTGCCACTTTCCCGACTCCTCACGAGGCTATGCAGTAATTCCCTTGATCGAAAATAAATATACAACACCCTCCCCACAAAATAAAAGACACGCAGGTTTGAACTCGCACCCATGTCACGGCGTAGCAATAACATAATGACTAGGGCATTGAGGCAAGGGGTAGCTGATCTTCTTATCTGCCCCACTGATCCGAACCACCCCCCCCCCAAATTGGGAAGTAAGCGCGATAGAGCCGAAAGCCAAGTTATCCTCTTTTTACTGGTTTCTAAATATGATAACTTCGCTAACATGAAGAGTCAGGCTCACTGGGCACGACTGAGCAATATTTGAGCCTATCCAAGAGAACCGGGATGCTTCAAAGAAAGCTCGACCATTTCAGGACACAAATATAGCATGGTCCAGAGCAGTCCATGTCAACTTCACGTGACTTCATCAGTGTGGCCGATAACAAGATCTGCTACCCCTTGCATTGAGGGCACAAAAATGGTGGGTACGCAAATTCTACAGCACACTCCAGGTTGGTCTGGGGAACATTAGCTGAGAGTTGATGAGATTATCAGGGGAGGCATGGGCCAGATGAAACAGGCTTCCACAGAGATCTATTCCCGCTCAAAATCCGTCTGGATTAGGGGAATTCACGGTATGCACTATTTTCCCATTTGTAGATGAAAATGGGATGAATAAAGTCATTTGTGGAATAAATGTGTGATCACCCCGTTTGTGTTGCACCTATTATTTTTATTGTTTCCACACTCAATCACATGAATATATTTTACAAACAGGGGGTTTATTCCACAAACGAGATTAAAGCTCGTTTGTGGAATATCTTCGGTGGAAATATTGGTCCCATCACTTGAATATATTTATTCACAAATGCGAAATATTCCCTACCGTGAATTCCCCTATTGAGGGAATTCAATGGGAAATTGAGCCTTCAGCAAATTAGGGCGCACCACCATAAATTTTATAATGCAAAGGTGCATATTCAATATGTCCGAGCGCAAATGGGAGTATGGCACATATACTGTCCAAAAATTATTCAAGGGTCACATCACCGTGGTTGCAGTGTTTTTGGTTCCACCTTGCAAGAAAGGTGCCAAAAAATTCACATCTTGGGAAATGGATACATTGCACCATGGAGGATCCACTAGCCTCTTTCCGTTGATTCCACTTTGAATGGTTCACGTGTGGCGGACTTTGTTTTAAGGAAATCTTCAATTTCTGATGGCATTGATTGAAACAATGATGCTACATCGTGCCGAAAATCCCGGAACAGAAGTCATTGGGTTCTCGCCATTGGAGCACTGTGTTGAATTTTTGCTGGTTATAGCCCGTTCCAACTAGTATTTTACCATATCAATGCGATGAAAATGAGCTCTAGACCCTTTGCAGCACTCATGGAAATTCTTTCAATGAAACATGGTAAGTTGACCCATTTTCGAAGGGATTCCACTCACACTCTATCAATGTTGCTCTACGGGCTGTTAAAAATGCATAAAATCACGCCCTGCCTCATTGTGCGCACCTAGGGCTTAGATTCAAGCAGGTGGTGGAGATGCCGAGCCCAACAGGTAGCCGGCGGATCGGCGGATCAGACCCAAACACGAGCAATGCTGATGGGGATAAAAAAGTTGTACCCTGATGTCAAGGTGTAACCCACATGAAAGATGCAACCAAGTTGGAGAAAGTGTCACCCAAATTGCTGGAAGATGTCCTCAAAAACCATGTAACCAGTAGCTAATTTTTTGGCAATATATCGCCCATATGGGAGCCCTGTTGACGTACGCCAAACAAACACATCCCTGCCGATCTTCAGCGTAGCAAAGATCTCGGCAAGGTTCTCAATAATATCCCATATTTTGGTAGGGTTCCCCGAGAAACTGGGGTTCTCATTAGAATTATCTGTTCCGTTGATATACTCACATTTTGTATCCCACATCTATGTCTTCAGGAACTTGACTCATACTTATCTATGCCCAAATTGATGCCTCCAACAATGTTCCAACGGGACACGTGGTCGCATATCATCTGGGGTGTTGCATACAAATTGTCTTGAATGGAAGGATTAGGTGGCGCAACTAACAACTCAAGTATCTGAATGTCATATTCGAAATATATATGTAACCCTTTCTATTCAATTGAACTGTATCAGTTTGAAACTCAAAACTGCTATGTCCCTTCACCACTGCCTTCACATCGTTGAGGCGCAGTGAGTGGATCAAGATCAATTGTTCAAGTATCTCCCATACTTGCGTCGTTTTCGCCCTTGGGTTTCCTTTTAGGGAAATTCCTCTTTGGGCACGGCATCTACGGCAAGCCTTTCAGTTCAGTCCCCGCTCGTTGTTTTATTCATTTACTAAGAGGCTTCATTTATTTATTGAAGCCATGTCACAGTCTCTGGTGTCACTCGAAAGAGGCGCAAGCGGTGGCAATTGAAATGCGAGATTTTGTAGGTGGCAAGGATGGCAAGGGTGGCAATGATCGTTTTAAGAGTAAATAAAGTTTATTAGCGGTAATATGAGCTTCCCGAACTACCAGCTACAGAATAATTATTGTCGCGGTAATACGACGTCGTTCGGGGTGCACCAGGAGGGAATAAGGCATTGTACATAGCGAGGGTTCTTCGAAGGAGCATTTCAGGGGTTTCTGAAGACACCGTCTCCTCTGAGTCTGGTGCTCCGGGCACGGAATCAAAAGCGGCAGCGTTGTCGAGGGAGCCTTGATCCATCGCGGGTGTGTCCGATTCGAACGAAGGTGCAAGCTCGGGGAGGGGTGTGGTTCTGGGTTTCTTGGGGACACGAGCATCGGCGCGAGCAGATTTACCACTCGTCTCGCCACCACAGTACGCATCGACATTCTTGCGCTTCTTTGCTCCCTTTCCTGACACCCATCACCTCAGCTGTCTCGTTCCTGGTGCCTTGATTTGGCCCCACATTGACACGTCTGGGAAGGATTTGAGTCCCGTTCGGCACTTCAGTTAGCAAACTGTCGAGATCCCGCAACGTGGTGGCAAGCGGAGGCGCCAAGGAAACGTCCATTCGCTGCATGGCCTGAAGCTTTTTTGCGATGCAATCAAGCAGTACGGCGTCCTCTGATGATACCAGCCTAAGTGCTGGGAGAGGAGTGGCAGCCGTCGTAACGGGCGGCTGGATGCCGTCTTCCTCATCCCATGGTTGCGAAGCAATCGGAAGCGAACGTGGGACCACGAGATCGGGGAAATTGTTCTCAATAGCGCAAATATGCTTGCAGAATGAGATGGAGGGGAAAGATGGACAGCGGCAAGTGTAGGCTTGAAGGTCGACCGTGTAAAATAGTCCGGGAGTGCTCTGGGATTTTACCGAGAACAAACGACCAGATTCGACTTCTTGAATCGCTTCCGGTGCTATGGATTCGGCAGTTCGGTGGATTTCATTTCGTTTCTGGAGGGCAAGATTGGGGCCGTGGAATCCGAACTGTTGGGCGCGATGATTGGCGATGTAATGAGGAAGGGCAACATTAATGAGGGTGTGAATAAGCTGGTCGACGCGTTGATTGCGCTTCTCTTCTATGTGATGACATTTGAGGAGGTGGTGCTAGCTAAAGATGAATTGCATTTAATATCAGACTTAGCGAGCAATAGAAATAGAAACACGTACGCTTCAACGAGCATATTAGTATCACCTAGCTCAAAGACATTCCGGTCCTTCCTGTATACAGCGGACCACATCTTCAAGGTCGCCTCGCCCATATATTATTCTTCAAGATATTGGATAATACTGTCGGGCGCCAAGGCTTTGATTTCTTCCCAGCGTGCCCAGAACAGGTCGGTATCAGTGATGCGAATCCATGTCTTGAGCTTGTCCCAAAGCTCCGTGAAATGCGTGATGACAAAGTGCTGCTGCCACGCATGAAGCACATGCCACCAGCAGAGCAGCAGGTGGGACTCGGGATAGCGAAAGCGGATTTTACCCAGCTGGGCAGAATCATTGTCAGACATGAATTTTGCAGGGACAACACCTGGATTACGTGCGCGCAGCTGCTGAAGGAAATAGTCGATGGTGGTGCCCTTGCCATTGGACGAAATGAGCCATCCAATGGGCATGCCGTGGCCGTGACGATCACGGACAATGACTGTGAAGAGAAGCATGTTCTCGTAATAGGTGGTGTTGTGAGTCGCGTCGAGGCCGGCGAAGTCTTTTCCCCATGCGCGAAAACATTTTTGCTGGTACGGGGTTTGGAACGCGAGCATGAAAGTGTCGGATTCTACGCTGGAATCAAGGGGAGGAGGGTCGCTACTGGATTTAAAATACATCAAAGCTCCAATGGCTTCAAGATGTTCAACCCATTGAAGTGTTGACTGGCCGTCCTGCGCATCGAGGTGTATAGTCTCGGCCTCGACCTTCTTTAGGACTCGATGGATATCCCTCGATTTAATAAACTCTTCGCGACGAGGGGCCTGTGACGCAAGAGTCGATAAATTTTTCTCTGTATGTACATTTCCGCGCGCACGTGCTAGCTGTGGACCGAGAGCAGTTAGAAGATTTTTTGTGCGCAAGAAGGCAGAGTATTTACCACAATACTCGGTCGAATACCGGCGCGGAGATCCTGCTCGATTTGGCGTCGAACGTCGGGAGGAATGCGGTTGAAGATTAAATTTTCAGAACCGATTGGATGCGAATGATCTTTTGTGTACCGCCCGAGGATCATAGTTGTTCCGGGGTATGTTTTACCAACCACGCGGCAAGGGCAGTCCACCCTCTTGTTAGGAATAGTTCTCTGCCGCTCCGGATGCTTGAGCACATATTTGCTTTTGCCACCCGTTCCCATACGAGCACACACCCAGATGTGTTTCGTGATCCACTGCCGGTCTTTCTTGCCTCTATTCGGTTCCGCCTCCTTCCGAAGAAACGAAATTCCCTCGGAGTCTTCTTCTTTACGCAACCAGGCTTCCATCTCCGTAAGAGAAGCCCACGATAAAGAGTATTGGCCTGAGTCAAGGTCATGCTGGTAAGATCCACGTTGAGAAGAGCTCATAAGAGGAGGAGCGGTAAATCTTTGGACTGCAAGGGAAGATGTCGCGGGTGGCAGACCGAGGGAGAAGACCGAGGCCTCTGGAGGCACCGTGTTATGTGGAATATAGGGGTGGAATACACCGGGCACTGCTCGGTTGCGACGGCCAGTGGATTCCGCGGAGTTACGAGACTCGGTGGGTGGAATATACGCGCGGAACATCACAAGAACGCGTCAACGACGCGTCAGGAGATAATAGGGGTAGAGGGTGGGGCCCAGAATAGCGCAAGAGACACTGAGCAAGTTGGTGGAGCGGAGTAAGCAGCCCTGTAGTTCTTGCCACCGGAAATGCCATTGCTCTCCACAAATGGGGTGTCACAGACCAACACTGGCGAGGAATAAAATAAGTAGAATAAATCAAGAATAAACCTCGAGAGCGGCAGGAGGTGTGCCGAGATCACGTGGAAATGCCTACCATATAAGGCAATGCTGAGTCAGGAACCCAAGGGCGAAAAGGAAAAGACTATCTCCCATGTACCCCTGTCAACAGTTACAAATACTTAGTAATCGTTCATAATACCTTGAGACCATTATTTCTTACCTCTTTTTTTTTTACTGTAGCCATTTACCATTCGTAATGAATTTAGTGGCTGTGGTCTAGATTAGATTTTTGAATGGTCAACAGTGGCATGATTTTTTTGTTACAATTTTACATTTTTGTGGCTGTGCTACAACGTAATCAAAATCCACTGTGTTCGAATCTCGGAGAGACAGTATTAAATTTTCCGTCCTCTATACTGTAATTTGATATAGTGGCCGCAAACCTTGCCTGAGCACATGTGCTTAATGTCATTTTGGCAGCTGTTCACTCCCGAAATTCTTGTGTATCCGGGTCTCTAGAAATGGACCTGACATGGGTAGTATCGGAAGTCAAGTCAGTGTCCTCAGGATTTCCCCTGACATGCAAAAAAATAATGTTGTCTGGAATGGTAACTAATACAGACTACATCAGATGTAGTTCCTGCTCTTCTGACACCCAGCATGTCAGACTTCATTTATTTGGAGCCGATATTGCACCTGACACTCGAGGTGTCAGGGACTATTTACCTGTTACTCACCTAATAGGCATCAGGGACAAAGCGCCGACACAATAAGAGTCCGGCAGCCAGAAACGGCCATCATCCGGATCAGGCAGCCTGATGCTTATTGTGCCAGAGAGCGTCTACTGATCACTCGGGATTACGTCCGCCTGATACTATGCCTGACACCTTCGATGTCAGGTGTATTATTGGGAACGTCTCTACTCATCTGGTTCATCCGACGAGCTTGCATGTTCGAGATGCCAAATATCACATGCGAAGAACTTGCTTCCAAACTGACGAGCTTACACACCGTCCGCCGAACCCCCAACATCCTACGTAGTGTAAGGACGTCGTGACACGGCTGCCACAAGCAGCCAGTTAACATGCTTTTGACAGAATCCCCAGGCCAGTTCTCTTGGGATCGTTTTGGCAGAGGATTGGGAGTGAACCATGCACCCGAGCAGGGCCTAAGGGCCCCAACCCGTGAGATCGGCTTGACTTCGGAACTGATGCCGTCCTCGGCCGCCCACCGGCTGTGCCACGTAAAATTTAATGATTGCACAGAAGTGAATACAAGATCCAGAGGGGTGAAAGAAGAAGAAGGCAATGGGAAGGAGCTTTCCCTTTTCCAACAATGTCGGCCTGCCAGCATCGCCATTAAACTAAGCCGGGGACATCAGAGACCTCGACCATGGGATGCGATTTCCGGGCATCGCGGACCCACCAACCTTTGGAGAAACGATAGCCGCCGGGGATCGACCTGTCACCGTCGGAGGGTATTCATAAAGCACTCGTTTCGTCGATGACAAGTAAAATTAGGTTATGATGTACTCTGGTCTACTCCACCGTCCACGCGAATCCTGTATTCAAGTTGCCGTTTAGCTCACTCTCATCGCGCCGGGCGGTGATACTCCGAGTCGGCACAGACTGAACGAGGCCGACTTAGACGCCGCGAGCCTCCAAATGAGACTTTGGATCATGTAAGTGGCTCGTGACTGGCGCAACGAGGACCATCATATAAGCTGACAGTTTTGCTCCTGGTAAAACAGCAACTCCTGCAATCTTTTCTCTCTGGTGTGCAACTCCTTCACACCGAGCTTTATTTCCACTGAGATTTCTTCTGTGCAGAGATTTTCCTACCTACCAAACAAACATGCAGCTCACCGTGACTTACATCTGCACCGCTTTGTCCCTCGCTCCCATCGTGTTCGCCGCCGCTGTCAGCCCTCTGGCCGCGCCGTTTGGAATCAACCTCGGAAGCGTGACATCGACCGGGAACGAGGTCGCCTGGGTTGCGGGCACCTCGCAGTGCACCAACGTCATTATCGGACCAGTGAGTCTTCCATCCATTAAATCTATTCTTATTCATACAGTAACGAAATAATAATCCGTCTGCAGAGCGACACCAACTATTGCAGCCGCCCGTTCACACTCAACGGCCAGACCTTCACCGTCGAGGGCTGCGGAGGAGGGATATGGATCAATGATTCGCAAGGCAACGTCTATGCGCAGTGTGGCGCGCTTAGCGAGGTGGATCAGTGCGGTGTGTACACCACGGCGCACTGCATTTGAGCATATCCTTCATTATTGATTCAACTGTGTTTGCTATTTGATGAGCATTTCGACTACTATTTTGGACCCCGTACTCGGTGACTCGCATGAAATGACTGATAGTTGTATCTAGTGAATTCTGGCCATTTGAAAGAGATTATGAGTAACCAATAAGGTGGAAACAAGCGTCCCAAGTCTATCAGAGCTCGAAAACTGCCTGAAAGCATTTTATATATGGCGGAGGAATGACTCGCCCGATTTCGAGCTTCCCTGCTCAACCACCCGTTCTTGCCGCTCTTTACCCTTCCCATTCCGCTTGGCGGGTGTCCTCGGCGTCCCCTCCTCGACCTTCACTCGCACTTGCGGCGTTCCTTCTGCCCCACCTTGCTCCGCCTTCGCCTTGCGCCCATGAATCACAGTCGCCGAGTCCCACGCGTCCGCAGGCGAAACACCGATCTCAGCCCCTCCAACATGAAACGTCGGCCTCCCGCGTCTGTTCCGGAAAACGAGCTTGACATCCTCGTTATCGTCGCCTGGGACGCCAGCGAGTGCGGGGAGGGTCGAGATGGGGAAGGGAACGTGGAATACAGGAGAGCCGCCTAGTGTTTTGAATATAATCGTCGTTGTGCGGGGCATGAGCGCAGGGACAAGCCCACAGGAGACGCTCGAAGAGAGGAGGTGGTGGTACCGACCAACAAGCACTGCGGAGACCCCTTTGTTTTACCGTGGGTAAAATGACCTAGTAAAAAGTATTCAAGTCCATCGTGTTTTACTGCTTGTTTTTATACACAGTAAATCATCGCCAAATTTTATCTTTGGTAAAATGATTCATATTTGCGTGGTAAAACATTTCTCCCACCAAAGACATAGTGAGAGAAGTGTTTTACCAGACAAAGAGATCATTTTACAAAGGGAAATTTTGGCTTTATTTTACTGGCTGTGAAAACACCTTGTAAAACAGCTTGGACCTCAAATACTTTTTACCAGGTCGTTTTACCCATGGGAAAACAATCGGACAGTGGTGGCGAAATCTGATGCCACCCCAAAAAAAGGAAGGTGCCATCAATTTTCCTCTTTCTCCGTTATCTCGAGCCATACAATAAATTTTCAGACCAGATTTTTACATAGAATGGTTGCTAGACATCTGTACGGCCACTCTATAATTTGATTTCGATTAAAAACTTGAAGGATTGCGTCAGAAACGGGCCAGCACCACGATGATGTCACTCTTCCTTATTCACACACAACCACCACAACACGATGTCCGACAACGCGTCTGAAGTGTGCAAGTACAACCAGTGCACCCCTACCAAGCGAAAGGCACTCCTCTTCTACAAAATATCCCAGGACAAGATCATGGAACAGTCAGGGTTTCATAACAATTACCTCCCCAACTTTTTGACGCACTGACGGCCATCTGGGGATCAGAGGACTTCCAGAAATACACCAGGAAGGTTTACATGTCATTTCCGCGTCTCCTTGTTGCCTTGCGAGAAAATGACTTCTCGTGGGACTATTAACTTGAATTTTTTCGTGTTTTTCTTGATGTTTTAGGGATTTCCTTAGTGTATCATCTGTTTTCATCAAAACAGAATTACAGAGTAGCTGTAAACCTGTCTAGCAACCATTCTATGTAAAAATCCGGTCAAAAAATCTGTTGTATGGCTCGGGATAACGGAGAAGGAAGAAAATTGATGACACCTTCCTTTTTTGGGGGTGGCATCAGATTTCGCCGCCACTGGATCACCGCAGTGAAGGCGTGACTGTCATGTGACGGCGATTCGCGGCCACGTGGTGACGCGTTTTGTGCCTTCAATGGGATGATCAGCTGGAAACTAGGATTTAGGAAAGACTAGCTCTTCTCCAGGTGGTAGCTGCCATGCGTCATCTGAAATTACAGCTGTCAACCAGCTGGATCTACTTATGTAAATCCGATGTCATCGTGTATCTTTGAACCAGGTTACAACTTGAACCAGAAAAAAAAAAAATTATCGGGTCCTTAAGATTTTACTCGTTTGGCAGCGCCCATCACATTGCACATGCTGGATTTCTTGCCTAGTAAGGCTTAATTAAGCTGTTTTTGCTCTTGCACAGTGCCCTTATGGTCTACTACGGACTGCGTATAAAGAATTGCTCTGTCTCTGAGCTGCCCAAATCATCCAATGAGGAGATCCTGGCCACGGTGTGCCGGAACCAACCCAGAATGACGGGATTCATTCTAGATATAGTAATTGCTGGTGTGATCATTACTCGGGATTGATCTTGTTGTGCCGCTTGCTGCTCAACAATCACCAAAACTATTGTGCAGTCTCCCTCATGTATCTTTGACTGAAATTGCCAAACAACATCATCAAGCAAATGTGCAATGACTACAACGGCAATCAAAATTTGCACCAACAACTTATATCTGGCTCGTTTGTTTCCGCCGCAACCCAACCTGAATGCGCAGCACTGTGCGTAATTAAACTGGAATGGACAGTGAATGAACTATGATTCTGGTATGGTCTATTTTTTTCACTCCCAATCATCTAACTTATAGCACTTGTGCACCCTCCCTGCAGAAAACCTTGTATAAACTGTTTTAAACTGTTTTAAACGGTTTTGTAACCGTTTTCGTTTATTGTACGGATTTCCGTACAGGAAAAATAAAAGGGTGGAGCCTTATTGCTTTTTGTACGCAAAGCCCCAAAGAAGTGCGCTGGGTGCCTTCATGTCGCTTCCAGGCCCCTGGAATGTCACTTGCAAGCTTTTCAAGGTATATTATCCCAATCTTGGCCGCTTTTGAGATTTGAGACCCTTGGAAAAGGCCTATGAGATGAGGACAATGGTAATCAACGTAGGCGGCATATGCTCCAAGAGGAGAGCGGCTCATGCTCTTGGAGGTCCGATCCGAAATCGCCGATTTTGGCCCTTCTCGTACATTAGGTTTTGTGGTGATTTTGTACGCATTGTGGGTACGCGGTTTTTTCGCCGAAATCAGACAACCGTGCCTGGCCATTAAATGCCTGAATTCGTCGCAAAAAATGATCACTGATTGATTTTTGAACATCGGTAGCCAACCCTCAACAACACCGTATATTTCAAGATCAACTGGCATGTTGAATTCCGCCAACTTCGCGCGCGCATAAGTGGCCACACCACGTAAGTCTCTGGAGAAAACGACCCGCGGGGTAGTGTTGCTGCGACTCGCGACTCCACCTGTCGAAGTCGACTTGTGGTCGGCGACTTAAGTCGAGTCGAGTCGAGTCACACACTCGACTTCGACCGACTTCTGAGTCGACAGCAAGTCGACTTGAGTCGGTCTATTTTGTAGGTAAGTACTCTCAGCCCAGCTGAACATCCTACCTAACTGGCAGTGCGTATTTCGGCTGACTTAACTGTCTACCTGTCTGTCAAATCAAAAGGAGAGATTGTACATGGTGTCCACAGCTCATTTGCGATATTCCATAAGATAAATCTCAATCAATCAGTAACCACCCTATATAAGCTGGTATGGACAAGCAATGGAAATATTAAAGCAGAAAACACGTCACAGTTCATGTAGCTACTAGTATTTACCAGCGGCTAGTGGTGGGATTATATACTAGCGACCAGCCTATCAGCTCATCTCCGAAGTGCTGTATTATGTTGAATAGATGGATGGGCACTCAACCAAATTTCGGTGAAGGACAGATTCATATAGCGGAGGCAGAGCTGTTCTCACACAGTTCGTACTGTGTAAACACAGATAAACAATGTTCGCGGTCAAGTCTTCAGGTGCTACTCTGGCTGGATATAGTTGGTGGGAGGATATTAAAGAAGTATCAACACGATGATTTCATTTTTCATGATGAATCTGGCATGGATAATGTGTGAAACCCGTATACACCAATCTGAACACTATTTCTCCAGTCTCCAGATCAGTCACTGTCATGCTCGCGATTTTCAGCTGTGCACATGAAATTAATACCACAGGAAGGAGACTTGAGAAAGGTTCACAGCACACATACATTGAACCCGGAGATTATGCAGATGGGCAATGCATCTTGTCCGCGAGTGGCTCTGAAGACCTCTTGGGCGATCGACTCATTCACAGCATTGTCTCTGGTAGGGAACTACTTTCTGAATCACATGAGGTAGGGAAAGAAACCAAGTTTACACGCACCACGGGACACTGAATATGAATAATGATTCAAGTGATCTGCACAAGATGATGCATGAAAGGCATAGGTCATGACTTGTTAACTGCATACATAGAAGATCCCGCCATTCGGGGTCCAAGGATCACTCCGGAAATTTATTGGTGGACTGGACAATGGCCGAGGAATATTCTGTTGATGAACAAGATCATTGGAGCGAGGGTCTATTTGAGACATTAGAGAGCTTGCGCAAAAGCCGCACAAGCCGCATTCGGCTTTTGGGCATTGCGCAAGATTACCACATTTTTGCTGGGCTTGCGGGATGATTTCGTAAGTTAATTGCACTCTCAGGGCTGTGTGACACCCTATTGTGTTCGCCCAAATTAATATTTGGTCAATGCACCCCTTGGGGGAGCGGGTTTTCCAGCCGTCACTCCGGCTCCATTCAGATTTCCCACACTTTTCGCGTCCTGCACGGCACATTTGCAGCCGTGATGTAATTTTTTCACTCACCAGGGCTTGTCCCCCAACCTGACTACCTCTCCACAGATTTGGCTTCTCACTAACCTCAGATCGGATTTCCGCACGCGGCTTTGCGTAATGCCGAAAAGCCGCATATGGCTTGTGCGGCTTTTGCGCAAGCTCTCTATTGTTGCATGGAATCTTTGTGCAAGTTTATTAATTGTTACGTCTGGCCAAAGGACCCACTCTCGGTCAATAAGGGTGGTATGAACTGCGAAGGACATTGCTCAGAACAACACTCTAAATATAGTGGTCAACATCGTTTTGAACACTGGCATGGCCGAGATGATCACTGATCGAACTGGTTATAAGGTTCTTGGACTATTATAGCTCTATATCTCTTTAACGGCCATTGGTTATGAAGTCTAGAATCCCTTTTCCGCATGGCACACATTGCTGAATGATTAATATAACAGTTCATATCATAGCGAGGAACATTCATTATCTCCCAAAGGCCTTCTCAAGTTCATTTCATCTGCGATATTCTCAAGTCCTTAATATCTCTTCAGGAAGCATTGCAGCTGTCTTCTAGCAACAATTAATATGGGACAGACCATCAGGAGGCGATGCAGGTACTCGCTGAAGTGTTTCAAACAGCAGACTTTGTTCCAGGTTGCATGCCGGAGGACGAGATGGGCATGTAGTTGGTGGATTTGTAATTGCATCAATGAAATATGCTGCCACTATGTAATTATGCACAATATGAATAGCGCCTCATGTTCTTTCCATTGATCTGAGAATGTCTCAAAAATACTCCGACTTCACCGACTCAAGTCGACTTGAGTCGACTTCGAGTGACTCAGCCCGGCCAAGTTGAGTTGAGTTGAGTCGAACACTATTTTAAGTCGACTTGTTAAGTCGCGACTCGACTTTTCGAGTCGCGGCAACACTACCGCGGGGAGATCCTACCGGGAAGCTTTTTTTCAAGGAGCAATATAGCCGCCTTTTAACCGCGAGACATTGCATGATCAGACCCTCGGTAAAAGTCCCCGTCGCCCATTTTCACACTCTGAAATTCAACAGCACCCATTCAGTTACTTACCTCCACGACAGCAACCTTGTTAGGACAAGCTGGGTGTCAAGTAACATTCTGGTCATAGTCGCTTCAGACGATGCATGAAAAATCATTGTATTGAATGAACATGTTCAAGGACTTCAATTGAATGCGTTTCTTGTTCACGACCCCAATGAACCTGCCCCTGCTTCTCGCCTCACTAGCGTCACTGCCCCCTACGCGAAGCCGACCGTCCCCAAGAGGCTATGCTTTGACGGCGTCGAGATTCAGACCCCTCCTCGTCCGCCTACTGCCCCGCTTGCGCACCCTCGCGTATAGAGCCCGCTCATCTCCCCTGGCTCTTGAGGCAAAGGCAGGGCGGAGGTCGTACTCAATGCAAGAAGGCCTGCTAAGTGACTTGGGCACGTTGGCCGGATTTTCCGCAATCTCGGCGTATTTGGAACAGGAGTGACATTTGACGGTTTATTGAGCGTCGTATGAGCTGCTCGCGCCACCGCGATTGATGTCTTCCAAAAAAAATCAGATTTCAGGCCGCAAGATGCTCGTTACATCAACTACTATTTCCGACTGGGTAACCGGCCACACTAGCTAACCAGCCACCTGCATAATATAAGAGTGTGCAGTAAAAATCCTGGAATCTTGTTTACTCTGGGATGGTCCCGTACCTATGAGGATACTGTATAGCAAATTTGGACCCAAATAGAGGCGGCGATCAAAAGCTATGGCAGGTTCTCGACCAAGATGATGGCAGATCAACGTTATTTCTTATCTCCGAACAGCGTCCGCGGGTTTGTCTTGCTTGTTTCTCCACCAAATCTTCACCAATTCACAAGTTTCAGGGCTCATTTTCATGCCTGACTTCAAGAACTCGCCCCAAGTTGACACCCTCCTCAAGAATGTGTTTCTCTCGGCTCCTAGTACCTCGAAGACAACCGCAGGCCGACCTGGAGCGGCTCAATCCGACGACCTCTATAGCGAGCTACCCCCATTTGTGATGGACCTAGCATTTTGCTGGCGTAGTCAGAACAACCAATCCTGTATTATCCCAGCCTTATAGGCTGGTCGGTGTCCACGTTCTCGCTCACGGCGGACTATCACCCAGAATCACCAATTTCATTTGTGCAGAAAGATGGATTTTTTTGGGGGGGTTATATGGATGTAGGGAGCTTATTTCGCACTTGGGTATGTTCAAATACATCATATGGAGTTATCCGCACCTCAATTTAGGATGTTTATAGGCTCTGTGCATTGCAGGACACGACATTCCGTCATCCTCCCAATTCCACCCATCGTACCTGACTAGCAAGTGCGATATTTGTGGAGAAAAAACACTTCGGATATAAATTTTTAGTGTATATAATAGCCTATTTACATCTTGTAAACAACTGGGAATGCACTAGGGTGAATATTACGACCGTGAATAAGCGATTTGACGGGGTGGCCGGTTAGGCCGTTTATCGCCGTTTCGGAGCGACCGCCGAAATAAATTCGACAAGTCACAGAATTGGCGTACAAAAATTCGGATGAGGGTCATAACTCACTGGTGGGATGCATATCTTCATTTCCCAGCCCATAAACCAGCACTCACTTAGCTATATGCCTGTGCTGGAGGGCCAAAGTGCTGAGGTGGCCGGTTGCCCAGTCAGATATAGTACTATATTAGCTTATCTTAAATTTCTGTTACAGCCAAGACACGCAATTCCTCCTGCTGGAAACATAGGCCTCGCAGAGCGGGTAAGTTTTGCTGTAGGTCATCGTGTGTGAAGGTGGACGCGGACTTCAAAACCACCGCCACAGTTTTGGATTCAGTGAATGTCGCATTGAAAATTGAGGCTCGCTGTGTACCAATATTGCGATATTAAGGTTCCCCAGAACCAAGGGCAAAAGTTACCAAGTCCCAGAAACGGACCGACGCAGTTTGAGCCACAAACGCCGAGAACGCAGATAGCAGCGAGCATCAACAGTTCTAGCATACACATAAATTAAACGCCCATTATACAAATGCCCATGACCCAAGTATGTTCAACGCATCACACGCGGCCGTCGCCCACAAGATTAATGTCGTATTCTCAAACCTCACCCCATCACCGCCTCCCCTCCTCGCCCCTTACCCAATCTCCCCACGGCACCCCCACGCGCCCGACGCGCTCGTGCCCCGGGAAGCGCTACTCTCCGTGGTCCGACGCATGGAGCAGCACCCCGCGGTACAGCGCGCGCACCTCATTCTCCCTCCCTCTTTGCGCCTCATTCTCGTTCTCCCTCTCGCTCCCCTTCCCCTCTCCTCCTTGGGCCTCCCCACCCATCCTGCCCCTTCTCACCGCCTCCCCATACAGCCGCTCTCCCAGCTCCAACCACCGCACCGGCCGCCAATAGTATCTCCCTTGCGAGGTCGTGCTGCGCCGCCAGCCGCGCGCGTTCCGCCGGTGTGAGGAGGGTGATACCTTCGTCTTCATTTTTCGTGTGCGAGATATCTTCATCTTCATTTTTTGGGTGCGGAGTCAACTCGGGGATGTACGCGGTGTAAGTATAAGTAGATCGTCTTCGGTCTGAGCCGCGGGGCGTGCGGTTCGGGTCAACATGGGCCAGTATTGGGATTATGCACGGGTTGGCGTTGGCGTTGACTTCTGGGGAAGAGGTTGAGTAAACGAGAACGGGGGTTATTTCAATGTGCCAAAACACAAGAATTATTCAGCTACAGACGCGGCAGGCAGGGTTGAGAGACACGACACGAAGTGGATGGACATGGAGAAACGGTGAAACGCGGATAACGAAGTGGAAAAAGGCGGAACTATTTCTGCAACGTCTTCCGCACTCGAATGGAATGCATCCGACGTCATTTCTGACTCTACGGCTCGTCAGCAACCACTCACCGACAACAACACAAGAGGAGGAAATCCGAATCACCTTGCGCATGCGCACCGTCAGCAGAACGCGTCTCTCTCGTCCCCTTCCTCGAGCGCTTCGCCGCAGGCCCAGGAACCCCTCCTCCCTCCGCATCCGCACGCGGGCGTTTCCACTCCCGCCGCCAAATCCAAATCCCCTCCCGCCCGAGTACCAGAATCCGTGTCAATAGGAATCTCCCCCAGAGTCGGATTCAGAGTCGAATTGGCATGTGCTTTCGCTTTGGATTTGGGGGTGACACGCGTCGTGCCGTTCTCTTCGACTGCGAAGGCCTCTGCGGCGGCCACACCCTCTCCTTCTCTTCTCCTTCTCTTTCTCCCTCGCCTTCTCCCCCTGCTTGTCCTTCTGCCCAAACCCATTATCTCGCGTCCCGCCATTCTCATTCCCGTGCGCGCCCGCGAACGCCCTCATGAGCGCGCGCAGGACGGAGAGTGCGGCTCGCGTCCGAGTCCAGCTCCGCGTTGTCGGTGTTGGTGTCGGGGATGACGCCGCTGTTGTGCGCAGCGGACTCTGAGGGGAGGGGGACATAGTCAGCGACGCAAACAGGTTGAAGCACAAGACAAAGAGAGGATAGGACGGAACGGAACCGGACGGGAGGGGCTATCGAGGAAGAGAAGGAAAAAAAAGAAATACCCACCGTGCGCGTTGCGGGACGTCGAGTCGCGGGGCAGCCGCCTCGCGTGGATAGGAATATTGTCACTGCCGCCGTGTGGCCTTGATTCTGGGGATGCAAGTCAGCACACGTACTGACGAGGAAATTTATATGAATGGCGAAGGGTTCGTGGCCATCATGCAGCGCCGCACAAATCAGAGATCGGAGGACAGAAGTGAGGTGGAGAAGAAGAGGGAAAATGGCATACCTCGAGCTCCTTCGAGACCCGTAGCGCGGAATGGGGAGAGCGCACGGCGCATGCCTTCGACGACCGCGTCCGGGTACCGATGTGGAGCTACCGTAGCTTCGGTCGGGGGGGCTGCGAATTGTACTACGGCGCGGCGTGGAAACTCTTGGTCAGAGGGAGGCTGCCACCGGTGTAAACTCATCTAAATGGGCTTGGGGCACATAAAATCCTTCGCGGCGACGGCGCGGCTCGGCGCGTCCTGTCCGCCCTCGCCTTGCGCCCATGAATCACCGCATTCACCACAGTCGCCAAGTCCCACGCGTCCGCAGGCGAAACGCCGATCTCAGTCCATCCAACATGAAACGTCGGCCTCCCGCCTCTGTTCCGGAAAATGAGCTTGAAGTCCTCGTTATCGTGGGACGCCAACGAGTGCGGGGAGGGTCGAGATGGGGAACGGGACGTGGAATACGGACCTAGTGTTCCGAATACGATCGTCGTTGTGCGTGGCATGAGTGTAGGGACAAGCGTACAGGAGACGTGCGAAGAGAGGAGGTGGGGGTACAGATCAACAAGGCGTGACTGTCATGTGACGGCGATTCGCGACCACGTGGTGACGCGTTTGATGCCTCCGCGTTTTGTTATCACCACTAAAGCAAAGCATTGCTGCAACCGTTTCGTATAAAGACTCTGTCTATGAGAGACTAGATCAATTGCACGATTGCGTGACACCGAATTGAAGTCGAAACAAACGCCCAAGTGATGAATCAGCTTCCGACACCATTGCCTCGTTTTCTACCAAATGATTAGCAATACTCCAAACCCTCAGTAGCTCTTTGTCACGAGAAATAAATTCGCTGGCGAGGAACTTACCAATTCTTAGAAATCTTACCAATTCTTGGAAATCTTACCAATTCTTAGAAATCAACCTTGTATCTCAAATCACTATTACTATCGCGGATGCCGCCCATCACTATCACTATCCAATCGCCTTCTTTTCTGTGGAGGGTTGGGGCGGGAGTGCTATCAGAACTTGAAATTTGTCGTTTTGTCAGCGTTTTGTATTACTAATACAGTGAATTTGCTCTCTTTACTAATACTCTGTCTTGCCCTAACCCCGTAGCGTGAGACTGGCTCTTCACAATCTAACATGGGGGTGAATTTCGCTTGGCTGCAGCTTAAACTGTGGTAGGCGGCAACCATTGAGCACCATCTTCGACATGTTATTGGGCCCACTTTCAGTGCTGTTGCTCCACCTCTCAAGCCTGTATTTTCGCCTCGGCGCTGCAAGTGCAGCTTGCAGCTGCTCGTCCGTCATTGTTCCCGTCCACGTCGATGTTCTCGTCCCGAAGGACCCCACCGATGTATTTGGTGGCCTCAAAAGTAATGAAACGAGCCTACGGCGCGTAAACACCACATACAACATCTACGGCGTGTTCTGCCAGCCTAACGTCGGCAATGAAGGTCTGTCACAAGGCCGCTCGTATTCTCAATGATTGTTTGATCTAATTCCCGTGTCAGAAGTGTTGCAGCTCCTAGCGCATGGGTTCTCCTATACCAGCCAGTATTGGTCGCCTCCCATTGAGGAATTCCGAAACTATTCCTACGCAGCGTTCTCGTGCGAGCGCGGTCTGCCGTCGCTTGCCGTCGATTTGTTAGCTGCCGGGTTAAGCTCACGGCCGGCCAATGCGTCTGACGTGCAGTTCGCCACCAGCGCAGCTGCGCTCTCGCAACTCGCACAGTACCTCAAAAGCGCTTCCATCCTCCCCGGCGTTAAACCATTCCAAAAGATCATCGGGATAGGGCACAGCCTCGGCTCCGCCCTTTTCGACTTCAGCGCCATCGTCGATGGCGTGCAATCGCCCTTCTACGCCCTCGTTTTGACCTCCGTTCTCACTTCTGGTCCAAACGATCCCCCTCCTTGGTCCGGGACATCGGCGGTTCCCACTGCTGCGCGGGACGCCGACCCACTTCGCTGGGGCGCGCTCGATCCGGCGTACGTCACTATCAACAACCGCACCACGTTCTACGCCGCCGATCCGACAGCGTATTCGCCGCGTATGCTCCTATTCGACGGGTTCACAAAGGACGTGGGACCCCTAAACATGCCAGCGCAGTTGGGCTCGTCGTCAATTCCGGCGGTGAACTATACCGGAGCGGTCGCGAAGGTCGTGGGCGCGGAGGACCAGATTTTGTGTGCGGCCGACCGGTGTGTTGACGTCGAGGCGTTGACAGCGGCTGAACAAGTGGTGTGGCCGGCTGCAAAGAGCTTTGAGGTTCTGGTGGTGCCCGGAAGCGGGCATGATTTGAACCTGGGCTTTCAGGCCGGAGCGGCGTGTGAGACACTTTTTGGCCTTGTCACCAAGTTTTCTGATAATTAACAACCGGCTGCTCGGCCACTTCGCGGCCTCGCATCTCTTTCCATTAGACCCGATATTCAAATTGTAGAGGTTAATGTTAAGGATTAAATCAGCTTGAGAAAAGCACCGAGAAGTTTGATGGTTGATACTCACCGTCTGACAAAATGCGCAGATAGTAGTGTGCTCGAAAGTCAATTGTTTGATAAAATTCTGGACCCTGCATTGAAACGGCTGACCTCAGTACACTGAGCCGGTCCACGAGAATGACTTAAGATGAATGTAGGAAGCATGGATTTTGGAGAGCAAGCGGAGGGAGTGGAAGGTGATGCAGGGATGATGATTAGGAACAGATAGGCGACTGTGGAATAGAATAGTGAGTGCTTCACTTGTACTTTGGTGACGGGGACTTACGAATAGTGATTAACAATCCAGGAAAAGAAACCACCCAATTAGCTCGAGAGCAAGGATGGCTAACATGATGACCCTGCCATTGCCAGGACTGAGCAGTGCTCACCGAAAGATGAGAGAGCCATGACCAATAGGCCTTCAGGTGGCGTGTTCAGCAACTGGATCAGTTGCAGTCGGCGAAGCAACTGTTTTCCCTGCTGCTCTTGCTCCAGCGGCTGCCGCTCCAGACGTTTTAACTCCAGAAACATTTGCTCCTGCTCCTAACACTTTTGCTCCTGCTTCTGACCCTTTTAATCCAGCCGCTCTTCCGCCTCCCACTCCTCCCGCAACCACTTGCGTCGCTCCCGCGCCCGCTCCACAGGCTCACAGCGCTGTCGGTCTTAAGTTCATACATCTGTCTTCCTTTCAAGGAACGTGTAGCTAATGTTTCGACGCATTTTTTTCTCAGCTGCACTGCGCCCGGAGTGGCACCGAAAGGGCCTCGCCACGGCCGCCTTTAGCGTCGTCATGCACGATTGGGCCATCCCGCAGATGGGTTGCACCGAGCTCCGCGCCGAGTGCCTCGCGTCCAACATTGGCTCAGTCAAGGTGTGGCAGAAGTATGAGTTCGTGGAGGACCCGGAGTTGCGCAGTGCATTTGTATTCTTCTTCTCAATGAACGGTGCTCATTCGTTTTTTGGACAGCTGAGGTGAAGATCATTGAGGCAAAGGGCGGCGGGGTCGAACAGAGCTGCGTGTTGATTTGGAGTCTCGAGTGATCATCGATAATTAAACACATAATGTCTGCGTCCCTCACAGAATACTCTCGGTGGTGATTTTCGGCTCTATTGTTGAATTCACAGGTTTTTGTTAGGTATAAATAATATACTAACAGAATATGAAAAGCGGCGAGTACAGTTACGAGCATATATCAACATCACCAACAATGCCCATGCAACGATCTCCAAACAAACGGCCGCCAACGCTTACGAAGTTCGTCACGGAATGCAGAATCTTATTTGCTACTCCGATATAGCCTTGGTCCTCTCTCTCGCTTCTGTCTCTTTTTTTGGTACATGTTTTGCGCCACTTTCGATGAGGATTTTGACGTCCTCATGGGCTTCTCGGGTCGCTTCTTTTACCGCCACCATCTTTACCATGGAGGCGTTGGGTTGTAAGGCGTTCCAGATGCTCAACAGACTCCAGCGTGCGTAGCACGCACAGAAAAGCAAGGCAGGGTCGATTCAATCAAGATTTATCGTCAAATCGCCAACATATGCGATAATCTTTCGACCTCGTTGCCTGTTATATGCCAGAGAGCGAAGCAGCGAGGAAGGCAGGCCACTATATTATAGACGCCCAATGTTTCCTCGAAAGCCTCGTTAATCCCTACGCCTGACAGAGCATGCACGCGCAGGACATCTCCGTCCACTTTGTGCTCCTCCAAGTCATGTCTTAACCGTCGCGCCCAGATCTTTTCATTTTGCGCAAACCTCTCCACCTTTTTTAATCACCTAGGTGTTGAACGTCCTAAGCAGCTCCTTTGCTGTTCAGCTTTATTATCCTTAGCTTAAACCGCTGTCTGTCACGGCTTCAAATGGTGTTTTACTCGTGATGCGTTTTGAACCGGATGAGAGCGCGCGTTGCTTTAGCTGTTTCAACTGGCTTAAATGAATTTAACCGATGATACTCTGCATATTGTCATTCTGATTACGCATGGTACAGATTAATTTAATTCTAGTTTAAACCCGATTGAAGGGGGCACGTCCCCACATTTTGAGTTGAATTGGGAGGGTTATATTTCATTCGACTGGGGTCGGCAAACCTTGCACCGACAACAACCCTGAACGTAGTGATTATCGCTGGTCAGATAGTCACGTAGACAAACACTTTAACAATTCAATGTCCTACCTCAGATGTAACCGCGGGTTTATCATGTCGCGACAGCTGGTGGACACCGAATATCTGGGATCTATGGTTGTCATTGAGCTGATAGCAAGAGACACTTGAAGGGCACATACTCTATGCCTGCGTCGCAACTGAGAGGATTGTTGTACAATAGTACCCAACGGATGTGTGGGATGAGGGGGTAGAGGAACATCCGCTTTTGACGGGTATATCAGTCATATTTCGATGCTTCGAGCGTGAAAAATAGGGAAAAATACCTGGCTGCATTGCTTTCCGAATCCAATGATAGTCGATGTGTTCTCCCGTTGGGTCAGGAAGAAGATTTTCGACAAAGCCCACCGAGATGCAGCCGGTGTACTGACATGCAGCAGTAATCCGGTCGAGGAGTGTGTGGCTCGTTATTAATATTGACATCGGCTCCATGCACGGTAGCGTGTCGGCGAACGCGGAGACAAATTCGCGCACCAACGTCCCAAGGACCAAGACCAGCGGAACGGCAAACCCATTGGCAGATGTCAGCAGACTAGCGCCCCTTTGTAGGCAGATCAGGATCGTCAGAACAGCTTGAAGCACGCGTTGAGCCCACAATTTTCCGCGTTCAATGGGAAATGGCAGGGGAACAGCAGCATCTTCGAGGTTGATGCATGTACCCATGGTGCCGAAGCGGTGTTTGAGGATAAGCAGATGGTTGGTCGTCATGCCGGTATGTAGGGCGTAGGGCCGAGGGACATCCCTGTATTCAGATCGCGGAGCGCGATGGCGGGGAAATGCCCGCGCCACCAAGCCTTCGCCTATACGAACAAGGCATGCAGTGAGAAGGAGGCAGCCTTCCCGTTTCGCACCGTGCGTCATGGCGAAGAGAACGAATGTTAGCTGGATGGCAAATGTCGATGCAAGAAAGGCGTGACCCCAGCCAAACGTCCTCGTGTATCCAGCCTCCTGCAGCTCCAGGACAATCACCCCAGGACGGTTGTGATCGAGGATATTTTTGTACAGCGCGTGCATCCATGAGGCTGTCACGATGCGTGTTGCGCCCGAGTCGATGTCAGAAAGCAGCAAGCCCGAAACCAGGGTGTCCGGGTCCAGGTGCTCTTCCCGGCGATCGGTGTCCCAGCCCAAAGACAGCGGCATAGGCAGAAAGTTACATGCTGCTCGAAAGCGCTCTGGCATCCCGAGCTTCCTCGCAGGGATGACGAGGGATGCCAGCTCAATATAGTCGGCAACAGTTTTAGCAAGCACCGGTGGGTTCGTAATCTAATGTGCGTTAAAGGCATCAGCACCATTATTTTTGCGATATCAGCAAAGATTGAACTGGCCGACGGCAGTGCAGAGGAAGAGCCAGACATCGTCGCACTAGAATGAAGGAGTTGAGAAGGACCAGCACTGCCAACACAGCTTCAACGTTTTAGAGCCTCGCAGACACCCGGGTATTTCTAGAACCCATAAATTTGCAGCGAACGCTGTCACGCTGGGAATTTTGCTATTCATTGTTGTTTCTTGAACAAAGATAACATTTATAGAAAGGAATGAAAGGGAGTCCTTTCAAGGGAAAAGCACTATTGTTGGATTCCATCCAACAGCCCGCAGTTGCCTTCACGGAATGGAAGGCACAGTTCTCTTGACAGCTTTGTGATTGAAACGGAGCTTGATGAGAAAGCGCGGAGCAAAAGCGGTAGAATTTAGAGCTGGAGAGCAGAGAACACAAAATGCAGGGAGGCTGGAACGGAATAAGGGCAAACACAGGTAAATGAAACGGGCAGCGAATCTTTTAAAAAACAGATAATACTTAATGAGAGTTTTCTGCAAAGCCACCAGCCTCCTGATGGATGTGTATCTGCGTGGCTCGGAGAATGAGCCTCATGTTAGCCTTATGTCATACAAGCGGCTGCTCGGCCGCTTCGCGGTCTTGCATCCCCTCCCTGAATTTAACAGCCTCTCAGCGTCAAAGCATAATCCGGTGACCATGTAAACTGCGCTTTCTCTGCGCTTTCTATAACTCTGGAGTTGATTTACCCAGAGCGGAGTTTAAACGCTTCACACATCCGTTACTTTATAAAGAGTTAGATGAGAACATCATCCCTGGACTCGTGTCTCTCTCGATACGGTAGGAACTTAAAGGCACTGGATCTGTGGGGCTCGAGACTAATTGAAAGATCGCTGCATGGCTGAAAAAAGACGTGGGAAGTTAAGGCGGCAAGAGACAGCTTAGCGCCGTGAAAAAAATTGGCGCTGAGCGCTTGTCTCTCTCTTTCGGGTATGAGAGAATCCATATATTTGGGTCGGAAAGACCATATGAAGGGCGTTAAAGGCTTCAGACAGACACCCGTTATTTTATAAAGAGAGAGACTCTAGACAAGCATATCCACCCTTGCACTGCTCACAGCCATCCTCGAGTCTGAATCTGGTTCACTGGCATCCACTGGAGATTCACTCGTTCAGCAGAGGCGCCGCGCCGCGTGTGGGAGCACGCGTCTAGGGAGAGGTCAACATTAGATGGCGTACGTCATTGATCAATGTTTCCAACTTTATCGTCACGGTCTTCGAATGACACGCGCTTTACAACTCAAACACCCTCAAAACTGGGGTTTCGCGGTGCTTCTTGTCTCACAATGTGTTCTGTGGCGTCTAGATTCTGCATCGGATGCATAGCCACGCCCCGTGGTAAACGTTCGACCCCTTCCCAGCTGGGACATCTATAAAAGATGCAGATAAATTATGCAGCCACATTGTGGCTAATTTCGAGTCCCATTCTCTCCTCCTGACTCTTGAAATGTGGACCGCTCTCAGCTGGTCTGTCACTGCGCTGCAATCGAACTTGAACAAGGGTCGTTTGCTTCGAGAAGACGATGGTATCGAGGGTTGCGGGCTGTTCCACAAGAGACGAGGCCAGGTATGCATCATTTTACTGCGTGCGCTCACATATCTCACGGATCGCCTTAAGCGGCTGCATGTCGTAGGCAATGTTCTCCGAATTGCTTTTGTGCTCTTGTGTTCCCCCATTTCACTGCTCATTCCACGTGTGGTCATGCGATCCACCAGCAACTACCTGCGGACTAGCTGGTTTCTGAAATTCGCTATTACTCCAGACGCGGTGTTGCGCAACGCACGAGGCGGCGGGACAGGGAAGTACGACATCACGGGCTTCAAGCCTACGTGGGTGCTCGAAGTGACGATCAAGGGCGGGAAGCTGGTCGATTATCGCCAAATTGGATTCTCGGACGATGTAGAAGCAACCGGGTACACAGCACTGAGTTATCCGATGGAGAGTGCGGAGGTGCTCTTTAAGGAAGCAGGCTTCGTTACTGAATCTCGCGCCAAAGGCAGGAAGTATACCCTTACAGAGCGTCGGCGAATCTCAGAACAGGTACTCCGCCAATATTGCGCTGCAGCCAATGGCAACCGCAAGGGGAACACAGACCGGACGGAATATGTTTGGTTGGACGAGTTCTGCCTATCGCAGGAGGGAGCGCAGGACGAAGACACCATTGAGCAACAGCGCAGCGTCGAACTGGGGCGATTGGCGGACATCTTCGGAAAGGCATCCTATGTCGGCGTGTTTTGCCACGAGCTGGATTGTGATCACACGGGGCTCTCATGCATCTGGGGGACACGTCTGTTTACCCTCCCAGAAATTCTGCACGCGCAGGCGGTGCTGCGGATGACCCGCAAACGGGTAGGTGAGGACATTGTGACCCACATCTTCCCGACGCCCGCACCCGCATTTAGGAGCGCCATGCAGACACAAGCTGCGCACGGTGACCGATGGCATCTGTGAGGATTCTATAAATGTCCCTTTCCGCACCTGACTTGGTATATTTTTCCAGGTATGCAATTTTCCAGCACACCGTTAACGCAGGGGCGGTTCCGTGGCAATCAGCAATCCATGCTCTTATTGTAGAAGCCATTCGGCGCGACGAAGCAGGTGGCTTTCGCGACCACAAGTTCCTCGGCAAGGCGTTGAATGGTCTGCTCCCCCGACGCGCGCGCCTTCAAGATCTGGGAAGCAGCGGGTGGAATGATCTAGCCTGGCTGCTCGAACTGAATCAAGGGTTCTACAATGCAGCGAGTCTGGCAGCGCTGTGCAGTATCGCGGACGACGAGTCGGTTTCCTGGCTGGGGAAGCCAATTCACCCCGTTGCCGGAAATGAACGTCTTGAACCGATCGTCACCGCGTTTCCAGTGTCACTGTCTCGCAATGATTCCGAGACGCAAGAAGTTTTTTCTGAATCACATCCGCCCTTGACGATCATCGGCGCGGAAACACTAGGCTTGCGACCGACGCTGAAGAGAGACCCGTATGGCCTGTATAATAACGAAGAGATGGGGGCACTGAAACGATTGGCCATATGGACGTCCGTGATACTCGGAGCCATTAGCATGCGTGAAGTCGCGTCAGGACATCTCCGTGGGCTACTGTTATACGGCCTCACCGCGGTCCTTTACTCCGTGATTGAGATGCTGGTAGGAACGATGTATTTGGAAAGAGACGGATGGATATTCCTTGACGACTCGAAATGGGGGGAGAAACTTGGGGATACGCTCGGGGAACAAGACAATACGCTGCGCAATCCGGTTAACTGGGGTTAATATTTATTTCGACTTTCGTCAGACGATTCTAACCTCATCTGGTACACAGGAAATCGACAGCTTGCACCGGAATGGGAGGCACCCAAAAACGAAAAGCGACCGTCGCGTGCTGGAAAGTTGGTTGATCTGCGTAGCAGGGTTTATGTCGAGACCATTGTGGTGGCGGAGCCCAACGCCATGGTCCCACTGGCTATCCACGGCAGTGGGGTAACATGCATGCTTCTAGAACGCTCGGAAGACGTGGCGAAGGATCCAACTTTCTCTGCTCGCAAAGTCGGGATGGCAAACCTTCCACCATACATCCTTTCACAGACCATGAAAACCGGCACTATATACGTTGCAGGTCAATCCTCGGAAGAAGCAAACCAGAAACAGGCAAATTCTTGGTTCCTTAGTGATTGGATTTCTGGATTTCTCAAGATATTGCTCGGTGAATTCTTTACTAATAGTCTTCGGGTGCCTTCGAATTGATAATTATTCAGGTTTCATATCGGTGGTTTGACCTGCCCTGAAACAATTCACAGCAAGATCATATCATCTGTCAGGTATAAAGTGGAAAAGCGTGCTACTATAGACTTTTCTCCCCTGCGTCCCGGATATTGCAAGCTTCAGAGTTTCCTTGTCCTGTATGCATTACGCCTTCCTGGTTTTGTATGACCATCATTGTGATACATCACTATCCCTGAGTCGTTTTCTTGAAGGACGTCTTCGAGTGCTTGTGAGTTTGAGACAGCATATTTCACCTTTAAAGCAGGTTTGAGATGTCTTCGCCTTTGAAACGGGCTCTTAGCTTTTTATCTGCATCTTTCAACACGTCGGATGTCTTTGAGCCACAGAGATCTGAACTCAAAAACACGAACGCCGGCGGTGTGAGTAGCTCATATGCTGGAGTGGTGAAGGGATTCTTGCGCACCTGTTTGGAGGAACCGAAGCACGTTCCAAATTCACGAATGTATTTATTATTCGTGCGATACCACTCTGGCGTCCTTGCAAGCCAACGGAGGCGAGAGATCCCATTGAAAATAGTGTAAGGCCAGCCGTATGGAATTACTCGCGAAGAAAACCATTCAATAGGATGATCGGTCCCCTGAATGACCTAGAGGAAAAGAAGTTCGGTTCGTTGGCGCAGAGTGAATGCCAAGCCATCTGATTCGAACGCGGAAGAAAGAGGACGCGTGACGGTGCACCCGCGTTGATCCGCGGCAACTTCGTCGGATGTCGGGCCGCTTTTTCTTCTCGACCACGATGACTCGTTCGCGAATTCGCTGGCCCTTCACCTTTCACCACTGAGACTTCGTGTTCTCCGAACATACGCTGCTCGGTCTGCGTTTCCGACCCCGGTCAGGCATGCGCGTCGTCCCTTCCAAGCTCGCGGTGATGAACAAGCGCACTGTCGCCCCCTTGAAGTGGACTTCTAAAGCTTCCTCTCTGCCTTCTGAAACTACTCTCCCCTTCCGTTTCACCATGGACCGTACCTTCTCTCAGTCCGGGCGCTTTGGGGTCCACTGCTTTCCCGACATTGCGGGGTACTTCGCGGCGCTTCTTTGGGCACTGTTAATTAACACGACAACCAAGCCCCACTTTCGCACTGTTTTCCTTGTCTAATTGGGTTTGGCCTCCTGCTCTCGCTGCGTGCAAATAATTCGGCTTCTCCTCACGCCAATCTTCTTCCCATTGGCGCTGGGACTCCTTGGTCCTGCGGTTTCTGCTAGAGGCGCTGGTCGACATCAGTTTGTTCAAGTCTTCTCGCGTCGGCTGCATCTTTGTTTGCAACCGTCTTGGTATGTGCCCCTTGCCCTCTCTTCCTGTTTGTTTAGCGCCCCCGCATATGCCTTTCGTGTCACAGACCTCTCCAGAGCTTTTCTCGAGCATTGCAGAATCTCCGTGCGCCGTTGCATCGAGGCGTGGACCTGTGTCTCGTCGCCGAGGGCGTCCCATTCTAGTTTCTGTCTTTTCTTCGGCGGTAACTTCGACATGGATAAACTTGGGCCAAGTCTTTGCGTGTATCGATCAATGTAAGGTACAAAGTTCGTCCACGGATATCAATACAATCAATCCACGACTCCACAATAAATGATATGGGAACTGGGGAGAGCCAGCATCCAAAAAGGTTCCTGAACTTCCGGTTCTACCAGCGGTCAATCCTAACGCACATAGTCCCGCCCCGCGGGCCCATTTCATTTCCCAAAAAACAACGCGCAAAACTCTCGAACTTCCTGCCGGAATACAGAATCTTCCGTCTCGATCCCGTCGCAATGTTTGAAGACGACGACTAGCCGCCCCTTCCGATGCCGGTGTCTTTGTCCCCCATCGCTGAGTCTTCCAGTAGAATTCCTGCAGATCAGGAGATACAGGTGTCGAGGAAGAAGCGGACAAGGGAGCCAGATGTTCATGGAGATAACATCGTACGTTGTGCTCTTGGGGAACAATAATAGTCATAATTTGTGTTGTTTTGTACGCCTAAGGGCATTTTTATATTATCTGGTAGACTCGTCACCAGCCTACGAATGGCAAAAAATGTGGCGAGCACTTTGTCGTAACTGACCACTTGATTCTGCTTCGTTTCTATTATATCACCTACCTATGGAAATGCATGTGGCTAAGTATAGAAGTTTGCTCTAGATCTGTGTTCAGCATTTCTATGCTCGCTATTGCCGTGGATCGACACAGCGGTAAAAGCGACTCTGCAGCCACTGACCTCTGCTGTGATTCCCCCGTCGACTGTGGAACCTGAACTGATGGTATACGATCAATTGTTTGTATAGTGAGGCACGAACGTTCACATAAAGACTCTGTCTAAGAGGGACTGGATCAATTGCACGATTGCGTGACAGCGAACTAAAGTCGAAAACCGTCAGTAGCTCTTTGTCATGAGCAATACATTCGCTGGCCGTTTTTCCGAGGAACTTACCAATTCTTCGAGATCAACCTTGTATCTCAAATCATATCCCGACATGTTCGGCCTTCAACAAGGCCCATTACTCTCACGGATGACGCCCCGAGCACTATCACTATCAGTATCCAATCGCCTTCTTTTCCGTGGAGGGGTTGGTAGTGGTGTCGGTTATCAGAACCTGAAATTTGTCGTTTTGTCAGCGTTTTGTATTATGAGTATGCCTAATACAGTAATACACTGTCTTGCCCCAACCCCGTAGCGTGAAGGTGGGTAGGAGACTGCCTCTTCACAATCTAACATGGGGCAAATTTCGCTTAGCTGCAGCTTAAAATGTGGTAGGCGGCAACCATTGAGCAACATCTTCGACATGTTATTGGGCCCACTTTCAGTGCTGTTTCTCCACCTCTCAAGCTTCTATCTTCGCCTCGGCGCTGCAAGTGCAGCTTGCAGCTGCTCGTCCGTCATTGTTCCCGTCCACGTCGATGTTCTCGTCCCGAAGGACCCCACCGATGTATTTGGCGGCCTCAAAAGTAATGAAACGAGCCTACGGCGTGTAAACACCACATACAACATCTACGGTGTGTTCTGCCAGCCTAACGTCGGCAATGAAGGTCTGTCACAAGGCCGCTACTATTCTCAATGATTGCTTAATCTAATTCTCGTCCCAGAAGTGTTGCAGCTCCTAGCGCATGGGTTCTCCTATACCAGCCAGTATTGGTCGCCTCCCATCGAGGAATTTCGAAACTACTCCTACACAGCGTTCTCGTGCGAGCGCGGTCTGCCGTCACTTGCCGTCGATTTGTTAGCTGCTGGGCTAAGCTCACGGCCAGCCAATGCGTCTGACGTGCAGTTCCCCACCAGCGCAGCTGCGCTCTCGCAACTCGCACAGCACCTCAAAAGCGCGCCCATCCTCCCCGGCGTTAGACCCTTCCAAAAGATCATCGGGATAGGGCACAGCCTCGGCTCCGCCCTTTTCGACTTCAGCGCCATCGTCGATGGCGTGCAATCGCCCTTCGACGCCCTCGTTTTGACCTCCATGCTCACTTTTGGTCCAAACGATCCCCCTCCTGGTTCCGGTACCTCGGCGGTTCCCATTGCTGCGCGGGACGCCGACCCACTTCGCTGGGGCGCGCTCGATCCGGCGTATGTCACTATCAACGACCGCACCCCTTTCTACCCCGCCGATCCGACAGCGTATTCGCCGCGTATGCTTCTATTCGACGGGTTCACAAAGGACGTGGGACCCCTAAGCCTGGGAGTGCAGGTGGCCTCGTCGTCGATTCCCGCGGTGAACTATACCGGAGCGGTCGCTAAGGTCGTGGGCGCCGAGGACCAGGTTTTGTGTGCGGCCGATCGGTGTGTTGACGTCGAGGCGTTGACAGTGGCTGAACAAGTGGTGTGGCCGGCTGCAAAGAGCTTTGAGGTTCTGGTGTTGCCCGGAAGCGGGCATGATTTGAACCTGGACTTCCAGGCCGGAGCGGCGTGCGAGGCAATTTTTGGCCTTGTCACCAAGTTTTCTGATAATTAACAATCGGCTGCTCGAAGCGGCCTCGCATCCCTTTCCATTAGACCCGACATTCAAATTGTAGAGGTTAATTTTAAGGTTTAAATCAGCTTGACAAAAGCACCGAGAAGTTTGATGGTTGGTACTCACCGTCCGACAAATGCGCAGATAGTAGTGTACTCGAAAGTCAATTGTTTGATCTGAAGATTCTGGACCCTGCATTGAAACGGCTGACTTCAGTACACTGAGCCGGTCCACGAGAATGAATGAAGATGAATGTAGGAAGCATGGATTGTGGGGAGCAAGCGGAGGGAGTGGAAGACGACGTAGGGATGATGATTAGAAACAGATCGGCAACTGTAGAATAGGACACTGAGTGCTTCGCATATACTTTGGTGACGAGGACTCACGAATAGTGATTAACAATTCCAGGAAAAGAAACCACCCAATTAGCTCGAGAGCAAGGACGATGAACATTGTTCAATGGTGCGTTAGCGTTCCGCTGACATTGCCAAGACTGAACAGTGCTGACCGAAGGATGAGAGAACCATGAGCAATAGGCCTTCAGGCGGCGCTTTCAGCAACTGGATTAATTGCGTTCGTCGAAGCAACCGCATTTTTTGCCGCTCCTGTTCGTGCCGTTCCTGTTCCGCAGCCTCTCGCTCCAGACGCTCTCTCTTGATGTGCTCCCGCTCTTGAAACTCTAGCTCCCGGATCTCTCGCTCCAGCCGCTCCAGACGCTCCCGGCCATCAGACCCTAGGCAGCGCCGCAGAGGTTTCAACGCAATCGGAGGTAGCAATAGATAGGCGGCTGCAGAATTGGACGATGAGCGCGTCGATCCCATACCACAGCGCAGGGAACTCACGAATGAGCAACAATCCAAAGAAAGCGAACCATCGAATCACCTCCGCAACCAGGGCAGCTAGCATGGTAATGACTAAAAAGTGCTGGTTATGAGCAATGTTCTATCGAACAGACAGCACTCACTCAAAGATGAGGGGATCGCGAGCAATGGGCCTGGGGCTTTCAGAATTTGGATAAGCTGTTCCTGTCGCTCTATTCGCAGCCGCTTTTGGTCCTGCTTCAGACTTTCCGCTCCATTCGCAGCCGCTGTTGGTCCTGTTCCAGACGCTCCCGCTGCTCTTGCTCCTGAAGCTCCCGAGACTGCCGTTCCTTCTCCTCCTGCTCCTCTGGGTCCTTTCGAACCGCCACCGGTCCTGACCCTTCCGGGCGTCAGGCTCCACACGCTGGTATGACTTTACCACCCGCGCCCCCTTCCAAATCGGATATAATCAACATAGCCTCGACATTGCACAGCGTGCAGGGAAGTTCTCCGCAGAAACCCATGAGGCATTGACAGAAGCCCGCAGGCACACGGGTGCTCTACTTTCACAGCACCTCAAAACAGCTCTATCACCGTAAAGGGGAAATCGCTCCATTGCCGCCCTAAAATAGGATGATTAAAGAACGATTCTTACCAACGCCCTGACTTTCCGTGCAGAACTCATCCCACACGAGTCGCATTTCTCTCCGCGTCTCGGTGCCGCCAACCGCTGCTCACCCTTACCTTTTCCTCTACAAATTGAGCTACTCTGCGCTCTCCATGGACGCTAATCCCGACATCCAAGGATACTTCGTACGCCTCTGCAGTACGTTTCCACTCTGAATAGCAGATTCTTGCACTGAGGTTCGTGACAGATTTCATCACCCACATAGGTGTAGGTCAGGCGTTTGCATTCCTCCTATCACGGTCTTCACAGTCCCTGCTCCAAACAGCCATCCTCATTGCGTGGTCGACCAAAAGTCCTCGATCTTATTATGGGCTGCTCTTCTCTCAAATAATTTCCATCCTAATCAGCGTCTTCATATCGATTGGACGGAACCAAATCAGCATAAGCGATGCCGAATTCGCCGTCCTCCTCACACGCTCACCCATCTGCGCATATTGCGTGCTCCTGGTTCTTCCGAGGTTGTTCATCAAAACGCTCCCTGGCAGGATCGAAAGCGCTACCCAGCATTTCAAACGTGGCGCATGGAAAGAGTTGCTGGCGGACTTGAACTGTCGAGTGGTGGCTGATGGATTGTGTGGTTTGCTTGTTCTGGGTTTATGCCTCGCTCTGGACATTTCTGTTCGGTTTAATGGGATCACCCACCTGTATTCTCCCGTCCGATGCGGGGATGCACAGTGTTGGCGATCTCAGTCAGTTCATTCGGACCGTAGTGTTCATCGCTGTGTTGCTCTTGGTATAGCTTCACTTGCGATGTATGAGTGCGTACTCGCGCGGCACCAACGGCTGAGGTGGAATCTTATGCGCACTCTTGCCGGTGAGAGGGGCATTCGCATGATTTACAAAGTTTTATACTTATTTCTGCAGCGCGATATCCATCAATCAAGAAAATGATTTATTGGAAACGCGGAGTGTAAGCAAATCGCTCGAGTCATCAGGGACAAAGTGTATTGAATTAATTGAACGATTCAGATGTGGTTTTTGTGCGGCATGGTGCGTATGATGTCGAATACCGTGCACAATTCAAGTGATACTTCGTCGCAGGTATATAACAGCCAAGTTGCACCCCTGGATCCCCTTCGTCTGTGTTGCGATCCTGTTTGAGGAATGGTCGCGAAAGTTAAATATCTGGACGGTGGAGAGCGATTTCGTATTTTCGTATGGCCAGGTGCTCTGCCTGCCGTCGATATATTCCGACCGTTAACCGCCTCTGCAGGTTCTTGCAATACTCCCTGCCGCACCTGTGGCATGGGAATCTATAACCATCGCCGTACATCGTCGGTTCAGCATCATGCAAATACCGAGATTGCTCATGCAGGACGTCATTTGGATAGTGACCAGGAGAGGGAAGCCATGGGGAGCCGAAGAACCGGAAATCGATGACATATGGGCTGCATTTCCCGCCGATGAAGTTCCGGAGGAAGCTGGGCTTCCCACTCGTGCGCTGGAATTATTGCCTCTGCGCAATGAAAGTGGAATATCCGGAGGAACAGGTTCGGAGACGCCCCATCGTTCGAGTTCACGGGAAATTGATTTAGGAGAACTATCGTTGACCCACCGTAATCGAGGTCGAAAACGAAAGCGGGGTCGACAGAGACGCACGAGTGGTGCGACACCTCAGGTCAATTGGGCTCTACCGGAAATAGATTTGGGCGGACTCGATGGCTTGTTATAGTAGATGAGACTTTTGACTAGTGACCCCCCCAGTGTCCAGTGTCGAGTTGAGCTTGAACCTTGCTTGAACCCGGACTTAAAAGCTTCAAGGAAAGGACGCTGTCGAGGACCGGATCGTGTCCTTTGTGAATCACACACAGCGAAAAAGGTCACTCGCATTAGGTGGGAATTGAAATTGATTGGTGCAAGCTGAGAGAGAGTACTCAGGTAGATTCGGAGCAGGGGAAGAAGAAGAAAGGTGGCGGTGCACGCGTTGATCCGGTTTGCCGGACAAAAAATCCCATTTGCTTCTTTGTTTTCGACCACCATGAATATTCCGTCTCGCCAGTCGTCACCTCGCCTCTGACTTGGAAACTTCGAAATTGCAGAAGTGTCGCCCGGAGTCGCTCCCACTTTCCACTCTTATCGCCTCAAATCCGATAACACCACGAGCTATCATGTGGATCTAACATCTCCTTAGTCAGAATAATCTATCCAAACGGAAGGAAACCTAGCCGCACTAAGCCCTGACTCGACAGTCCTACATCTCGCGGCACCGAACCTTTGCATCCGATTCCTTATAACCTGTCTCAAATCTTGATTCCACCATTGATCATGACGACGCCCTCAGCTACCGCAGAACCCGCCGCCGACCCATTGGCAAATGTATCAGACCTGTTCACCGTTGACTCCGCCGAGCTTCGCGCGCAAATTTCTGGACGCACGCCTATTCTGTTCAGCCCGGCGGGAGAGCCGTATCTCGCACTCCCTGCGCCGCTTGAGCGCTTCTACCTCAGTCCGGAACGTGTCTCAGACATTCCAGCTGATATCGCTATGATGGTCCGTGAATTTCGTTGCTTTCATCCTTGTTGCCATCCTCACGGACCCAAGAGCGACATCCGCGTCGCGCGCACGCTCGTCGGCCCGCCTTTCCCAGTCTCGCCCCTCGCCTCGAAGCGCTGGCTGGTACGAGAGCGCACCTTCGTCGAGACGCTGTTCGCCGCGTACGCCGAGAACAAATTCCTCCCCGCGTCGTGCTACCCGTTCACTGTCCTGCGCGAGCGCCTCCCAGACCGGGAGGAGGAGTACGTGGGGCAGGTGACGGTAATGTATGCCGGCGACCGAGAGACGCGGCGCACGCCCGTCAACGACGCATGGGAGGAGTGGCGTACGCGCACGAAGGTGTTTGAGATCGGAGGTGCGTTTTTGCTGTCCAAGAACGTAGTATAGCTAATGTTTCGACCCCATTTTTTCTCAGCTGCATTACGTCCGGAATGGCATAGAAAGGGCCTTGCCACGGCCGCCGTTCGCGTCGTCATGCACGATTGGGCCATCCCGCAGATGGGTTGCACCGAGCTCCGCGCCGAGTGCCTCGCGTCGAACATTGGCTCAGTCAAGGTGTGGCAGAAGTATGGGTTCGTGGAGGACCCGGAGTTGCGCAGTGCGTTTGTGTTCTTCTTCTCGATGAACGGTGCTCATTTCGTTTTTTGGACAGCTGAGGTGAAGATCATTGAGGCAAAGGGCGGCGGGGTCGAACAGAGCTGCGTGTTGATTTGGAGTCTCGAGTGATCGTCAATAATTAAACAGATAATGTCTGCCTCCCTCACAGAATACGCTTGGTGGTGATTTTCGGCTCTATTGAGGTTTTGGTATAAATACTTGATAAATACTAACAGAATATGAAAAGGGGCGAGTACAACAATGAGCGTCCCAGATATATCGACATCACCAACGACGAGGTGCAATGCCCATGCAACGATCCCCAAACAAACGGCCCACAACGCCCCTCAATTTCGTCGCGGAAGGCAGATTCTTCGACACGCAGCCCGCCGCAATATTTGAAGCGGGGCCGAACAGGATTATCAGCAATACATAGGCGACTGCGAAATCGAAGGGTGAGTTTGGTATATGGAGCAGTGGCCACAAACTCACGAATTGTGATGAGCAATCCAAGGAAAAGGAACCACTCGATAAGCTCGAGAGCCAGGACGGCTAGCATGATAAAGACTATCATCGAAGCAGTCCTTGAGCTAAGGTTACTGTGAAGAAAGAAAAAAGATGAGGCTCACTGAAAGATGACAGAACCGTGAGCAATGAACCTCCGGGTGGCACTTCCAACAGCTGGATCAATTGCATTCGTCGAAGCAGCCGCCTTGCTGACCGCTCCTGCTCCTGCCGCTCCCGCTCCTGCCTCTCCTGCTCCACCCGCTCCCGCAGCTCCACCCGCTCCCGCTCCTCCCGCTCTCGATGTTCACGCTCTTCTCATTTTCGAGGATCATACCGCTCCTGGCACAGACGCCAGTACAGGAGCACATCCGCCCCTATTTCCAGAGCTTCCGGGTCACACATCCAGGCATGTCTCTGGCGCTCCATGCGCTAGCTCTGGGGAAGTAGGTTGCTGCGTGGATACTTATATCTTCCAGATTAAGTATCTGCTCCGTGCCAGTCTTTTTCGCATGCTGTTCAAGTGTTCAATTACCTCCACATCATCCTACAGCTTGGCTTCTTTCCAGAGCCTCGCCGCCAGCACAGTTTACGATCGAATCTATCAATAATATCCAATGGCAAAAGGGGTGCAGACGACAGGGACCCTGCCTGCTGGAGGTTCCCCGCACAACCGGAAGAGACGAAGAGGCAATGCCAGATTGTCACCCTGGTATCCATGGCTGTTCATTGTGCCAATTGAGGGAGGGTGGAATGAATAACCCTTACAGCTTGCGTAACAGCTCCTCAGTACGCGTAACCACCATGGAAGCACGAATTGCACGATGTCCCGACATTCCAGGATGTTTACGGAAGTTCATACAGCAAACACTGTGAATTTACAGCCGTAGGAGCTTGAAATGGCAATGTGAAATCCCTGACTTCCAAATTAACTGTCCACTGTCGTCCGGATGCAAATAGGATATTATTATTAACGAACGATTTCTATCTGCACGTTTTGTTGGACGGTGAGTACCGATGGTCAGACTTCTTAATGTTGATTCTCAAGCTGATATAATTCTCAACTTCAACCTCCACAGTTGAATGTCGCGTCCAATGGAAGGGGATGCGAGGCCGCAAAACGGCCGAGCAGCCGCTTGTAAGACTGCGAAAAGCGCATAGACTGAAACGCGACAATGCCGGAAGGTCGCGCTCATTTCTTTCCGGTGGTGGTCTTCTGTGGATCTCGTGGTGTCGGTGCTTGTTTTCGGCGGTGCTGCATCTCTACAGCCTGAGCTATCCAAGCCTATATGGTAATTGCTTCAGGCTCTGACATCTATGCATTGGTGAACTTCTCTCAGTTTCCATTTGCGAAATGTAATTGCACAGGTCTGTCGCATACCCCCAGGCGTTCAGATATGTATCGATCTAATCAGGGCGTATGGTTTCACTGCCTCATAACAGAGCCAGCCCGAAATTCCGCAGAATGTTTACGGAAATTCACAGCCATGTGCTTAAACTGGAAATCCCTCACTGCCACGGTAGCTTTCCATGGCCGCCTGGGTGTGCATGGGATATTGATGAATGATTCCTATCAGCGCCCAGATTTTCCTTGTAGAACACCTCCCACGCACGGGTCATATTGCTGTGAGACACTGTCCTCGTTGCCTTCCCCGCATTCGCGTGTTAGTTTCACTCCAACCACGGTCGCCCCCACTTTTGCGTCTACAAACTGAGATACTCGGCGCTCTCGGCGCTCTCCATGGACGCTAATCCCGACATCCAAGGATACTTCGTACGCCTCTGCAGTACGTTTCCACTCCCAATAACATATTCGTTTCACTGAGATTCGGCAGATTTCATCACCCACATAGGTGTAGGTAAGGTGTTTGCATTCACTCTATCATGGTCTTCACAGTCCCTGCTGCAAACAGCCATCCTCATTGCGTGGTCGCCCAAAAGCCCTCGATCTTACTATGGGCTGCTCTTCTCTCAGATATTTTCCATCCTGATCAGCATCTTCATATCGATTGGACGGAACCAAATCAGCATCAGCGATGCCGAATTCGCCGTCCTCCTCACCCGCTCACCCATCTGCGCATATTGCGTACTCCTGGTTCTTCCGAGGTTGTTCATCAAAAAGCTCCCTGGCAGGATCGAAAGCGCTACCCAGCATCTTACACGTGGAGCATGGAAAGAGTTGCTGGCGGAATTGAACTGTCGAGCGTTGGCTGATGGATTGTGTGGTTTCCTCGCTCTGATTTTATGCCTGGCTCTGGACCTTTCTGTTCAGTTTAATGGGACCACCCACCTGTATTCTCCCGTCCGATGCGGGGATGCACAGTGTTGGCGGTCTCAGTCAGTTCATTCGGACCGTAGTGTTCATCGCTGTGTTGCTCTTGGTATAGCCTCACTTGCGATGTATGAGTGCGTACTCGCGCGGCACCAACGGCTGAGGTGGAATCTCATGCGTACTCTTGCCGGTGAGAGGGACACACGGTTTCCACACCTTTTCGCATTATTTACAAAGTTTTACATATCTGCAGCGCGATATCCATCAATCAAGAAAACCATTTATTGGAAACGCGGGGGGTAAGCAAATCTCTCAAGTTATCGGGGACAAAGTGTACTGAATTGAACGATTCAGATGTGGTTTTTGTGCGGCATGGTGCGTATGATGTTGAATACCGTGCACAATTCAAGTGATACTTCGTCCCAGGTATATAACAGCCAAGTTGCACCCCTGGATCCCCTTCGTCTGTGTTGCAATCCTGTTTGAGGAGTGGTCGCGAAAGTTGAATATCTGGACGGTGGAGAACAATTTCGTATTTTCGTATGGCCAGGTGCTCTGCCTTGCCGTCGATATATTCCGATTTTTGACCGCCTCTGCAGGTTCTTGCAATACTGCCTGCCGCGCCTGTGGCATGGGAATGTATATCCATCGCCGTACATCACCGTTCCAGCATCTTGCAAATACCGAGATTGTTCATGCAGGACGTCATTTGGATTGTGAGCGGGAGAAGGAAGCCATGGGGAGCCGAAGAACCGGAAATCGATGATATATGGGCTTCGTTTCCCGCCGATGAAGTTCAGCAGGAACCGGGGCTTCCCATTCTTGCGATGGAATTATTGCCTCTTCGCAATGAAAGTGGAATATCCGGAAGAACAGGTTCGGAGACGCCCCCTCTTTCAAGTTCAAGGGAAATCGATTTAGGGGAACTCTCGCTGACCCGACGTAATCGAGGTCGCAAACGAAGGCGGGGTCGACAGAGAGGCACGAGTGGTACAGCACCTCAGGTTAACTGGACTTTACCAGAAATAGATTTAGGCGGGCTCAATGGCTTGTTATAGTAGATGAGCCTTTTGACTTGTGACCCCCGAGTGTCCAGTGTCGAGTTGAGCTTGAACCTTGCTTGAACCCGGACTTAAAAGCTTCAAGCATCAAGGAAAGGACGCTGTCGAGGACCGGATCGTGTCCTTTGTGAATCACACACAGCGAAAAAGATCACTCGCATTAAGTGGGCAGTGAAATTGATTGGTGCAAGCTGAGAGTACTTATGTACACCGCAAAGTGCCTGCATGTTGACTCTAACTGGAGCAGTTTCATGCAAACCACCTGTGATTATTCCTGGTGCTAGATGGAGGTCGGCTGGTTCCCAGCTGGACATTCCAGTCGAGATACCAGCTAGTCGTCAGCTGGATGTCCATGTTACGGCCACACTCCCAGGCCTCCTGGAAGTGCACCAGGGAAATGTCCTTGCTCCCAGCCAATACTATGACTACGCACTTGAAGGCGGCGTCCATATTATACTATATTACTCACCTCGCCGTCTACGGTGGCTAGGAAACTAATAAGCGGGAACTCTGAAGCCAACTGGCGTGGCTGCAGAAAAATTGCTGGAAAGCTCAAGAGCTACGTAGTGAAGTCCCAGTCAATTCCAAACCAAAGCTTTCAGCCGCTGGCCTGAATCTGCGTGGATGGAAAATTGACGGAAAATGAAGAAGGAGCCCGCCATCCATCCGTCGGATCAGACGCTGACACCATGATGTCAGTTGACAGGTGGTTCGTTTTGATTGTTGATGTCGCTGTCAACGCGTCTTTCCCTCCTTCCACCACCATCTTCTCGCCCTCTGTCTCCTTCCCCCCTTTTTACTGCTTCTCAGACGCATGTCACACTCGTACACGTACACGTACACTGCGAGCCGGATTACAGAGCGAGTCGATGATTGGAATTGTCGACAACGCTCAAGCCACCCAACGACCTGGCACTTCCTCGCCAAGCCTCAGCTCCAGCCATGTTCGGCAATGGGACCAAATCGAAGCACGCAAATTTCGGAGGCGATTGGATGGTACCGTGTGGTACGTGGACCGAGACAAGCTGTTCATCTTCAATCCGTCAAACCACCAAGAACAATACGCAAAAGTCTGCGAGGCAACTGGGCTCCTCTTAGCTTCAGGCCTGCAAACCAATCAAGGCTTCTGCAATTTACTGGCATTGCTAATGCCCTCGTTGCTTGTCAACAAGTACCAAGACGTCGACGGGTCACCTACATCGATTTTGGTTTCAACTTGAGGCCTGCTCCATTCCCCGTCTATCCCGTTCAAGACCTGCTTCACTCTACCCCCCTCAATCACGGTCATTGCCATGTGGCCCGCCGTTTCTCTCCCACCCCAACACCAGGCCTCCAAGTAGTTCGGCCCGAGTCTGGCGCTATATTTCTTGGCCCAAGTGGCGTTTTGGCTCTTCCCATGCGCGCACTACATCACCTCTTCGCTGTTGTCCATTTACGCTCAGCTCGTGCTGGTCTTGTCCTTGTATCTCGGTCGAGAAATAATATCTGGTCTCTTCGCTGCCGCACGTGTACGAAGACAAAGCTATTCCTCAACGGGTTGTCTTCGAGTGCTCAAGTCGGCGAGGCCGCTCTGCAATCACTCCCAAGATCAAGCCAAGCATGGTGTCAAGAACTACGAGATCACCGAGGACGCTATCAACGAGTTCCAGCAGCGGCCAACGATCTCATCGACGCCTGCGTAGCAGATGTGGTGTCGTCGACGCGGCTTGATGTCGAAGACTAGGCTCATTATCTCACTGAAAAAGGAAATGTTTCCGGTTGGATGAAAACCAACCATGAAACTTGCAGTATTATTTTCAGTTCTTATCTTACCTGAAACTACAAGTATCAATGTAGTATAAACTGAAATTGAAATCCCTCATTTCAAAATCACCTTCAATGTCACAGAGAAAGGTAATTTCTTTGTATCATGAAAGGTTTCCGGAAACTCCGGGTTTCTCCAAACCTTTCAAGACTGCAGAAGGAACTAGTTTCAGGCATAAAGAAAGCAGCGCCGAAACTGCCACTTTCGGCACTACTTTCTGCTAAGCCCGAAACAGCCAGTTGCTTTGTTGCAGCATTTTTGCCATTGGTCCGGGAAATGCCGGACCAATAGCAAAAATGCCGCAGGTTTCTTTATGTCTGAAACTCTTTCTTTCAATGTTTTTGAAACACACGTTGAAAGAGTCTCTTTCACCATGCTTTTCTTTACCTGTGAAACTACTTCCCTCAGTGGCCTTGAAAGGTACAACGAAACTGGGACTTTCTATGAGCCTTTCATGATCCAAAGAAACCAGCACTCTTTGTGACACTGAAAGGCCTTGTGAAACAAGAAATTTCAATTTCACTCTATATTACACTGATACTGGTACTTTCGGGTAGGTTGAGAACTGAAAGTGACATTACTTGTTTCATGGTTGGTTTTCATCCAACAAGAAACATTTCCTTTTTCGTTGTGTCTTGTTGCGTTCATTTTTTGTCCGCGCATATCAGAAGGTAAACAATTATTATTGATGTTTTAATGAATCATTTTACATGCACTAAATGGACAGGATTTGAACAAGCTGGTACAAGCCGAGCTGAGCTGACCCGGCCGTTAACCATCTGGCCGAAAAGCTGGCTGCCAGGTGGAGCTGGTCCCACGCTGAACCCATTTGCGATAGAACCTGGAATCCAGGGTACGACCAGCTGGTTGCCAGTCTCCACCGACGTCTGGGGCACATGTCAGTTCCAGGCAGTGACCACATGTTCCTGGGACTGGAACAGTCTCCAGGTCTGGTTTCAGAGATAGCTGATCTAGTGATTTCCCCAGATCACGCCACTGCCACTGATGTTTGATCCGGTGTCTGTTCGGCTATACCCGACAGTATTACATACCTGGTAGCTCGAAATCCAAGTTCTCCGGAAAATCCCGGCATTGGAGTCCTCTGTGGCTTTCCCCGAGTTTCCATTTCTCGGCCTGCCACCCATGCCCAAGCCATCTGCGCAAGGGTAAGTGTACCCAGGGAACTCTAATCGCACACACCCCAGCCTTGACATACCTTTACTCTTGGCACCTGTCCTGACTGACTCTCCAGTGTCCTGACTCGAAATTTCTGACGGCGCATTTCAGGCCTCGGCCTTGGGACCTATATTCACATCTACCCGTACTCTCGTAACAACAAGGGCTATGCAAGGTAACATTCTGGTGTAAGTATATGGTGGACGATTGCGAAATTAATTTCGCTGCGAGCGCGATAGCGCATACCCCCTGTTGTTCAGTTGTAATGTCATGTCGGAGTCAGTGCGGACGACTCTGTCTGCCACCCAGTCCTCTTTGTCTGCTGATAGTAGTCTGTGGTACGTACGTACGTGTAATGAACCCCGAGAAATTCGCGGGCCGAATCAGCAGAGCTGGCTTTCAGGAAGCGTTTGAGGTCCCGAAAGCGAGCGTGTACGGGAGCCAGGAACAACAGTTTAAATCATTGTATCTACACTGGGTTGGAATGCCGTTTCAGACAAACCCAGTCCCAGGGATGCCCGGAGGGCCCTTTGAATGTGACCATTGGCGGTGTAGATTGGGAGCGGGGAAAGAAGAAGAAATGTGGCGGTGCACGCGTTGATCCGGTTTGCCGGACAAAAAATCCCATTTGCTTCTTTGTTTTCGACCACCATGAATATTCCGTCTCGCCAGTTGTTGCCTCGCACTCTGACTCGGAAACTCCGAAATTGCAGAAGTGTCGCCCAGAGTCGCTTCGCCCAGAGTCGCTTCCACTTTCCACTCTTATCGCCTCAAATCCTCGCCTCAAATCCGATAACACCACAAGCTATCATGTGGATCTAACATCTCCTTGGTCAGAATAATCTATCCAAAGCGAAGGAAACCTAGCCGCACTAAGCCCTGACTCGACAGTCCTACATCTCGCGGCACCGAACCTTTGCATCCGATTCCTTATAACCTGTCTCAAATCTTGATTCCACCATCGATCATGATGACACCCTCAACTACCGCAGAACCCGCCGCTGACCCATTGGCGGGTGTGTCAGACCTGTTCACTGTTGACTCCGCCGAGCTTCGCGCGCAAATTTCTGCACGCACGCCTATTCTGTTTAGCCCAGCGGGAGAGCCGTATCTCGCACTCCCTGGGCCGCTTGAGCGCTTCTACCTCAGTCCCGAACGTGTCTCGGACATTCCAGCTGATATCGCTATGATGATCTGTGCTTTTCTTTTCTTTTCTTTGCCTTCATCCTTCACGGACCACAGAACGACATCAGCGTCGCGCGCACGCTCGTCGGCCCGCCTTTCCCCGTCTCGCCCCTCGCCTCGAAGCGCTGGCTCGTACGCGAGCGCACCTTCGTCGAGACGCTTTTCGCCGTATACGCCGAGGGCGAATTTCTCCCCGCGTCGTGTTACCCGTTCACCGTCCTGCGCGAGCGCCTCCCAGACGGGAAGGAGGAGTACGTGGGGCAGGTGACGGTAATGTATGCCGGTGACCGAGAGATGTGGTGCACACCCGTCAACGAGGCGTGGGAGGAGTGGCGTACGCGCACAAAGGTGTTTGAGATCGGAGGTGCGTTTTTGCATCTGGCTTCCTTTCAAGGAACGTAGTACTGTAGAATTTCGTTCAATTCGGCATAGCGTGTGACCAGTGACCGAAAATACCGATTCGGCACTTCGGCACCCAACAAAATTTGGCGTGACACTTGCAAAATTCCGGCATTCAAGATGTAAATTTTCAAAAGTTCTGCCTTTTTTGCAGTTCCAAGAGAGATTTGGGCTGGGTGTCACGCATTTTACATTCGGCACCAGGTGCCGTGACCCGTGACCGAGACGAAAATTCGTCGCGGCACAGGGGGTGCGTGACGCGTGACTGCCGATTTGAATGAAATTGTACAGTATGGCTAATGTTTCGGCACCATTTTTTATCAGCTGCGCTGCCCCCGGAATGGCATAGAAAAGGCCTCGCCACTGCTGCCGTTCGCGTCGTCATGCACGATTGGGCCATCCCGCAGATGGGTTGCACCGAGCTCCGCGCCGAGTGCCTCGCGTCGAACATTGGCTCAGTCAAGGTGTGGCAGAAGTATGGGTTCGTGGAAGTCCCGGAGTTGCGCAGTGCGTTTGTATTTTTGTTCTCGCCCACCGATGCTCACTTCGTCTTTTGGACAGCTGAGGTGAGGATTATCGAGGCAAAGGGCGGCGGGGTCGAGCAGAGCTGCGTGTTGATTTGGAGTCTCGAGTGATTATCAATAATTAAACAGATTATGTCTGCCTCCCTCACAGAATACTCACGGCGGCGATTTTCGGCTCTATTGTTGAATTCATAGGTTTTGTTCATAAATACTAACAGAATATGAAAAGCGGCGAGTACGAGTACAGTTACGAGTGTCTCAGATATATCGACATCACCAACGACGAGGTGCAATGCCCATGCAACGATCCCCGAACAAACGGCCCACAATGCCCCTGAATCTCGTCGCGGAATGCGGAATCTTCGACGCGTAGCCCACCTCAATATTTGAAGCTGTGCTGAACAGGATTATCAGCAATAGATAGGCGACTGGTAAATTGACCGGTGAGTATGTCGTGTCCCATATTAATTCAGAGTGCAAAGAACTCACGAATAGTAATGAGTAAGCCCAAGAAAAGGAACCACCCGATCAGCTCGAGAGCTAGGACGGCTAGCATGATGAAGACTAGGAGAGGAAGACCAATCTGTGAGCGATGTTTCGTGGGCCGAAGCGAACAAAACCACTGACTGAACGACGAGAGCAACGTGAGCAATCGGCCTTCTGGGGGGGCCTTCAGCATTTGGAGGAGCTGTCCTTGTCGTTGCAGTCGCTCCCTGAGCCGCTCCCGCTCCTGCTGCTCCCGCTCCTGCCTCTCCCGCTTCAGCATCTCCCGCGCCGGCCCCTCCAGCATCTTCCGCTCCAGCAGCTCCCGCTCCCACACCCGCGCCATCGCCTGCCACCACCTCTCCATCGGCTCCCGCGTCCGCTCCCAAATCCCGCAGTCTCGATGTGCGCGCTCCATCCGCTCTGTCCCCGGATCCATTGCAAGCTAGTCCAGATGTAGTTTATCCGAGCAGGCGAGGACCCAATTTATATCTTCCAGATCGATGCCCCGTGTATCTGCTCCTCGTCAATCCTCTCACAGCTTTTCTACCCTCGGGACCTTCGTCAGCACAGGTTACGAAGCGAACCTATCAATAATATCCAATCGCCCAAGGCACGCAGACAGCACATCAGGGAAACACCACCTGCCTATATGGTACTACAGAGAGACCCATAGAGCGGTAGGCTCAGATCCATGTACCCTCTATCAAAGAAGCCTGTAGATCCCTAGACGCGTAGAGCTGTAGAGCCATAGAGCGATGTAGATCAATGTAGACCACGTGTTTCTACGGTAGAGGCCCCATGGAAACCGCTTCTCATGTATCGCGTGCGTTGGGTCACCAGAATAGACCAGAATATCACGCAGAAGAATAAGACTGAATGAAATATGCGAAAAGAATATATTGTATTCAAATCACGTACATAATACATACTACAATACGAGCAAGACAAACAACGGAAAAAAAACCCTATCTGAAAAATCCGGAAAAAAAGAAAAAGATCTGATTCAAGTAGCACGGACAGCGTAGCATAAACAGACCGGAGAGCGCAGCGCTTGGGGCCGAGAACTTGCCAGGGGCGGAAAGACGGCGACTTGAGCTTGGACAGATGCTCCAGAGGAAAGATCAGAATTGCAGTTCAAAAACTTGAAGACGTTGAAGACTGGAAGAAAATCTTGAATATGACTTGAGTAAACCTTGAGGATTGCTTGAGGAAAGGTATTGAGGGCGGCTGGATACTACAGGTAGAGGGCAGGAGGAAGGGATGGTGGTAGCTGAGGAAGATGGAAGTGGGGAATAGGCGAGCGATGGCGTGGAGTCGTGGACTTGGTGGGATTTTAAAGCAAGTTGGCGCTCGGCTGCCCTGGGCTCTGACAACACATATGAAACGAGATGTACGACATATCGCCACAGAGCCAAGGAGATTGGCCGTAGAGAGAATGTGCGACCATAGCGCCGGCGTCTCTATGGGACTCTACAGAGATGTGTCGGCTCTATCGGCCGCGATATTGTGATCCGCGATCTATGCCGCGACCGGGGCCTCTACCGGTCCAAAAGCTGTTTCCTGATGCAGGGACCCCGCCTGCTCAAGGCTCACGGCACAACACCACGAGACGAACACGCAATGCCGGAATGCCACCCTCGTATCCCTGGCTGTTCATTGTGACAATTGAGGGCGAGAATGAACAACCCTTACAGCGTCCGTGACAGCTCCTCACCAACAGCAACCCCATGGAAGCACGAATCGCACGATGCCCCGACATTCCCTGATGTTTACGGAAGTTCATGCAGCAAACACTGCGGATCTACAGCCGTAGGAGCTTGAAACGGCAATGGAAATCCCTGACTTCCAAGGTAGCTGTCCATTGTCGCCCGGCTGTAAATTAAGTAACGAACGATTTCTATCAGCGCCCAGATTTTCCGTGCAGAAACTCGCCTCTAGCCGCCGGCGCTCTCGCTCCTCCCTCTTTTGACGTTCCTCCTCCTCCTGCCGCCTCTGGGATGCACCCAAGCACCAGAGGGCGCGGCATGTTCAATGGGCCCCGCTGGGGACGTAAGTTGCTGCGTGGATACTTATATCTACCAGATCCATGTCACATGTTGTTAATTACCCGCTGTCCGCACGCCACCAAATAAGCTGGAACAGCCGGCACAGGTTACGAACCTATCAATAACATCCATTGGTCAAAAGCGCGCAGGCGGCAGAGACCCCGCCTGCTCAAGGCTCACGGCACAACACCACGAGACGAACACGCAATGCCGGAATGCCACTCTCGTATCCCTCACTGTTCATTGAGCCAATTGAGGGAGAGTGGAATGAACTACCCTTACAGCGACCGTAACAGCTCCTCACCAACAGCAACCCCCATATGGCACAATGCCCCGACATTCTAACGGAATTTCATACAACTAAGACTGTAAATCTACAGCCGTAGGAGCTTGAAATGGTAATGAAAATCCCTGACTTCCACACTGGGGGCGGCCAGCGTCGCATGTGAAAACCACATGCCTGAAATGCATGCTGTTTGCATGTGGAAGCAAGGCTACAAAGCAACCTTTAGCAGACTAAGGTGGCTTTGTCGCATGTTTTGTTCTCTGGTGCAGCAAACAAAGCATGCAACAAACTTTCCTTTGCTTGCTAATGGCACCTTTGTGGAAGTTGGTCCAACTGCGAACCACATGCATTTAAGGCACCTGGTGTTCACATGCCTCGTTGGTTGCTCCCGGTGCCAAGGTAACTGTCCATTGTCGCCCGGCTGCAAATAGAATATTATGAATGAACGATTCCTATCAGCGCCCAGATTTTCCTTGTAGAACACCTCCTATGCACGGGTCATATTGGTCCGAGACGCTGTCCTCGTTCCATCCCCCGGATTCGCGTGTTAGTTTCGCTCCAACCACGGTCGCCCCCACTTTTTCGTCTACAAATTGAACTACTCGGCGCTCTCCATGGACGCTAATCCCGACATCCAAGGATACTTTGTGCGCCTCTGCAGTACGTTTCCACTCCTACTAACGGACTCCCCTCACTGAGGTTTGGTGGCAGATTTCATTACTCACATAGGTCCGGTGTAGGTAAGGTGTTTGCATTCCCCCTATCACGGTTTTCACAGTCCCTGCTGCAAACAGCCATCCTCATTGCATGGTCGCCCAAAAGTCCTCGATCTTACTATGGGCTGCTCTTCTCTCAGATATTTTCCATCCTGATCAGCGTCTTCATATCGATTGGACGGAACCAAATCAGCATAAGCGATGCCGAATTCGCCGTCCTCCTCACACGCTCACCCATCTGCGCATATTGCGTGCTCATGGTTCTTCCGAGGTTTTTCATCAAAGCCTTCCCTAATAGGATCCAAAATGCTACCCAGCATCTCAAACGAGGCGCCTGGAAAGAGTTGCTGGCGGACTTGAACTGTCGAGTGGTGACCGATGGATTGTGTGGTTTCCTCGCTCTGATTTTATGTCTGGCTCTGGACATTTCTGTTCGGTTTAATGGGACCACCCACCTGTATTCTCCCGTCCAATGCGGGGATGCACAGTGTTGGCGGTCTCATCATTCGGACCGTAGTGTTCATCGATGCGTTGCTCTGGGTATAGCCTCGCTTGCGATGTATGAGTGTGTACTCGCGCGGCACAAGCGGCTAAGGTGGAACATCATGCGTACTCTTGCCGGTGAGAGGGACGCGCCTCTTCCGCACTTTTTCGCATATACAAAGTCTTATATGTCTGCAGCGCGATATCCATCAATCAAGAAAACTATTTATTGGAAACGTGGAGTGTAAGCAAATCGCCCGAGTCATCGGGGACAAAGTGTATTGAATGGAACGATTCAGATGCGGCTTTTGTGCGGCATGGCGCGTATGATATCGAGTACCGTGCACAATTCAAGTGATACTTCGTCCCAGGTATATAACAGCTAAGCTGCACCCCTGGATCCCTTTCGTCTGTGTTGCGATCCTGTTTGAGGATTGGTCGCGAAAGTTAAATATCTGGACGGTGGAGAGCGATTTCGTATTTTCGTATGGCCAGGTGCTCTGCTTTGCCGTCGATATATACCGATTGTTAACCGCCTCCGCAGGTTCTTGCAATACTGCCTGCCGCGCCTGTGGCATGGGAATGAATAACCATCGCCGTACATCGCCGTTCTAGCATCATGCAAATACCGAGATTGTTCATGCAGGACGTCATTTGGATTGTGACCGGGAGAGGGAAGCCATGGGGAGCCGAAGAACCGGAAATCGATGATATATGGGCTGCGTTTCCCGCCGATGAAGTTCAGCACGAAGCTGGGCTTCCCACTCGTGCGCTGGAATTCTTGCCTCTGCGCAATGAAAGTGGAATATCCGGAGGAACAGGTTCGGAGACGGCCCATCTTTCGAGTTCGCCGGAAATTGATTTAGGAGAACTATCGTTGACCCGCCGTAATCGAGGTCGAAAACGAAGGCGGGGTCGACAGAGAGGCACGAGTGGTGCAACACCTCAGGTCAACTGGACGATACCGGAAATAGATTTAGGAGGGCTCGATGGCTTGTTATAGTAGATGAGACTTATGACTAGTGACCCCCCGAGTGTCGAGTGACCAGTTGAGCTTGAACACAGACTTTAAGCTTCAAGCATCAAGGAAAGGACGCTGTCGAGCACCGGATCGTGTCTTTTGCGAATCACACACAGAGAAAAAGATCATTCGTATCTGGGGGGAATTCAAATTGGTTGTTGTTAAACCGAACAGAAATGTCCAGAGCCAGGCATAAACTCAGAGCGAGGAAACCACACAATCCATCGGACACCACTCGACAGTTCAAGTTCGCCAACAACTCTTTCCATGCGCCACGTTTGAGATGCTGGACAGCATTTTGGATCCTATTAGGGAGAGCTTTGATGAACAACTTCGGAAGTACCAGGAGCACGCAATATGCGCAGATAGGTGAGCGTGTGAGGAGGACGGCGAATTTGGCATCGCTTATGCTGATTTGGTTCCGTCCAATCGATATGAAGACGCTGATCAGGATGGAAAATATCTGAGAGAAGAGCAGCCTATAGTAAGATCGAGGACTTTTGGGCGACCACGCAATGAGGATGGCTGTTTGGCATCTACAGCCGTAGGATCTTGAAATGGCAATGGAAATTCGTGACTTCCGATGTAACTGTCCATTGTCGCCCGGCTGCAAATAGGATATTGTTATCAACGAACGATTCCTATCAGCGCCGAGATTTTCCGTGCAGAAACTCGCCTCCACGCACAGCTAGCATTGCTTCATCGGAAGCGCCTGATACAGCACACCCTCGGTGGTATCCGCGACCTGTCTGTACGGTAGGGGGTGGACAAGTGATTCTTAGTACCTAGGGGACTCACCGTCTGCGGTGGCATTCAAAATCCGGTTACCTTCGCTTTTGAGGACGGCGGCGGTGGAGGTGGGCGCAGGTCGTTTTCTTTTTTGGTTCGAATGTAGCATCAAATCCCCGTCGATTTTACCCAATGAGGTACTATTCGGTGAAAATTGAGCCCAGTCTGGTGGGAGAAGGATATAGGATGAGTTAAGGAAGCGTTATTGAGAAATGTCGGCGACTCGGAATCAACCAACTTCAGAAATGCGCGGGGTTGTGATATTAGCTGCCTCGACAATATTCAACTAAGTACGAGGACGTGGGTCTAACAAGGTCGGTTAATTCTAATTTGTCGATGTTACTTACGGTATTCATTCAACTCACAGTAAATGACTCCGGCAGACAAGCTCAAGTCCGATACCCATCTCCGTTGAATATCGCGCTCTCCTAGTTTCTACCCCAAAGGCGTCAATTGGATAGCACCGTACATGATTCCGGCTCCGAGCTCGGTTAGACTGTCAACAAGAGTGGTTTTCTTGATGCTGAGTATGATGACAGTGCCAGAGCGGCCGGTCCAGGCGACGGTAGACAAGCCTTGAATGGCCGTTGGAGTACAAGTATCAGGGAAATGAAAAGTAGATCGTAAGTCTGGTGGGAGATTGAAAAATTCAACATGTCAAATTTATCTATCAGCGAGTACGCATACTACGGGTATTCGTCACGAACTTCGCCTTACATCAGGGAGCTGGTCGAAGAGGTGTTGTGCCCGCCGTTTCGTCAAGCAAGTAACAGTTCTCTGATATGGGCGGAATTCAGGAGTGAGCAATCACTTGGGAGATGACGCTGAACTGTGACTCACTTTCAATCGTCCCCAACCGTTTTTGCTCCAGAAATGCAGCCGCCCGGATCCAGAAGTCGTCGCCGCCCCATGCACCTAATTTCCAGTCGACCTCAGGGTCCGTTCCCACCACCATCACGACGACGCGCGGATCGGTGAGGGTGAGATCTTGGGCGAAGGAAATTGCGGCGGCTCGGTCCCAGGCGTAGGCCGGAACGACGGTCATAACCAGCCTCGGACATCCTTCCATAACTTGCGCGAGGATGTCGGCGGCGATGGTTGGCGAAAGGGCCAGATGCGTAAGCGCAGGGAGAGATACAAGGCCAGCCCAATTCTCCCACTGCAATGGGCCACCGTGTATACTCCCGTGGAAGAAATCGAGATGCGTGACGGATGCAAAGAACGGCAAATCGGAATGAGAGAACGGCGACCCGACGCTCAAGCTGAGCCGTTGGAGGCACATATTGGCCACGGATGGCAGGACATTCAGATCGAGGTCATCGTCCAGGACAAGGTTTATGGTCCCTGAGCACTTGGCGAGCAGATTTTCGTATGGGCCGGAGGGGTCGTAGATAGAGACGTGCCGCACGGACCTCTTCAGGAAATCCGTGGGTTTGGCTTCAACAGCGGATAGAAGACGAGAGGGATTTTCCGTCAAGTTCGATATCGTTATGACCCTATAGAGTAGAGGTTCGATCCTGCCAGTATGCAAGCGACTCAGTGAACTGAATCGTGGCTGAGCGTGGGCGATACTTATACCACATATGGACCCGCCGGCACACCAGCAAGAGGGTAGGAATGAATGCTGGATAGCGCATCGCCGTTGTCTCAAAGATCTCGCGCTCGAGTTCGGGAGGAAACGAGAAAGCTGTACGAATCGTGGTCATGGTGCGATGCAAAAGAGGTTGTGGCGATGACGATGGCGATGATACCATCACGTGGTCGGCCGATAACGTGTGATTCGCCCGACCCTCCCCGCACTCACTGGCGTCCCAGGCGACCACAATGTCAAGCTCGTTTTCCGGAACAGAGGCGGGCGCCCGACGTTCCAACTTCGAGGGGCTGAGATCGGCGTCTCGTCTGCGGACGCGTGAGACTTGGCGACTGTGGTGAATGCGGTGATTCATGGGGTAAAAGGAACGCCGCAAGTGCAAGTGAAGATCGAGGTGGGTCTCGTCACGCGTAATGAGAAGGGTAAAGAGTGGCAAGGACGGGTGGTTGAGCAGGGAAGCTCGAAATCGGGTGAGTGGCCCGGATGGTGAGACGGATTTCTTTCACTGATAGCTGTGTCGTAGCGGCGACGCAAATACCCAGTATTCCACCACGAGAAGCGTCTCCGGTTCCCCGACAGCATCCCCTCGAAGAACGAGACGCGCTGGTTCGCTGGTCCCTCACCTTGGATTGTTTCGAAGAAGTCTACCAGGTGGGACGCGAGGACTTCGCATTCGCCTTGGATCCTTCGCTGCCTGTGGCGCGGCCGCTTAATGTAGAAGAGGAAGCCGAGTGGCGCCGGCTCTGGGCCGCACTGCTTCGTATGGATCGTATGTTTTCGCTGCCGTTTCGAGGTGCGTCAGAATAACTGACCTCGATTTCGTTTTATTGAATTTCCTTCATTCATTCTGGGTACCCGACGCTGATACGCCGCAATATAGACCACGATGCGCTAAAAGCGCACAGCGAAGAGATGGTGGCAGCTGCCGCAGAGCATGTTCACGCAAGACGGGCAGAGCCGCGCCGTCGCCGCGAAGGGTTTTATGTTCCTCAGCCCATTTGACAGCAGGACAAGATGAGTCTACGGCGGTGGCGGCTGCTGCACCCGTCACCTCCCGACTAAGAGTCTCGTCTCCAACCGGGCATCGCCGTAGTACAATTCACACCGACGACGGTAACTCAACCTCGGCACCCGGACGCGTTCGTCGAAGATATACGCCGTGCGCTCTCCCCTTCCCGGGCTACGGGTCTCGAAGGGGCTCGAGGTATGCCTAACTCTCTATTCACATAAATTTCCTCCTAAGTCCCTTTCATTTCCATCTCCAGAATCAAAACCACAATGGCCGTAGTGACATTCCTATCCCCGCGCTGCCGCCCCGCGATTCGATATCGATATCCCGCAAGGCGCACGGTGGGTATTTCCTTCCCTTCCTTCTTTTCCTCGACGTTCCCTCCCCTCCCATCCATCCCGTTCCGTCCTCTCCATCTCTCCTTCCTTCTGAGGAATGGAAGAAACGCGTCTTCGTCTACTTGCTTAATCTCTTTCTTTGGGTTGCTCACTCCCTCTCCCCCAGATTCCGCCGACGTCATCCCCGACATCGACACCGACCGCGCGGAATATGGTGCCGACGGGAGGACGTTCGCGAGCGCGCACGGCCCTGGCAGTAAGTGGGACAGTGAGTTGGTGTAGAGGGACAGGGAGAGGGAGAAAGAGAGGGTGTGGCCGCCCCAGTGGCCTTCACGGTCGAAAGAGAACGGCGGCACTAGCACGAGCGAGGGGACGCGTGCCACCTCCAAATCAAACCCGCATCCGAATCTCAATCTGGGGGAGATTCCTATCCCTCGACGCGGGGACGCGGACGCGGATTCTGTTGCTCGGGCGGGAGGGGATGTGGCGGTGGCGGTGGGGGCGGGGAGTGAACGTAAACGCGCGCGCGCGGATGGGGATGGGGAGGGCGAAGAGGTTCCTGTGCCTGCGGCTCACGCTCGAGGAAGAGAGAGACGCGTTCTGCGGACGGTGCGCACGCGAAAGGTGATTTGGATTTCTTTCCTTTGTTGTCGGTGGGCGGTTGCTGACGAGACTATGCAATGCTCGCTGTAGAGTCGGGAATGACGTCGGACGCATTCCATTCGCGAGCGGGAGAGGTTGGAGGGGCAGGTGAGCCTTTGTTTCGTCTTTACGGGTGTTTCAATTGTTTCTTTACATCCATTCACTTCGTGTTTCCGTGCGCCTGTCTCTCAAGCGTCCGCATTTATAGCCAATCTTTCGTCACATTGAAATAATCCTCGTTCTGGTTTACTGAACCTCTTTCCCCAGACGTCAACGCCAACGCCAACCCGGGCACAATGCCAATACCGGCCCACGCTGACCCCGAAGCGCATGCGCACGCCCCTCGACTCAAACCGAAGACAGCGGCTCGAGCCTCATCCTTATACCGCGTACATCCCCGTCCCTGAATATTCACACCCCCAAAATCAAGATATCCAAACCCTCCCCCTGCTGACGCTGGGGAAACGCGCGCGGCTGGCGGCGCAGCACGACCTCGCAAGGGAGCCGGATTATTGCCTGTGTGGTGGTTGGAGCTTGGGGAGCGGATATATATGCATGCGGAGTCGGGGTCGGAGGCGTGGAGGAGGGGCGGGATGGGTGGGGATGGGGATGACGAGAGGGGGACGCACGAAGGGAATATTGAGAGGGGGATGCAGGGAGGGAGCGAGAACGAGGTGCCCGCGCTGTACCACGGGGTGCTGCTCCATGCGCCTTGATCCTCGGTGCTATTTGCGTTTGCGTTCTCCGCGTGTGTGGCTCCAACTACGCCTGTTTCGGTTTCGGGGACCTGGTAACTTTTTCCCCGTAGTTCTGGGGGACCCAATATTGCAATATTGGTAGGAATCTTTGTCGGAATACACAATCCTCGTGTTCAAGCTCTTCTCACGAAGAAGCGGTGTGGTTTTTCGGGACCTCATTCTCTTCTCTACGGCCTCTTCACCACCGAAAACAAGACCTCTTTCGCTTGAAATCCCAGACTTCGGGGAAGGTATCGCAAAATATAACGCACCCACTGGGAGTCTCACTGTCCAGTTTTCAATGCGACATTAATGTTCACCGAATTCAAAACTATGGCGTTGCTTTTGAAATCCGCGGCCACTTTCACACAGGACTACCTGTAACGTTTGCAAGGCCTATGTTTCGGGAGGAGGAATTAATTGCGTGTCTTGGCGGTAACAAGCGTCTTGCAGCGTGATTTTGGTTGGAAGACACTAACAGCGGCGGAGCGAGAAACTGGACTGCTGGGGGGGATTCTGGAACACCTGTTTAGAGGAACCGAATTCGCGAATGTACTCGTGCGATATCACTCTGGCGTCCTCGCAACTTTTGGCCCGGGCGCTTTGAGGTCGACTGCTTGCCCGACATTGCGGCGTACTCTGGTACTTCCTTGCGCACTGTGAATTAACACGGCAACTAAGCCCCGTCTCTGTGGGTCATCGACTTCGCGCTCTTTTCGCTGCGGGCAAGTCATTCCCTGCTCTAATTTTCTTGCCACATTGGGACTCTCCTTGGTCTTGCGGTTCTGCTATAGGCGCTGGTCGTGTTCAAGTTTTCTCGCGTCTGCTGCATCTTTGTTTGCAACCGTCTTGATGTGCGATGTGCTCTTGCCCTCTCTTGCCGTTTGTCGAGCGCGACCACGTATGCCTTTCGTGCCGAAGACCTCTCCAGCGCTTTTCTCGACCCCGGAAGAAGAATCTCGGGACCGCGTTGTACCTGTGTTTTGTCGCCGAGGCGTTCCCTTGTCGATGCTGTCTTTTCCTCGGGGGGTGGATTGACTTGGTCACAAACTTTGGCGTGTATTGCTGACTCCAAGGTAAATTTACACAGTTACAGGTACCGTCCACGAATAATAGATACAATCAGTCGACGGGTCTGCAATAAATGATATGCGAAATGGCGACGGTAAGCATCCAAAAATGTCCAAGAACATCCGGTCCCTACCAGCAGCCACGCCAAACGCACATTAAGCTGGCCCCATCTCGCGGGTCCCTCTCATCGGCGAACAATCTCTCGAATTTGGTGATGGAATGGGTAATCTTCAGCCCTGACCCCGCCGCAACGTTGGGCGAAGATGCACATAATATAATGAGGCGACTGCGGAATTGAGGGGTGAGTGTTGCGTATGGACCGTTTACAACAACTCACGAACGGTGATGAGCAACCCGAGAAAGGGACCACCCAATCCGCTCGAGACCGAGGATAGCCAGGATAACAAAAACTGACATTGAAAAAATCTATGGGCGATGTCGTGTGCTTGAGAAACAAGGAAGCATGCTCACCGAAAGATGAGAGAAGCGTGGGCAACGGGCCTTCAGAGGGCGCCTCCAGAGTCCAGTGACTTGATCAACTGCATCCGTCGCTGCAGGAGCGCCATTCGCAGCTCTTGTTCCCGCTCCAGACACTCTTGTTTCTGTTGCTCCCGAAGCTTCCAGGCCTCCCACTCGTGGCGCTCCCGCGCCTCGGCCACCTCACGAGCCAACTGCGCTATCCGCTCCCGGAACTCCCGCTTCATCCGCTTCACATCCTCGAACAACTGGTAGGCGAACCGCATAAACTCTTCCCTCCGTCTGCATACCCAGGGACTTGCTGAAACGAACTTCCGTGGAATGGTGCGTTGAAAACCCCCAAGGTGCATCAAACTTCTTATACTTGGCCAATACATAACATACAGCTTGGCTCTCTAAATCACGGAACTCGGGCATCTGTTCGGCGTTTAGGCTGCCTTTCTACGGCCACTTGATCTTCAAGTGGACTCTCCTGCATCCAACTGCTTCATAGTTGTATGAGTTCAAATCGGAGGTTCGTAGCGGGAATTTATTACATCTTGCGGCACGTAAGGTCTCGTTCGCTGGTTCCATGACTCCACTGCCCCTGTCACACAGCAACCCTTATAGAACCAATACATAGACCGCTGAATTCTACAGCATGTTTGGGAAGTTCTGAGGAAGTTCGCGGCAGATTCCAGAAAGACATAAGGCAGTGACAGGCGCGTAATGCCGAAGAGACCTCGCCGGGGTTTCAAAGCCGAATTGCTGCGACCAAGTGCCTCATTGCAGAGGCGTTCTCCATCGCCTTCCTTTACTTCCTCGCAAGTCAGCGGAGACGTGGTTTAACTTAATGACAGGGCCCTCCGGGTATAGTCCAATCCCAAATAAAGTGAAGGATACAAATCGAGTCGATATCGGATACAAGCCAAAATCATGTGCGGTATACATCCAGGAGTGTCCAAGGGCGACCAAACGTGGCGGAGCGCTGCTGAATATTGTGCTAGGATGAATCTTCACCCTCGACCTCGCAAATAATATGATGAGCAGAAAGGGCTACTGTAAAATTAAAAGTGAGTGTTTTGTATGGTAGCGGACGGAACTTCGTGACAAGTTTTTGACCCATTTTGGAAATCGCTACTGGTGGGCAAGCTTTGGGTAGATTTTCATAAGAATGTGGGGAAGGCACCAGAGGAAGGTCTTCTAGAGATCCCCCGGACCAAAAGTTTGAAAACCGAAAAATATATTTTCCCACCTTGAATTTCGCGGTTTCGACAGCGGGCCGATGACAACCGCTGGCTGTGCATGCCAATCAATTCCCTTTTTCGTCAACTTTTTGTCACAATATTGTGCCAGAACATACTTCTAGTCAAAAACTGTCACCCATTCCATCCGAAAGGCATAACAGTATCAAAATATTCACTTCTCGAAGCCTATAATGCTCACTGGAATCATCCTCGGGGTCACAGAGGTATATACAATTTTTTTTAGCCAGCCCAAATTTCGCGCTTTTTCCCTCACGGTACACCCCCCACGAAATGAAAATTTTAACTATATAAAACAGCTTTCTGGGGTTCTAAATCTTCAATCCCAGATGAAATTGACCGAAATTACGGCTTGTAATAAAGTTCTGTCTGGTACCATACGTGCACCCGTCGCATGAATCAAAATTGGACGCCGCCTCCTGGTTCCGCAACAACCCTCATTTTGCGGCACGTAAGCTCTCGCTAGCTCTCTCGCTCACTGACTTCAGTACCTTCCAAACAGCAACCCATAGCATGTTGAGAAGTTACACATGAGGCATTGTCGGGAACCCGCCGGACGGGCCCGTTTACTGTACTAACACACCGAATAAAGCAAAATTTCAGTCCAGACTGAAATGCAAATTTATTTTCTAAGAATCTCTATGCAAATCAGCGCCGTTAGATTTGGGGGAATTCATCAATCCCGAATCTCGAATAGAAATGGTGAGAATCAGCACTGGAATCAGGTGTGCTGAGACAAAGCAAATCCAGTGGCACTGAAAGGTTCATTGAAACTTTTGGGATTGGTGAATCTTTCAACCTTTGTGAAACAAAGAATTTCAGTACAAGTTTCAGCACGGCGGAAATTTCCTCCAAAGCAAAATTTCAGCATGGCTGAAACTCATACAGAAATCCTTTGTTTCTCCATGGCTGAAAGGTATGCTGATTTGAGAAATTCCAATGAACCTTTCAGCGCCATTGGATTTCCTTTGTTTTGGCAGAGCTGATTGTAGTGCTGACTCTCACCATTTCTATTTGAGATTCAAGCTTGATAATTTTCCCCGAATCTAACTGTGCTGATTTGCGTAGAGATCTTTACAAAATAAATTTGCATTTCAGTCCGGGCTGAAATTTTGTTGTATTTGGTGTGTAAGTATTTCGACCAAATGTTCAGGTGACAACAGCGTGACCAGAACACGTCAAAAAATTCCCCCGGCATCTGCGTGATTACCATATATGGCATTTTTCACACGATTGCCGACAGTTGAACATTTGAGGTAACGCGTAACACCCAGTGAACATTCGGTCGAACATCCATGGGCTATCTATTTCGTTCGGAATATGAATTTGGGCTAGACTGTTTGAAACTGTGCAAGTCCACGAGGGAAGAAACATGGAAGCCGGATTAGGAAGTGCGAGTGGCATTTCCAGGTCATCCACTCAAGGATCACCACTGTTCTCGCAGGTCCTCGGATTTTTCGAGGGAGGAGTGGCAACGGATGGGACACATGCAAGGCAACAGAGGGGTGTTGTTTTATCAGATCTCCCTCCCATTTCACAGGCATGATATTCCTAGCACCACCGTGATCATGAGCTCAAGCTACTCAGATATTCCATCCTAGGGAACTAATCAACAAGTACATTGCCGAGAAGGTTTCCATTCATTTACACGGACTTGTTCATCATCTTACAGTCGCGGATTTAGGCCCCACAGGCAGCAGTTGTGATGTCTCATGATGATGATTGGTGTGACATCCTTTCAGATGTATGCTGCCCCTTGTTTGAATGTGTGTTCATATCTCTCAACTCAGATAGGGCAACACAGAGTCCCAGATTCAGACTGTATCAGAATTTCTGCAAAGAATCGGTGACCAGTATGAAATTATAGAGAAGGATGGTGGGCAGAGCATCCTGTTTGATTCATTTAGACTAATTATAAAATTCAGGAGCAACATTTCTTTCTCCCTTATTAATGACAGAGGCCAAAATTGAACCTGGGAAAAAGACACTGGGGAACACAGAGCAGCAGAAAGGTGCAGGGTCAAGTATGCAACCAATGAACCAGCCTCAGAGCAGGTTCGTGTTTGAGGAGCATCTCAGTGACCTCAACAAGTCCATCATGATGGAAGAAGAGGCTGTCCGACTTACTCTAGATGGCCACCCTGACAGGCCTGGGAGGTTGAGTAGCCTTAGCCATTCGCTTTTCCATCGTTTTGAGCATTTCATCCACTCACGCGCTTGCGCTTTAGTCAATGTAGCCGGCGCCTCGAGAGTGTGGAGTGGAGTCGTGGAGTGCGAGGGAAAGGGGCGAGGGATGAGGGCGAGGAAGGGCTGTCTGGTATATCTGCGCTGCGGAGAAGTATGGGGAAGGAAAGGAAAGGGGGAGAGACCCCGCACGCACCCGAGACTGAGTCCCTCCGCACCCCGGTGCCGTGTGTCCTCGTCCGTCATCCGTCATCCTCATTTAATCCATTCCAAATCCAATCCAAATCCGATCGGATTCCCATCGGAACGCGAGGAGGGGAGGGAAGGGAAGGGACGGCATAGTGGCGGCGCGGCGGACGTGTGCAGTGCGGTATTGCATCAGAGTCGGGACTCGCTCAGGTGAACAGTTGGTTGCACGGTGGTGGCTGCGGAGGAAAGCGATATTTGACCCCGTGACTTTCGGCAATCATGCATCATGTTCGGACGCGTTGATTTGATACCACCACCTCCTTTCTTCGCGCGTCGCTTGTTCCCTCTCATGCCCCGCATAAGGACGATTATATTCCAAGCGCTAGGCCACGTCCCCTTCCCTCTCGATCCTCCCCGCACTCGCTGGCGTCCCAGGCGACGACAACGACTCAACGAGCACGTCAAGCTCGTTTTCCGGAACAGAGGCGGGCGCCCGACGTTTCAAGTTAGAGGGGCTGAGATCGGCGTCTCGTCTGCGGACGCGTGGGGCTTGGAAACTGTGGTGAATGCGGTGATTCATGGACGCAATACGAGGGCGCAGCAAGGTGGTTTGCAAGGAACACCACGAGTGCGAGTGAAGGTCGAGGAGGGGACGCCGAGGATACCCGCCAAGCGGAATGGGAAGGGTAAAGAGCGGCAAGAACGGGTGACTGAGTAGGGAAGCTCGAAATCGGGTGAGTGGCGTGGGTAATGAGATGAATTTTTTTCAATGATAGCTGTATCGTAGCGGCGACGCAAATACCCAGTATTACGCTATGAGAAGCGTCTCCGGAGACGCGCTGGTTCGCGGGTCCCTCACCTGGGATTGTTTCGAAGAAGTCTACCAGGTGGAACACGAGGACTTCGCATTCGCCTTGGATCCTTCGCTGCCTGTGGCGCGGCCGCTTACAGAAGCCGAGTGGCGCCGGCTCTGGGCCGCACTGTTTCGTATGGATCGTATGTTTTCGGGCGCCTTTCGAGGTGCGTCAGGCTAATTGACCTCGACTTCGTTTCATTAGATTTCCTTCCTTCATTCTGGGTACCCGACCCCGATACGCCGCAATATGGACCACGATGCGCTAAAGCGCGCAGCGAAGAGATGGTAGAAGCTGCCGCGGGGCGTGTTCACGCAGGACTCGCCGAGCCCCACCGTCGCCGTTTGATGCCCCAGGCGCATTTATAAGAGTTTGCGCCTGGACCCGGAACCTCCCGACCAAGAGTGTCGTCTCCAACCACGCAGCGCTGTGCGGTCGTCGAGGGTATGCGCCGTGCGCTCTCATTCCGCGCTACGGTGGGGTCGGATGAGCTAGCGGGGCGCGCAGCGAGAAGGGTGGAAGCAGGAAGAAACCCCAATGATGAAGAAGCTACCACAAATGAGGTAACTATTACTGAACTCTCTGACAGGCTGTCAGCCCAGCCACAACGGGTCTCGAAGGAGCTCGAGGTACGCTCTTCTCTTCTAGTAGTCTCTGAGCTGTGCGGCGATCGATGGGGTTTCTACACTCATTCCCTTCACATAAATGTCCCCGTGGGTATCGTTACTAACGTCTTCAGAATCAAAGCCCCACGGCGGCATTGACATTATTCTTATTCACGGGCGGTGTGCCCGTGATTCGATGTCAATGTCCCGCACGGCGCATGGCGGTTATTTCCTCCTCTGCTGGGATATAGTCTACACAGCCACATACGTTCTCATGCCTCCGCCATATATAAAACAAGAGGTGCCTTCGCTTCGCTCCGGCGTAGGTGGGTGGCATGGACGAGTAGAAATGCTCTGGATTCATCATTCTTTCGAAAGAAAGACATCATAATTGAGCTAAGAGATCTAGATTTACGCGAGTAGATCCATAACGCTACAAACCATTACAAAATCATAGTAGACAGGTTGCCCAAACACCATTGGAGCCACCTGATGGCACTTTTGCGGTGCGCAGGCGAATGGCTCCACCACCAAAAAATTATGTCAATGCCTATCAGAACCACATCGACGATCCCGCAGAACCACGAAAATCGGACGGAAATAACTGCGGGATCGCAAACACTGGCCTCAGTGTTGTGTTGCGCATAAATATTGTTACTAAGTTAGAACATCCAAAACGGTTGAAAAGCGGGTGAGGGACTAGTTTTTGTCAATAATTTCCTTTTTGGGACGAAGGCGTTGAGTTCCCAAAAAGGAAATTCCCAGCGCAATTGAGTGATCGCTATAACCAACTTGTAGAGCTCATCAAGGGCTACAAGAGTCATCTAGAAGGGTTTTTCAATAGGTGGCTTCATTGGCCCGCAAAATGCTTTCTGAGAGCCGGTGGTTTCAGAATGAATATTGGCTTTTAAAGCAAAGAGCCATCAATCAGAGCCAAATGTGTGCACCCCATCAATTGCAAGGCAGGCAGGCACCCAGTACGGCCAGCCATCAATATTCCGGAAATTGCCGGGATTTTCACACCACTACAGAGAGCCATCAAAAATCACGTGCAATAAATAAAGGGATATAGAGAGTATTTTGAAGGATAGAGTGTTTGAATATCATTTATTGCTTTATTATGCTTAGCAGGAGCGTGGGAACAGGCTGCTGAAGTCAAGCAGAGATCCGGAGTGATGTGTAGCAGGCAAGGGAGTTGCCCGAGATCCCCATGGCTTCCATATATAGGCACCCCAGGAATAACACATTAGACCTGTAGAATGGAGCCAGGGTTTAACTAGTTATTCTGGCCATATGTACTGGTGCGACCGGTTTTTTTCTAATTTGGGCGATTTTCATATATCGCGCTTTGCGGCCTCAATTCTCGGCCGTTGCGCTTGAAAATATGCGTGTTTGATTCGCACGGGAAATCCGCAGGTCTCCTCAGATCCATTTTATGTACATTTAATGTCCAATTTCCAGTTGGGGTCGCTCTAAGAGTGCAGTTTTTGGCAACCACAGATATGCATGGAATTTCCAGGGGATTGGCAGTTCAGAATATCCATTGGCGACCTCGGGAGTTCCAGTTCACTGTTAATAAATATCAGAATCATATCTTCAATTCCAGGCAAAATTCCTTCTTACGAGGCAGCAGATTTAAACTGCTGTAAATATTGCAAAGGATAAGATCGCGCGGCTAATACTGAGGCGTGCAAGCTTTCTTCTCCCTGGATTTTTTGAGGATTATTTGCAAGCCCGTGGTACAGGGATATTTCTTGGATATTTCCAAGGATGTTGAAGGGGCGGGGTCCGTGGACTAGGATACATTCAGGAGGAAAGCCCCAACTCGCGGAAATGGGCACAGGTTCTGAGCCCAGAAGACTTGAATTTACTTTGTTACATCTACTTACAAATTGACTTACTGTTACTTGAAGTTACTTGAAGTTACGTAGCCACCCAAGTTAGATCAGACAAAGTAACTTATGCCATTAGATGGCATCAATTCCAGTGATTTATTTAAGTTACTTACAAGTTACTTTTGCTTACTTCTGCCACCAGTGAAGTAAAGTTAGTTTTGCCAAGTAACTTTGTTAACCATCAAAACTTCACAGTTACATCATGAATATTTACTACCCAGGAATGAAATATCCGATCATTTGTAACCTGATTTAGAGTGTGGCCCAGTCGCCCACCGCAGCACTGCGACAGCCGCTCAGCGCACGATCAAAAAACGAACTGAGGCTCACTTACTTGGCGGTGGTCATCCCATCAAATGTCAGTCGATATATCCCAAATTTGACGCTGGTTGCAAGCATATTAGCATATATCCATACTGGGCGAAGATGTCACATACTATCCGCCCCCCGCCCCCATGGACCCGTTTACTGCGTAGCTGAGGATTTCGTCCCCGGTGACAGTATTCTTGACCTCATATGATAGAATCCCGTTTGGGCCGAACATCCCCCTACAAACCCACAATTAGATCCCGCATAAATAAATATGTAGCGGCGCAAATTGATTTAGCACAACTTACGAGATGGTGTGCGTCGTCGTCGTCCCATGATAATTCGTTAGATTTGTCGTGGGGCAGTCGATGGTGCCGCACAATGGGCCACCGGTGCCGCGCACGTAGTCCTTGATACGCAGGTCGCCGCTCACCGCATCAAGCGTCACGAGTGGGTTGTCTTCCACGACGCCGAATGCCTGCATGAGATGGAACCAGGTCGTGCCAGTCCCAGTGGACGAGTACAGGTACTGCTTCCATGTGTACGAGAACTCAATGCCTGCTGATAGCTGCGGGAAGTGGAACTCATCGCGCTGGCGCGGAGAGTCGAGGTGGTTGGTATCCAGCTCCGCCGAGGCGTTACTCGTAACGAACATGTGATAGCAGTCGCCGATCGTAGAGAGCGTCACGCCACCGATAATGCAACCGCTTTCGAGGACACCTACAATTGCATGAATTTATGGCGACACCCTGAAGACAGAAGCGCACCTGAGGCCTGCCAAGTCATGTTCCCAATGCTGCCTTGGTTGAAAGCATTTCCATCGCTGATCGTCGTGCGTCGCTGGAGAGCAGACTCACTGGACGAAGCAGGGACGGCATTGACGCCAGCGAACGCTGCCACCAAGATTAGAGGGAGGGACCACATATTCCTAGGCTCAGGAGGTGGAATGGATTATATGCGATAAACGAGTTCTCTTTATACATAGCTGGCGCCGCCGGGAGAACCATAAACGGCGATCTCAGCTAAATCTGCCGCGATATTTCTGACGTGGGGTCAGTAATACTGAACGCGGCAGACACCGTTACCCATCGTGCGCCCAAAATATAGCCGGTCTCACTTCGGCAGATTATCCTGGGATTATCCGTGTTCGAGCACACGACTTGAGCATATTTTTAGGGGTGGCGATTAGTACTAGATAGAGACCAGACGACAGAGGCCAATGAACCAGGAGGGCAAACGACAGAAATGGGCACATTTCGCGTAGTGGCGGTTGTTGGAGAAAGGCAAATGTCATTTGACCATGTTTGCTTCTCCCCCCGTGCCACGTGGCCGTTGCGTGGCCGTCTCGCCGCCTTCGGACGACTGCTCTCTGAGCGCGACTCTCAATTGGGCGTATCGAATCGACTGAGGTTTACTCGTATTCTGTTAAAATTCCTGTTGCCGTCTCCCATGTCTCTGCTCGGTCGTCTTACCTCCGAGGATGCCGATTGATGGATCTCGAAATGCCACCCCAACGTGCCCGCTGCGCGATAAAAATACCAGCAGCTACTATTACTGGAACTACTGGGCGAACTACTCCAGGTTCTGAGTATGACAAGAGCACGCGGCGGCGTGCCTCCCCGTCACACATCCGCTGTGCAGATTTGTGCACATCTCGTGGAGGGGACCATTGGTCCGGCCAGGCAAAACAAGCACATGTCAAGCGTGTTCTTGGTCCCGCGCGGCCTCGGCGTGGAATGGACATGGCCAAGCTGCTCTTCTCGACGCTTCATATTGGACACCCAAGCCGACCAACCACGGACCTATCAAATACACTAATCGCGACTCATTCAAGCGTCTTCCGGGGGATAGATGCGCTTCAATCTCGGAACATGTGATAAGAGGCGCGCGCCGTAAGAAGTGTAGCCGTGGAGCCAGTGTGGAGCTCGTTGGCAACACATGATATGCGTCCGAGATCAGACTGGTCGCGGGATCCGGTGGCTCGAGGCCCGTAAAATCCGAAACATCTTGTGGCATAAACATTTTTGATTCGACTACCAGCCGACTGTGCCATGTGGGATTCAGGGTGCTAAAGTCGATCCAGAATGGTTCTTCCTGGTGCCATGAATCTGACAGGAGTCTTGATCACACTGGGGCAAAGACCGACGCACTCGGGTCCCGAGTGCGTTACACGCACTTGGCCCGTGTTTCGTTGGTTGATGCAACAAAGGTTCAAAGAACCTTTGTTGCATCTTTGTTTTTGGCTTTGACTCAGTCCTGGAAACAAAGATGCAACAAAGGTGTTTGGAACCTTTGTTACATCGACCAACGAAATGGGTGTCAAGTGCGTGTAACGCACTTGGGACCCAAGTGTGTCGGTCCTTGCCCCTGGTGTCACGGCCAACTGTTCAACCTATTTGTGTCACGAGGCAGTGTTGAACCGTGAGAAGATAAATAATAATACGGGTGCGCGGCCGAAAGAATGCATCCGTTGAATTTGAGAGTGCATAGAGACTACTGTATGTAGTGCATAATTCTGGGTACCACAAAAGTCCATGCTACTGTCCCCTTAGAACTGGAACACCTAGGAAAGAACGATCGATACAATTTCACCTGCAACATCTGAGGCAAAACCGAGTGGCGAGATCCTTTTTTTACCCCGCTTTCAGGTTTTATTTCAAGAGAAACCTATTTGACAAACGGTGTTGTTCTTCCTGTTATGGTTTGTTGACCCAGTTCTTGGTGACGGCCGATTGGCCGTTGATCGCATCCTCCCCGCCCTCATATCTGAACATGGCTGGAACCTTTCGTTAGTGTGACTCGGCGGTCTGGGAAAGTGCTACTCACAGTCATGAGCGGGATTCGCTTAGAGCATCGATTGTGATTGGCAGTGCCGCGCACTTCCCGCGCAATAAAGCTAAACAGTTAAACGGTTTCCTCAACGTCATTCGGCTGGCATGGTGTGCGTATTGGATTTTGCACGCACGAGAGAATGTCCTGGCGCCATGAATGTTGGTCTAAAGTCCCCACAGCCTCCGTTGCAGACAGGCTCCGGACCAGGACAAGATTGTGAGCGCTCGAGGCGGTACAGATCAAAATTCGGATATGCGGATCCGATTCGTTGGTGTAGAAAATGCCCGTTGTATTCCAAAATTCAGAGTCCACTGAAAGAGGTCCTTGACGGCGACGAGTGACGACGGGAACGGCGCGCCCGCCACAGTTCGGCGTCGCAGAGAGGAAAGCTTGGCATAAGACGAAACAGATTGATCCCTGCCACGTCCTTGTCTGTCATGGACAGACGCTACAACGGGAAGCTACGATCCGTCCCTCATTGCACGATCCATCGAAACTCAACTACGGGAGTTGATCTATGAGCCTTCCCACCTTCATGCTAGTGGAATTCAGGACCCGGTAACAATCATTGTGGATGGCCTGAACGAGTGCAAGGGGCAGGGCATGCAGGAGAAGATATTGTGCGCAATCCGGAACTCCACTATCGAATTCTCCATCCCACTCTGGTTTATCATTGCCAGCCGCCCGGAACCCCATATTTGCGAACTGTTCGAATCGCCATTCTACGAAGGCCACTACCGTCCATTCAATGTGGAGCAATCGTTCAATGATTTCCGAAGATATCTCAATGAATTTGCATGAATTCATTGTGAACACCATTGTACCATGGCAAATATCCAATCACACTTTGATTCACAAGTGGGTAGAGCTGGGTTAATGCACTAGACAACCGCTAATGTGATTTTACTGCCATGATTTCTGAACTGTACAAGTTACCAGTCAATAAGTTACTTTCGCCAAGCGTGGGAAAAGTACAGTAAAGTTAAGTAAAGTTTGTCCCCGCCAAGCCGCAGGGGCCATCAAAGTTAAAGTTAGCGCCCACAAGTTACTTTATTCACTCTCCAAAGTGGGTCAACACTGGAGGAATATACCTACCTTCGAGCACATTGTAACGTTTCGGCACTGCGAAATCGATGACTCATTAGAGCACATTCTCACTGAGTGTGAAGCCCTCGGTCAAGAGATTTTAGAGAATGTTGCCAAGGAACTGTGAGAGGCAAAGGATACGACTGGTCAGGGATCTCTCTGGGAGGTATTATGGGAATACGGTGTCGAATATAAGGGTGGTCCTGAGGTGGACCGAGGTCGTGTCAAGGTCGTGCTGGCAGGGTTTCGAGGCGTGCAGTGGAAACGAAGGCGGAGGTGGGATAAAAATGGCCCTAGGTGTAGATTGCTCAGTAAGATAAATATACTGTAGAATTTCATTCAATTCAGCATAGGGTGTGACCCGTGACCGAAAATACTGATTCGGCACTTCAGCACCCAACAAAATTTGGCGTGACACTTGCAAAATTCCGGCATTCAAGATGAAATTTTTCGAAAGTTTTGCCTTTTTTGCAGTTCCAAGAGAGATTTGGGCTGGGTGTCACAAATTTTACATTCGGCACTGGGCGCCGTGACCCGTGGCCGAGACGAAAATTCGTCGCAGCACAGGGGGTGCGTGATGCGTGACTGCCAATTTGAATGAAATTGTACAGTAAATGAAAACTCAGCTCAAGAGGGATCAAATGAGGGTGGATTCGCGTGAATGTTCTCAGAAAGCGTGTGGATGGTGGTGGTAAGAGACAAAGAAAAAAAGTGCCTTAATGTGGGTCCAGTGTAAACAAATGACATAGTAAACTAATGACATGTATGTAAAGAGTGCGTGTGTGTAAAGCCTCAACTACAGATAACCCAGCTCCAGCAATCCGGGAGCTATGCAAAGACGCATAGGGAGACTCACTGCCCTGCAACAGTGTCAAGGATGGGTGCCCAATCCACCTTGTGGTCAATCCCCGGCATAGTCCGAGATGCCCGAAGTGGTTTGAGCCATCATGTTGGCGGTATGTAGCATGAAAAAAATGAATGTCTGTGTAAATGAGATATGTGAGTAAGGAAATAGGTGCAAAAGTCCAAGAGTTCAATATCTAATGTTTCCGACACGGCCGAAGAAATGTGCTTGATGTTTTGCGGAAAGCGGCTCGGCTGTAAAATACACGCCAACAGGCTCGCACTGCTGTGAAGCAAATTGACGATGGAATTGAATACAAAAGACACTATAGAGGTCAAATAGTCAGTAAAGGTGTATGCAGGAGATGAAATAAAATAATAGTAGATCTTATCAATAAATATAGGTTTCGCTCGAAATACATGTGAAGGGTCCTGGCAACGAGCGGGCCAGGTCAACCTTCCACAACGGATTTGTAGATGTAGAAGACGCAAGAAGTAGACAAAGCCCGGGAGCTAACAGGCTAAGTATGTATACCGGATTCTGAGTTCAAGACAGCGCACCTGATATGGAAGTCCCGATGCACGCGGGTCATTTACTGGGCAGTGACCCGACGAAGTATTTCTCAGAGCCAGTACTCTGCAACCAATGGTGCTTCTGCATAAACTCCTGATTGCGTACAGACTTTATTTTAACAGATAAGAGAAAGTTTGAGAGCTCTGCACTCAACCCCAAGAATTTTAGGCACATGGAAAGGGGTCCTTAAAGATCCCCAGACCCACACATGAGCCAGTCTAGAGTTTTAGTGGGTATGACCCCTCTTGCACTCAACCCCAAGAATTTTAGGCACATGAAAAGGGGTCCTTAAAGATCCCCAGACCCACCCATGAGCCAGTCTAGAGTTTTAGTGGGTATGACCCCTCTCCGTCCTCCGCGACGGACCCAATCACTGGCTGCACTACTTATTGGGGAGGTAAGAGAGCCCCACTCTGCCATACACCAGCGTATGCGAACATATTTCTCTAGGGACTCTCTTTTTCTTCCGGATGGCCTGTGCCTCCTTGAAAAAGCGGCGGGAGAACTGATGTTATCAGTTGCTCCTCCACGCATCGCTCCACAAAAAAAAAACATTATAGACCTTTCCTTCATCTTTTAAAGGTAAGTAGGCTCGTGACCAGTCTGCGCTATGGAAAATCTTAGTGAGGGCGCTATGCCGCAGGCAGACTGGTACAACTTGGGACATGTCAAAGGGCTGAGCCCGTAGTTTGAAATTCTTGCGGGGTGCCGATCATGCCGTCAAAGTTACCTCCGGTGATCTCGGCATTCCACGAGCAGCTTTGATTTTCTGCGCGCTGACGAGCGTCTGGGTACGGGCACCATTCCCGGGCAGCACACCCTTTTCGAGCAGGGCATCGACATCGGCAGCAGCGGCAGCATCCTCGGGTCAAGGACATGCCAGAGGGGTCATATCCTTACAGACCTTCTCATAATTTGCCGGGGAGATCCAGGTGTGGTAAAGGGATTAGAATGATGCGCTGAGATGGATGAAGGATGCGTCGCTGCTCGCTTCTTTCCAGGAGAGGACTTCATTGAGGAAGCCAACTGGGCTTCCTCCGTAACAACCATTGCGCGCACTCCGATATATTTAGATAGTGTGTCTCATCATCCTATTTTACTGTACTATTTCGATCAATTCGGCAGGGGTTGTGACCTGTGACCGAAAAAACCGTTTCGGCACTTCAGCAAACAACAAAATTTGGCGTGACACCTCCAAAATTTTGGCATTCAAGACGAAAATGTTCGAAAATTCTGCCTTTTTTGCACCTTCAGGAGAGATTTCACCTGGATGTCACAGATTTTACATTCAGCAATGGGCACTGTGACCCGTGACCGAGACCAAAATTCGTCGCAGCACAGGGGGTGCGTGACACGTGACCGCCAAATTGATCGAAATAGTACAGTATTTCATCATTCCTACATCATCGAGTGCTCAGACCTCTGACCTCCCAGATCCACGTTGGTCCAACACTGGGCATTGGACGGAAACGAGGTTCTTCGCGACCTGCAAGTTTGGGGTTTTGATCCTCCCGCAAATTGAATTGGAATCTCTCTTGGTCGTATGCATTTCTGCTCACTCTCTTTTCCTCATTGACCACTGTCTTTCCGTCACACTCACCGAGACCTCATTCCTCTTCCTCTTCCAACAGAGTCGATGGCGTCTCCGAGAAACCTTACCCTTGACAAGCAATCCACGGTCCGTGATACAACACTTGAGGCCAAGATCCCAACAGTGAAGTATGGGCAGGAACACGCACTTCAACGGAGTGTTCTACTCAAATTCTCACCATCCTTCGTGCCCTTGACGCTCAATTTGTCTGTTCAAATTTGCTTCGGAACTATCGAACCGTTTCCAACTCAGAATCGAATGGTGCATTTCCACGAGGCTCTTGCTGCTCGCTGTTGTGCATGAAGTCTCAAACAAAGTCCCATTCATATTAGGGAAAGTCAAAGCTGAGAATCGACGTCGATTCGGCTGTCGATTCTGGCATCGATTTTTGATCGAGAATCGACACCAGAATCGATGTTTTTGAAAATCAACGCAGAATTGATGTTTCGACTCCAGAATCGGTCCTGGAATTGTCGTCTCGCCTTGCTGTGACTTATCCACCTTGTGATTGTCTTGATAAATCCATCTCACTGTTCTTAGCGTCCTCCAATGTCAGTCCGGCCCGTGCAAAAAAACACGCTTTGCTCGATTTTGGCGACGTAAAAAAACCTTCAAGCGGCAGTGTGGGGATCTAAGAACATCTTCAGTACTTTGTGTGTGCAGGCCTGGCGCGCCGAAAGGCAAGGCATTGCGAAGACAAGAGTGGTGCGAGTAATTGAGTGCATAAGTAACTTACATGAAACTATACTTGATGCACGATGATGGAAAATAATTTAAGCATAAGTCTAGCTAGAGACTTATTTGTGCACAGAGAACTGGCGAAGAATCCCTGCAGAATCCATGTCAAGTTGAGAGTAGAATCAGGGGCGGTCAAAGTTGAGATCCATTCTTGCACAATTTTATTTTCCGAATCGGATCAGAATTGATGCCTGAATCGACGTCAGAATTGATGTCGATTCCCAGCTTTGACTTCCCCTACTGTACTATTTCGACAATTCGGCATGGGTTGTGACCCGTGACCGAAAATACCGATTCGGCACTTCGGCAACCAGCCAATTTTGGCGTGACATCTTCAAAAATTCGACCTTCAAGACGAAAAATTACGAAAAATCTGCCTTTTTTGCATCTCCAAGGAAGATTTGGCTCAGATGTCACGAATTTTATATTCGGCACTGGGTGTCGTGACCAGTGACCAAGAGCAAAATTCGTTGCGGCACAGGGGGTGCGTGACGCGTGACCGCCGAATTGATCGAAATAGTACAGTATTGGCAGAATATCCTTGAATATAGTTTGCCGCCGTCTTCCCTTAATGAACACCAAGTTTTCGGATTTCCCGTGTTGTCCTCAAACTTCAAGTCAACGTATGTACTGTACAATTACGATCGTTCGTGCAGTGGGCATTTTGAAATTAACCTGTTTGTGCAGAAGCCATTAGGGGAAGCCAAAGTGAATTCAAAGGTGGATTCTGGAGCAGATTCTGACTGGATTCTGAAGTGGATCCTGATGTTGATTCACACACGGAAATTCGCCCAGATCAGTGCCAGTGGATCCAGATAATATCCGAGCCCCACTTAAGTCGAGGGCGTTTGGACCGATTTTTTACTCGAGTCCCTGACTTAAGTTGTTACATCACTTGAGTCAAAAACGCGATATTTTATACAGCAGAAAAGTGTACAGGGTCAATGTATGTAATGTAGTGCAAGAAAATTACTCAAGTCCGGTCGCCGACTTGAGTGCCCTTCGTGACTTGAGTGGTACCTCAGCTCACTTGAGTCGGTCGCTGTGCGACTCCACTCAAGTCGAACTCTTTCTCGACTTGAGTCCTTGGGGGCACTCGAGTTCCAAGTGAGTCGAGTCGGTGTCATGACTCGAGTGAGTCCCCGCGACTCAAGTCGAGGGCTTCACTTAAGCAACTGCAACTCAAGTTAACGACGTCATGTAGAAGTACGCCCCAAATCAATCTACCTTAGAAGTCCTTGTAGGCTCGATGAATGCCCTGTTCACCAGCGCTTCAGTATTTTCCTTAAGCCTTTATATCGCCCACTTACCATTTCATCCATCCATTTGAAGTCCTCTTCTCGCGAGGCGTCGATCCTGTCAACCAAGTCCTTGAAGGTCGTTGCTTCCACCCAATCCTTGTGCGCCCTGGATCTGGGGTCCTTGAATGTCAGCCTCGCGTTGTGCTCCAGGCGTCGACACATTGCTGCCTGCTCCCGCGCGTACGTCACTGCACCCATGCTTTCCGATCGCGCCTCCAAGTGATCGGCGCGCTTCGTCCAGACCTCCCCATCCCGCCCGAACCTCGTCATCACTCGCATGAGCTCCGCGTGCTTGCGCTCGTACTGCTCACGCCAGCGATACATCTCGGCCTCGGCGCGGAACCACTGTACGCGGTCACCTGGATAATATTATGAGTCTTGGCCGTTCATAGCTAAGGGTAAAGCACACCGTACTTTCCAGCTTGTACTTCTGTACTTTTTCGTCGTTGCTCGCCTCCCTTCCCGTCATTCTCTCCAACCAAATCCAGCCATCCGATTTCTTTACCTTCTTCTTTTGAGGTGATTTCCTCGACCCTTGCTTTTTCGGGGACTTCCTCGATCTAGACGCCACCTCTCCGTCACTGCCACCCACTTCGGACTCCTCAGAGTTGCTGGCCTCGCTATCTGGTGTCGGATTCTTGCGTTTGCGGGGAGATGACACTCCTGTGAGCGCGAACATCAGTCTCGCGATCAATGAACTAGTTCTGCCCGTACCTTGGCGCCTCACCATCTGAGTACCCGATAAAAGCACCAGCGGAGAGACGATGTCGTCGATTGGTCCAGATGTGGATGCGGTTCCCGAGGAGTTATCCGCGCCGGAGAACGCCCGCCCATCTACGCCCTTTTCCAGATACCACAGCGCACCATCGAAACGACGAGAATCACCCTTGGGGCGATGCAGATGGGTCTCCTTGCGACTCGTGTCTCGATCGGTCATTGGTGGATACATGTCTTCGGCGTCGGCCTTGATGTGCCCGAGACTGACGAGCGCCGCCCGCGCGACGTTGTACATGGTGATTTCCAGCGCCTTAGTGATGAGAGCGTTTTGAACTGCTCGCGAATTGCGTGTTACTCCGGCTTGCCCGCGGTAGTCCATGGTTTGAGCGATCTTGACTGCTGATAGTGCCATCCCCGCACCTTTCACTCTCTCGATCGCTTCATCTGCGTGGGCGCACCGCACCTGGACCTCCCAGCCCCGCAGCTCTTCGTTTTCTTGGGTGGCATTGAGACGTCCGTGTTTCAGGAGGTAGGACGGCAGCTGCACCGCGGTTAACTCGGGCTCATCGACGTCAATGGCGCTTAGTTGGACGCGGGGAAGGAACGCCTGCTGGCGTTCTCTGAAAATCTTCAGCGACAAATTGAGCTCGTCGCGTAGTTTATTGATCGCCGCGCGCGTCTCTTCCAACGGGTGCTCCTTGTGGCTCTTCAGCAGCGCGACCACCAGATGCCTGTGCAAAGGGTTAGCATCAGGTTCCTCTTCTGTGAGCCGAATTAATGTAGGTAAACTCACTGATCGCGCTCGATCTTCATGCCACCGTTCATCCAAAGTGATACAGGTTGTCCGTTCGAGTCCTCTTTCTTGTCTCCCTTGAGTTCGCGTTCGGCCTTCATGATCGAATCCAGAACGTCGTCAATTGTAGGGACTGCAACCCTCCCTGATTAGAAAACGACAAGGAAATCCAGGCCATCAAACACATACCTTTTTTCGCTTCATGCTGGTAAACACTGTGCAGCTCGCCCTCGGCGTCCTTGGTACAAAGCCTTGACAGCGTTGACCACTCGCCGACAACGTCCGCGTGTTTTTGGCTGAGGTACTTGACGACTGCCAAATGCTGCTCGAAAATGTCGAACGCGTCCCGTCGCTCGGCCGACAAAAGCTTCGCTACAAAATAATAAGGCAACGTTTACTCCCACTCAAATACAACATACCTTGACGCAGTACGTTGGATGTATTCCACCCGTCCATCACAAAGTTGATGGTATCGTGCCTTGCGCCACCGTTCATCTGACGAGTTGAGGCGCCCAGAGGGTTCAGGAATGCCCAAACCCTCTCCGCGCTCTCTCCGTGAAAATGCGCCCGGCAGCCGAAATACACAGGCTGCCACATAGACTTGCATTTGGGCCCATGATCGTTAATATGGGCAGCGGCGACCTGCCCCTCGCACAGTTCTAGGAGATCGTGGAGCCAAGTCTCCTCGGGGAATTGTTCCAAGGCGCGCTTCAGCTGATTGATCCAGTACGCACAATAACTGTCGTAACTGAAGACGAGGGCCTCGGAAACAAGCGCCGTGTTCGTGTCGTTCGGGGGCGCGGGGCGGGGGGCGAGTTCCGCTGTTTCAAGTGCTCGCGCTGGGCGAGGGTCCCCAAAGCGAATCTGTCGACACAGTTAATTGGAAGACAAGGTGCTGTCCATTCGTCACGTACGCCTCTCCTTTGAGCATATCCACCAAAGACCCGACGACTGCGTGATCGCAAGCGCAGCAAATCACACCACTGATGGCGGTATTCCCGTACTTCAGGCTCCCTTGGTGTCGAATAGCACCAATGTGCGCTCGACAGGGTGGTTCCTATACTTGCATTCAGTTCATGCCACCCAACATATTAACTCCATACCTTGTCTTCCTTCGCTATCACGAACGACTTCGAGATCCGGTCGAACTCCGCTTGCTCGGGAAAATACATGGCGCCGTCGGTGAGCGCTTTGTCCGTATCATTATCGCGCTTGAAGAATTTGTTGGCCTTGAAGTTGCCGTCGAGTGTAAGATGTTGTGAGATAAGATGCCTGCGCGCGCGTAGCCATTTAGCGTCGCCGCGGGTAAAATAAAAATAAACCGGTGGACTTACCGCAGATATCGTGGAATGGATATGTCGAGTGGCATGTTTACACCTTTTTCAGGACAGGCCGCGCAAAGTAGTCCGAGATATTGTTTGGGCCGATTCGGATATGCCCGGTCCGTCTCGCCCGGGAGAATATCATCTTGTCCGTGAGCGTATCCCCGTCGTAACTTGAGGTCGAGAAGGTGGTGGAAACGAATAATATTACCGAAGAACTTCTTGAGATCCTGTTTGAGCTTTAGCTTGTATCGTCAAGGTCGATAGGAGGTAGCCTACTGGAACTGCGCCAGCAAAGAAGGGATCGGCCAAACGCTGCAGGACATGTAGAAAGTCGTATAATGAACCCTTGTCCTGATTTCGGTGTTCTCGAAATTGCTCGAGGAGCGTTAGGGTGTATCCGGTCTGGGGATCCTTGACGGTGCCCGGAAAAATGCCGGCCTGCAGTAGTTGCTGGAATTCGGGGATAGTGTCGATACCGTTCGCCTGCGGGCATGCGCAGAACCTGATCTGGGTGGCATGTATCCCGTTAGAGTCCACCAGCGTGAATAGTCGGTTTTGACCGGATTCGGGGCAACACAGTCCGTCATGGCCAAGAAACAAGGCGGCTTCGGGCTTGACTCGGCACAGGTCTGTTTTCTCGAAGAACCTCTCATTCGAATTCCAAACCAGAGCCCAGTGCGTGGGCATGTTGCGATGCCTGTCCAACCAGCACTGGCGACAAACAACTGCATCCTGCAGACAGTCGGCGCAGCGCACCTCCCGCAAACGCTGCCGGACACCACAGCCGCACGGCGAGAGAACGCGCGCATCGTGTTGTCTGTCCAGCAACGCCTGGAGAAATATCTCTTCCTGTTGGCAGAGCTCATCTAAATGAGTGACATGCTGGACCAATCGTCAATGCTCGCCACCCTTGGTCAGGTATCGCGTACCTCGCGTGCTTTCTTGGATTCCGCCTCTGTTGTGTGACATGTGGCCGTGATTTCGTAGCTAGGTTGCGCCCCCGGTTCGGAGTCGGGGTCCAGAGGCGCAGAGTCGTCCGCAGAGGGCCCGCGCGTGATGGTGTCTTCATTGTTTTCTTTGTTCTCGGGAGTGGCGACAGTGGCAACATGTGCCACCGGCCGTTGTTCGGAGTACGCCGGACCTACCGCAGGATCGATGTTCAGCGTAAACTGAGGCACACCGGTGGCAAGCAAGGGGCCCGAGGATGACACTGGTGGACGCGGACTCGGCCCGTTCTTCTGGGGTCGGGACTTCGCCTTTGACTTTTTCGAAACCAACATTTCAAAGAATAAGCACGTCTAAAGGACCGAATTTTCAGTCAGGAAATGAACACAAGTCTGAAAAAAAATCAAGGACGCACTCAAAAAAACACTCTTCACGTCGAAGAGACAGAAATCTCTTGTGGAAAAATAGAGGAGAGACCTGGCGGCCTTCAGTAGTGTTTACACATCGTGGCGCGCGACTTACCCGTGTCAATCGCGCGATATTTCGACGCGACGTGATGGGAGGACAGAAGTCGGAAATTCGCGTCGGGAGCAATTCTCCATCACGTGCACTCCAGTTTCGGAATGACAATGCCGAGCAACGAGATCATTGATGCGCGATCAATCGCGCTGATGCGCCTTGGCCAAGAATGCCGCCTGAATAAATTTGTGGCTAGTTGTGAGGAGTATGAGAATGTGTTTACCCAATGAATACCGTATGAAGAATCCTCCAACGTCCTTATCTTTACTCCAAGCACTTGGCGGTAAGCCAACTCCGCGCCCTCACACAGCGCGACCTCCCACCCTCCTTCTTTGTGGTCTCTGCGACGAACGATTCAGCTATTTCTCGCTTGGGTCCCAGACGATATCGTAAGTCGTTTCAACCCAATTATTCTCGTGGGGCCTCTCGCTCTGACTTCCGACTCGTGCGTTACTTCCAATCCGGTCTTCTTCACTGTTACTTCCTGTTACTTCCCATCTGGTCTTCCTCATTTCGCCTGATGTTGCAGCACATTAATAGTAGCAGCCCGATGCGCGGATTGGAGCATAGATGTTAACTGGACCTGGGTGCGCTGACAAGTCAACATTCTGTTCTTCAAAGCGACGAATGACCGACCAAATGTTGATTGAAAATTCACCGAACCCTGGATATCTACAATATCCAATCTAGTAAGTAATCGGATGCTAGGTGAAGTGGAAATGTACGCACTTAAACATCGCAGTCGGATTCGGAGACCGCCGCTTTGGATTTTGAGACCGTGATGATTCTAGAAGCCAACGTTCTCCTGCCCCAATTAATACACAAAATTCGTAGATTCGAAATACGGAAGCAGAGCTAGTGGGAACTAGGCAGAAACACCTGAGTGAGTATTAAGTGATTGGTTTCCGTATGGAAGTGAAATCTACGGACCGAAAAGTAAGAGTTGGAGCGGGAGACCGCGATGATTCTTGAAGCCAACGAAGACTCATTGCAGAGTGGACTTTCTCCTGCTCCCAGTCATACACAAAATTCGTGAATTCGGAATCGATTCGTAAATACAGAGCTAGTGGGAACTAGGCGGAAATTGTGTGCATTCGTAAAAAAAATTCGTGAATATGGAGTTTGTCGGACTACATGACTAAACAGGACGTCTTTAGGTTCTATCTACAACAGTTTATTTCGATCTCGACATGTTCCTGTACGGGTGGCCAACAGGGATCTTGGGCGCCCAAATGCGACGAGCGGGAACGCGCGGTGCCGGCAGGGTCTGGATTGGCGCTACGGTCGAGTCAATTAGTTCAGGGACAACCAAAGCTAAGAAGGACGAACGCGGCGGCGAAGGCGGTGGCATGCGGAACTCAGCGAGCCGCGTGGTGCGGAACTCACTGCGCAGGGCAAAGACTTCGTCGAGTTGACGACGGACCTTCTTCAAGTCTTCTGCATATAGGTCGTACGGTTCGCCGTTGTCGAGACCGTCTTCGCGAAGTTTGTAGAGGTCGTCGTAAGCGAGCCCACGGCGCTTGACGAGGCGGTCGAGGTCGTCTCGCACTTCGCTGCGCATCTTCGGGCGGCGAAGGTAAGTACGACCTGGGGGGGCTTGCGTCATGGCAGGAACTGGAATTACCGATAAGTGGAATGATGTGAGGTGTGAGAAGAATGAAAAAATCACGGACCAGTATGAAGAGCACATCCGGTTGGAACTTCCTGGCAAGCGACCGAGCCAGGAGGGCAGGTGCACTAGAGGGCGGAATGAGAAAGTGAAAGAGGATGAAACGCAGTGAAATCACCTCCGGCGTTGTCTCCGAATCCTCCTCCCAATCGAATCGAGGATTGCTGAGAGAGTACTTCCAGCAAGCCTTGCAAATCAGGTCGCAAGGATCCAAAGAGTCGTCTTCTTTGTCGAGAATGTACCACCCAAAACCCCAGAGAGCAACGGGTAGCTGGCATTTTTTGCACCACTTGCCGATGACCCACAGATTCCGGGCGGCCATGGCATCGAGTTCGTTGCGTGTGAAACACATCGCCACTGCCGAATCTTCCAAAGAAGAGCTTGCGTTTATGTCGAAGCGGGGCGTAGGGACACGAAGGCGTGCTTGGTCGACGAGTGTACCAGGGGGAAGAGGCGCACGAGTACGAGTATTCCGTATAGGACCGGTCATGGTGGTGGCAAGTTAGGTCGTCGGCCGTCTGGAAAAAGTCTATGTTATTTCAAGAAAGAGACAAGCATGCGAGAGACTTCACCTTGTTTCTTGGATCCGAGCCACCAGCCTGAAATGGAAACTGAAAATGATAATGCACCAACGCTTTGCGAATTCGTTTTCGCGAGATGTACTGGCTTCAACAGAAGATCCATTGTACGGACGCTTTGCCATTGTGAATTGAAGCACACGATACAATCTTCTTAATTGCCACAAACCCAAAAGGTAACACAAATTGTCATTATATGGACGCTTTGACAGAACTTTGTGACAGCAAAGCTTTGGTCTGTCTTGAAATGGAGAACAGATAAAATAAATGGTCTGCCACATAGAAAATTTTACCGCCCACCTTCTCGCATTCTCCTCACCATGGCATCCGATCTTACTTTGACCCGCCGTCTCTTTGGAAATTTCAGACCCCACGACGAGCTTAATCTCCGCCACCTGGCAGCCCTGCGCAAAGTCCTCGAGGTTGTTGGGGAGGCGACGGTGATGGAAATACTGCAACGCCGGACCGGACTCAGGATGGTGATGGGGACAGGGGGAACGGCGTACCGTCTCGGGACTATTTACACTTCACGCGTTGCGAGTCTCTTCTGAATGGGAACCTGTACTCTTGGCTTACCGGCACTAGGTCAACGGCGCCTGGTAACGCGAGAGTACCGCCGTCGAGCGCGCTGTGCGAAATCAGCTGGCCGCCTACCACAGAAGAAGCTGGTCATTATAGTCTCAGCATACTTACAAGAGTCATACGGTGCGTGGCGCGAATGGTACTTGATTATCCTTGATGGCTCACTTTAACTCACTTGATTGCGTACAGAGTACGCGTTCGGGACACAAGACATTCCTTGGGCCGATATCGTGGAGAGGCCCACTGACTTCTACGACCCTGAGCGAGTGGAGACGCCACTCAAGGCGCCAAATTCGCTCAAGCCGGGCGAATGGGTCGAGCTCGCTGAAAATCTGGCATCAGTAGCTGGCGCAGGCACACCAAATCTTTTTCGCAAGCCACTGAAGCTCGACGACGATGCGGGGCCAAAGGGGACAGCACCCAAACCGCCTTTCGCCCCGATGCCACCTGCGCCCATCATCCCGGGGCCCGTGGACGACGATAACGAAGAACGCAGTGACAAGGGCGCACCCAAGTCGCCCAAGCCACCTGCGCCCTTCATCCCAGGGCCCGAGGACGTCGCGCCCATCATTCCACCTGCGCCCTTCATCCCAGGGCCCGAGGACGTCGCACCCATCATTCCACCTGCGCCCATCATCCCAGAGCCTGAGGACGTCGCGCCCAAGCCACCTGCGCCCTTCATCCCAGGGCCCGAGGACGTCGCACCCATCATTCCACCTGCGCCCATCATCCCAGAGGCTGAGGACGTCGCGCCCAAGCCACCTGCGCCCTTCATCCCAGGGCCCGAGGACGTCGCGCCCATCATCCCACCTGCGTCCATCATCCCAGGGCCTGAGGACGTCGCGCCCAAGCCACCTGCGCCCTTCATCCCAGGGCCCGAGGACGTCGCGCCCAAGCCACCTGCGCCCGAGATCAGCGAGGGAGAGGACTACAACGACGGAGAAGACGACAGCGCGGGGGGACAGGAAGGAGGGAGTGGTCGTCGTCTCACGAGGACGTCTACGAAGGCGGCGGCAGCGGCGAAAGCAAAGGCGGCGGCGGCAACGAAGAAGGCCAGGGCGGCGGCACCGGCACCGGCCAAGGCCCCACGTCGTAAGGCAGTTCCGAAGCGCGCGCGGGAGGAGGAGGAAGAGCAAGAGGAGGAGCAGGTAAAGCCGCAGGCGAAGAAGCGGCGGCGGCGAAAGACTTGAGTCAGCGGGCGGACTCAAGTATCTGGATGACTCAAGTATGGGACGACTCAAGTATGGGGGACGACTCAAGTATGGGGACGACTCAAGTATGGGGGACGGCTTAAGTATGGGGGACGGCTCAAGTATGGGGGACGGCTTAAGTTGGATTTCTTGTATTTCATGTACCTACCACATGTACGATATATGATACAGATATATGAGATATATCGTGTATGACTTAAGTCATCGCAGAGGGCGACTTGAGTGGTTTTGGCCGACTCGAGTTGGGGGCGCGACTTGAGTGGGTATGCCGCAGAGGGCAGACGTGCCTGGCGGTGGGTGGAACATGGGGTGGAGCGACTTGAGTCGCGCCGTGACTTAAGTCAGGGACTTAAGTAAAAAATCGGTCCAACCGCCTCTTGACTTAAGTGGGGCTCGGATAGTTTCACGGTGGTATTGGTAAACGAGAATCTCTGAGCCACACTAAAAGTGCGGAATGAAGGGTAGAAGTCTGAGTATATGGCACAAACATCATCAAAATTGTTCCCAAACAATGATTTCGGGACACAAATTCGAATTTCGAGCTCCTGAGCTTCACATGACTATCTGTGGTTTAACGATCAGAAAAAAAGTTGTGCGGGAGGTCCAGGAAGATTTCCTTCAATTCAACTGTACCGGGGGAGCAAATGGAAATATTTCGGGTAGAGCACAATAACTGTCGATCTGACAACATTTTTATCCCTGACATATCTCCAGAAATACTTATGACTATTCCTCAAGTTAGTCTCACTTGTAGTCAGACTCCACGAGATTTATGATAGTCGATAAATCTTTATATGGATCCTCAAGTCATCCCTTCGTGTCTAATAACAATAGCCGAACGATTGAAACGGCGGGAGACCAACAAACCAATTTTTGTCCCGAAATCACTGTTTGAGACCGATTTTAATGATGTTTGTTACATTGCCTAGTGTTTGCAAGCACTCTGCAGAATCTTTCTTCCACCCCAGACATGATATTTTTCTCACCCATGCTTCCTTCATTTTAGATGAGTTCTGCCTACAAAAAGTATATGAAGAGCGATATACTAATACTTCTACATCCATCCTTGGCATTTTGTTTTGGGAGTTGAGAGGCCATGCATCTACCGAGTATATACGGGGAGGGTGCAAGTGCGACTCGTCCAGTCGCACTGTCGGTGCAGGAGTCGCATTGTCGGCGTGGGAGTCGCACTGACGAGGCCGTCAGCAGTGCGACTCGCTTCAAGCCATTGATGGTGACAGTCACAGACGGAACACATGCCAGAGTGCAAGGGGCACTCGGGATTCTAATAACGGATAGGGGTCGAAAAGATTTTTAAGGACCTCGGCCAGACCCCCCCCCCTTCCCCCTATATAGGAAGGAGTTTCCCACGGGTAGCACCGGACCGCCTCCCCGGGCCATGTGCCCGTGCATCGCCACCTGATGGCCGCTCTCAAGCCGTTGGCTGACCGAATAGGCCACCGCGAAGTACATTCTGCCCACAGGTCTTTGGGTGTATACTAACCATACAGCATTTTACTGGAACTGAAAAGCAACTCAAATATATCTTTTAGACAACTTTTGGTGCCTATTTCGCTGCCTTTAAATTACAAAAATATTTTTGGTGGTCTACCAAGGGTAGTGGGACCTTGTAGACACTCAAGGTGACCCTATACATGTCTCTCAGACCTTCCCATAGCTTCAGATGAGTTTAAAACATCATTTTAGCTTAGTTTGAAATCTACTACAAAATGATTTTTAAGGCCTTGGTCGGGACCCCCACCCCCTGTCCGGCATTCGAATCCCGAGTGCCCCTTGCCAGAGTGATGCGAACAGCCGTGCCGTCCACTTGCCGTAGCGTATAAACAGTTTATCACACCACCGGCCGGCGCTGTAAAATAACCTGAGGATGTATTAGGTAGAACACTTGGTATTTGAATAAATAAGTATTCTGGGCGAAGTTGAGTTTGCGGGACAGGGACATATAATGTACGGCTGTTCTGCAAGGAAGTTGAATACCATGCAAGGCCTCAATTGGAGGACTTGAACTATCGGTTACTGGATTATTTCCTTCAAATTGACAGAGGGTGTGACGCGTGACCGGTTTTACCTATTCGACAGTTCGACGCCGGCCGAATTTTGGCGTGACACTCCCAAAATTTCGACATTTCCCACCGAAATTTTGTCTTTTTTGCGTCTTTCAGGCAATTTTGGGCTCGGTGTGACGCTCGGGAGGTTCGACAGACGCCTGCGTGACGCGTGACCGCGACCAAATTTCGGGATCGACACCGGGGTGCGTGGCGCGTGACTGTCAATTTGAAGGAAATAATCCAGTACTCTTACGAGCACTAAGGCTGGAACATTATGATTAAATATGGTCTCCAGCCATAATGTACTGTAGTCGTAATTACTCATATCTTAAGCAGATGAACTGATTTTATGTGCGCCTGTTTGCCTTCTTCTTTTTCTCCCACATCCACCGAAGAATCTGATTATTACCCCGGGCCCTCGCAAATTCCCGAGCTTCTCAGATCAGTATCAGTTTCGTCTTTTATTTTCCTGACAGTTTGCAGGAGTATCAGTGACTGCTTTAAGGTGCTCTCTGTGAAGAGCACATTAAAATTCCTTGGCACATTGATTACTCGTACCGTATTCTTCTCATTACTCATATCTTAAGCAGATGCACTGATTTTATGTGCGTTTGTCTATGATCTTCTTTTTCTCCCACACCGCGCCATTTCCCGAGGTACGACTATTTGTTTTCAACGGAGCGCCCACCTAGCGCTCTTTTTTTAACTTTCAGCATCAAATCTAGGTCACGAGGGCTCCTCCTATGTCGTGATTCTTTTCTTAAGTCGACCACATGCCCCATGAACACAGCGCTCAAGCCCCGTTCGAAAAGGGAGACCTGTCTAACCCTGTCCGGCGTCTTCTTCATTCCTCCCTCCATCATCCCCTCCGCTAGTTGCTCTCTGTGGACGCTTTTGCGATACGGTGTCCTCTGTCTACTAGTAGCATCAACATGGCACTCCTCAGGCTAGTCGACTCGGATTCCTCACCCTGCTGGAATTCAAGAATCAAGATTTCCTTCAATGCGCTGTTTCAACACCATCAAGCCTGCAAGCCGTGTGATCGTCAACGATGAACAAACACTGCCAGCTGCCTAACATCAACCCTGACCACTCGGAGCGCCTCGAGTCGCACTGGTTCCTCTTTTGCCCCTTGCCGGCATGCAAGACTCAAGATTCCTTTCAATACCCCGTTTCAACGCCGCAATAATCCGGTCTACAAGGCTTATGTTCCTCAAGATTGGCACCGAGGATTAAGGCGCGCGCATCGTCCGACCGCTCGAGCTTATTCAAAGCACGCCTAATCCGACGTACAGCGCCTGCATAGCTCTCGGCAAGACGCACTGCGACAGGATCAAGACCGCAGATTGTTTTCCCCCAAATTTCGCTCCTGGTAGCTTCATCTTGAGTATCTCCATCATTTCACCAATGTCGACATATCAACTAACGTCACTGCTTCAACTGCAGAATGCACGGCACGACCAATGGTTTAATTCCTTGGTTTTCCCTGTTTTATCTATGGATAGTGGTCTGTAGTTCCTGCACATTGTTATGCGGCACAGACCTGGACCTTAACTTGCGATCTCACCCGCCTTTTAGGTCCATGCTCTTTGCTCTGACTTCTATAATTCTACCACACCACTCACTGCAAGTCCACTTTCATGCACCACAGCTTCAACGGAAGTCGTTACAGCATGCGAGTGCGCCAGGCTTCCATTACCAAGTGACGGACCGCAGCATGTTTACCTCGGTAAGCTTCCATCTGTCATTGCATACTCTCAGCTTTGTTGAATGCTGGTTCAAATTTTATGCGTAGGTTCCTACAAGTAGTTTGCTGATGTTTCGTTGATTCTTTGTACTTTATTCCGTACATTTGGACATATAGTTGAGTACAAAACTGGTCCTCTTGGGCAGTGCAATTTTTGCGATGAGCTGTCAATGTGCCGGAGCGAAGCGACGGCCTATCTTGTATAATCTTAAGGTTTTGGCCTGTATCTACTCGTAATGGTATCATAATCTAATGTCATTGCAATGTAATCATATTTAATTATATTTAATCCATTTTAATCCATTTTTTTGCAACCTAAATTTGCACCTTCTGTGAGGACAACTTTTACGCCAAACTCATTGCATTCTGCTCCGCAAGTGATTAGGAAGAGTGGTGCAAAACTCTGACTGTGTCTTTGGTTAGTTCTCTCTTGATTACAGTACCTTTTTTGATAGTTTGATTGGGGCTAGCAGTAAGCTTTATTGATTCTGCAGTGGTGCAACCATTTCTGATAGTTCAAGGTGACTGATAGATGCATTTAACATATATCTTGCTGGAACATTGATTTTGCCATAATATGAACCAATATCACATGGGCTATGTGGTACAATTATGGACCAACCATCAGAATAATTTGGTCAAAATGTGCAGTCTATGAGGTACTGAGCATCGCTGAGAGTGGAATTCCGCTAGGGGTGGTCCACCCTGCTGAATATGGCTGCAATCAGTAGATTTCCCAAACTTAGCCAGGTCCTAATATTATTATTAAATACGAGGGTCATATCATAATATAATTGTACTGTAATCTAATATAATCCTCAGTAATCTTAAAGCTTAAAATTATGGCCACAGCATATTTAATCATAATTTTGAGATTATAATGGAATATAATAAAATATAATCATAATTTTAGCCAGCCTTAACGAGCACTATTCGTATCTTAGCAAGACTTCACATGCTATAAATAAAACTCACCCATGGCGCGACAGTTTTTTGGAGGGCCCCGGCGCAGCTGTACCTTCAATAGCACGGGTGGACTTCGTACGTTTTCGCTTCCCCGCCAAGATGTTCCCCTCGTTCAGCGTGAGATCTATATCTTGCGGGGCAACGGGCTGGCAATCATCGGCATCCGCATCTACATCACGACCATTAGGCTCATCGTGAGTAGGGGAAGACGCCGGCAATGGAGGAAGCGGTGGAAGCTCTTGTGACAGCCTATTGAAAGTGGAATGATTCAGTCGGGGATTTCCTTCCGAGACACAACACCTACCATGTCACTTACATTCACGTAGAGGGGTGCCGGAGGTGCATAAGAAGGCCCGAAATATGGGAGGCCATCGTTGAATTCTCCACCAGCATCGACGTAATCGCCTCCAGGTGTGACAGTGTCGTTTTCGGGCAAAGTACCGTCATATCTAGAACTCTGGTTCATGAAACCGAAATCGACCATTGAGAGGTTGACACTGGCGAGAAACGCGTCTGAATCCCAGGAATTGTTGAACAGAGCATTCATATCTGTCCAGTCTATGCCTGCAGTATAGTCCATGTGGATTGCCAGCTGATCTTCTGAGGCAGACACCAGGAAATTTGAACCACCAGCCGGCTCTGAAATATCCGCATCAGTGGTTATTGCGATGAGAGAAGGCTATTGCAACTTGCGTCGAACTCCCGGGGAAAAAACGCACGGCACATCACCTTGAACATGTTCAGATTAATGTCATGGGCAGGGAAAGAGGATGAGTTCTGACCACCATTTCCATAGCTATCCTGGGAATCGGGCGGTGTAGCTTGTTCTCTGATGATCAATTCGTCCAGCCCCGATGGACCAGCATTGAGGTCGAGGTCCGAATCTGGACGTCATTTCAGCTGGTAGGGTTGAACAGATTTTTAAACTCACAGTGGAGGTTGGAATCAAGAGTATCATCTGGATTCAAAGTAGCTGCAGAAGTATCGTCGATGGAATGGTCCCCTTCCGGACGCCCACCTGCTCTCCGACCCTTCATACGGACGCCGGCAAGATCGCCCTTCCGTAGGGCATCAAGCTCTTTGTCAATCTCCGCGCCGGCGGAGGGTCCAGTCGCGACGCAAGGATTTCTCGTCCTCAATATCTGCGCGCAGATCATTGACTTGTTTCTTGAGGTCAGTACGTGCTTATCCAGTTTCATGTCCTCCTGCAGGGATTTGATTTGAGCCTCGAGCATCTTCTGTCGCTGAATGGATGCCTTGCTCTCCTCATTCCCTGTGTCGCGCTCACTCTTGAGTGTTTCGTAGCTGGTAAGCTGATCGTTGCGCTTGCTAATCTTGCGCGACTTCCAGATTTGGCGCTGCGCCGCCAGCTTCTCACGGTTGGCCTTACTGCTCCACGCTTTGCGCATCACACCAGAGCGCTGGATCAAGACCAACTCTTGGGCCTTGATGTTATCACGATCCCGAGATCTACGAACCGGTGAGTGCTGTAGACCAGATTGAAAGCGGGGTTCATACGCAAGGACAGCCTCAAGAAATTGCATTTGGATTCCGTTCTCCGCGTTACGACCTGCGTGTGCCGTTTCCACGTAGTTGGAGTGATTCGGTGTGAGATTCCAATCGTCGGATGAAATACCGGACAGGTATTTGTTTACACATGGTAATATCCATGGATGTGCGAGTTTCTGAGCGTACCAGCCTTTGATTAAGTCAGGATCTACATATCAGAGGCGGAATAGTGCCCGGCGTACTCACGTTGAATCTCTATATCCTCCTGAGCAGTGACGAATTTGTGCCACGCATCAATTTCTATCTGGGTCTCCAAGCCCATGATTGATTTCAGTCGCGCTATGACCGGTATCGGAATATGCTTTGGAAGGTCGTCAATATGCCTAAAAAATGTCAGATATGCAAAACTGGAAGTGCACGATCTGATACCGTTCAAAATGGGGGTTACAAATCTTAAGGTTCTTCGGCAGGAGTTCATTGGGATCACGAGTAGATATGCCGCTTATGCTCGGATCATTGTACGTCGCAAGAAACTGTGCATAGCCTTGTGCCTGTGGAACCTCGCCATCCATGACGATGACCCGACACTTGGCATCCGGATAAAAGGGCGCCAGTTTGAGACGTTCACCTGTTACTTGAAAGATTGTATCAAAAAGTTCGGTGAAAAGCTGGGCAAAAGCCTCTTTTGTTTGTGTGTCGCAATGCAAGCTTCCAAATGTGAGACCTGTGGGATGGAAATTGTAGAGAGACTGAACAAGAATACGATACAACATACGCTGCTGAAAACGCTCTAGAAACCCAGCCACCTCCCACTCGTCCATTTTGCCTTCGACACGTTTGAATGTGTAGTCGATGCAAAGACAAAGGAGCTTGTGAATGAACATCGCAATCTGCGGATGCATGGTGACGACAAGGCGAAAGCCGTTTTTGGACATGGCCGTATGAATGTACCGCTCACTCTTCGGGAGCATCACTTGGCGGACATTGAGCTCGTGAAGAATACCTGAGATATTTAAATTCTGTTGAAAACCGAGAAAGATGTATGTTTTACCTTCCCATCCCATCCCCATCGGATACTCGACCCTCTTCTGTGCGGTGATGAAATCTCGAACCCGTCGACTGTTGGCAAATGCAGGACTGATTTCTGCGACCTGTTTTCCGTCGTAAATCGACAATGTAGAGGGCGCTGGTTGCAAAATATAAGTCTTGCTCAGAGTCGGATTACAAGAGACTGACCGTTGCGTAGCTTTTGAACCGTCAAGCCTGTCAACCCAGCAGACTTGACTGCTGTGCCGAGCTTAACGTTGTCTTCTGCGCTCGGCTTGGTTTTTGGATGCATCGGGTGGTTGTGCGGGTTGCGCAAAATGACGATAGCCTTATGAAGCGTGGCAGGTGACGGCTTAACGGGGATGAATATAATCATCTCGCTCTTGCACTTGCGACGCCTAATTTCAGGCACTCTAATTTGGCTGTCAATGATATGGCTGTATACTGTGAACTCATAAGCTACAAAGCCAGACAGTGTGATTGAGCTCGAACGACATACAGCAATTATTCAACCCAATACGGCGGTGGGCCGTGAGAACGCAAGTCTCGTTCAACGATTGTGGCCCATTTGGCAAGTGGCCGTCGTTCTCTAGTACAAATTGCAAGACCTCTTCGACCATGTTCAATGGCATGGGCCAGTACAGATGTTTACCCTGCTCAGACCTCTTCCAGTCGGAGCATCTGATGAAAAATCGCTTTCCGTGTGCGGAGGGGAGCTGCAGACGCATCAGACCAAAATTAATCAATGAATAATAAAGCCACAAACCCGAAGGCGAATCATTGTTGGAACCCCGTTGCATTTAATCTTGCATTTCGATTTCATAATGCGAACATAAAACCTGAACACGTAGATAATGGACTGTGAGATGGAGGGCTGGGCAGGGGTACATACCGACATATAATTCCAGGAGTTGACATTGCTTCTTCCTCGTTTTGGTCCAATGCCCGGTCCCAGAGTTCCTGCATCCCCTGTTCATCGGCCTCATAATGTTCAAGCCCGTCAAATATTTCCTCCTCGAAAAATTCACATGTGTCGATACCATTGCATGTAAGATGGCAACGGCGACAACGGATCTTCTCACTGAAGTTCGAAGTAAAGCCGGCAATATTAACATCCCCCGCAGTATGCCCAGCCCCTCCGTCCCAGGACTCGTGATTCTAGGAAATGTTCGATAAGTCCAACTAGCGCGAAAGAAATGACGGGCCTTACCTGTGCTCGTATGAACGTGTCGAGCGATACAATGCGACCGTCCGGGGCCTCAACAACTCCACCGAGCTCGAAAGGTCCACCAAGTCGTTGGTACACTCGTCGAATGAACAATATGATCGACCTTCTCCTGCCGAGTGATTGCAATTTGCTGCTGCTGCTGCAATTTCCCTTTCCCTTTACCCTTTTTCTTCCGTTCGGGTTTCGTATCCGGGACCGTTGCTGGAGGGGGAGAGGAAAGGGAAATGGAGAGATCAACAACCTCAACTTTAGGAAGTGGAGGAACAAAGGGATTGCCCGATGAAGCAGTGGAACGTGCGGAAGGGATTGCTACGGATCCCGGATCGTCCGAATCAGAGTCGTGAATTTCGATGACCTCCACGGACATGGAACTTGAAGGACGAGACAGCATGTCAGATGACGCATAGGATACCGGAGAACTAGGCCAGGAGGAAGGAATAAATGAAATCCGGCTACTGGCGCGGGATTCGGCCATGGAAATCGAGGATGTAGCGCGAGAGGGTGCACGAGAAGTGGCGGGCGTGGAATTCCTAACCACTGGATCTTGGGTTGAATCCATGTAGGCTTGGAACGCAATAGGATTAATCCAGATATCTGGATTCTCCAAACTAAAGAATGGATGGCCAACATATTGGTCAGCCAGGATCTGTATGTGGTCAGAAATGTGCCTGATACCAAGATCGAGAGAAAAAATGTACATAAGCCCGATATGTGATTAGTTGTTTTGTGGATGCATCTTCGGGACTCCAATGGGTGCTTGAGACTACTGAGTCATTGTGTAACAAATATAGTTGGTATCCCAGAGAGCTAATCCAGAAAACCGCATTATCCACAGAGATGAACGGGTCGTTTCCAGGATTGCTGATGGTATCCGTGAATGCCTGCATTATCATTTTTCAAACGGGAAGCGGTCATCATACGAGAAATCTGAAGGTGCAAATAACTCACAAAGTTTCGATATGCCTTGATTTCGCTGGGGGAAAGCTCGGCGGCTTGCTCAACATACTGGGAGAGGGGCGGGCAAAAGATAGGGAAAATGGAAAAAGTCCTTTATCGCTCGCGCCCCTGATCTTAAACCAGGATTAAGCCATGATGGCTTAAACCAGGCTTAAACCAAAAAGGTTGAACACAGAAGAGTTCAAACAGTGTGGTTTGAACCAGGTTTAACCCACTTTAAACCAGGTTTAAACCAAAAATGTTGAACCAGAAGAGTTCAAAAAGTGTGGTCTAAACCAGGTCTAAACCAGTTTATGCCAAAGAATCTTGGAAGCAATTGTGGTTGAGCCAAAATTTCAAATTTGATTGAGTTCTTTGAACAGAATTAGATATCTCAATCAAAAGAATTGATTTCATTTAATATGTTCTCTATACTATAACAGCTACCCAATCAATTTTTGGATCCAAGTGCTCAGACTTAATGTTGGGCAAGACTAAGTCCAAGCCTTGGGTCAAGTGTATGGGTGATATACTGTGTCAAAAGTATTTGTGACAACTTTGTGAAAATAACATCTTTTAGCAATGACAGCTTGAGAATCCACACAACAAAAAGACAACTCAGAATGAACCACAGCTTGTAGATTGAGATGATCTTTTAATTTTTATGGACATAACCAGCAACTTATTGAAATCCAACGTCATTCTACTTGCCATTGCAAAATTAACTGGCCAGTCTACGATAGGGCATACCATTTCAGGAATCAAGTGGTTTTGGCTGAAATTGTACCCAAGAATCCCCTGGGGTATCCCTTGGTGTTACATGACAGAAAGCGGTCTCAATTTGATAATGGGTCATGGCTGTGATGTGTCTCTCCGGGAATTTATTCCTGTATGGTGGTAGGATAGGTTCTGATCCCCCAAATCTCGTGTGTGTACTCCAACATACATTACTTCATTTAAGAGGTACAAGACCCCGAAGAATATTGGCCAGACCATTACAACTGAAGGAATACAATTATATCTGAAATTAAATATTTTTGCTAAGCTTCAGAACTCAAAATTCAACTTCAAATGTTAAATACACTCTCAAATTGAGTGCAGACTCATAATATGTCCAGAAGAGTAGGCAAAATCTCAGTTGTGTCCCAGTATAAGTGAATGACCAGTTACCTTTTGCAATACTGAGTAAATCCCAAAGTTGCACGTGGTCGGTGTGACAGTTGTATGGTACCAATTTCAGAGTTGACCAACCCAAATTTTTACATTTCTAGAGTTGCATTGGAGCCAAAAGCAAGTTGACACTGGTGAAGATGTATTGTCATGATTCAAGCATTTTGATCCGATCAACACACGTGACAACACCACACGTGGCCCACGTGATACCGCCCTCCCGACGTTACCAACAATTGAAGAAGTTCCCAAGGATGACGACATTTGACACGTGTGTACCTCTAGGCCTTATTTAAGACACGGAAACTTGGCGTCATACATGAAGCACATGTTCTTAGTCATGGACACATGGTTACGGAACGGACAATGGATGTTTATTGTTGACTTGACATTGACGTGGAAATAGTGGAGCTATGCCTCGCGCGAAGGCAACGGTTGACGCATGACAGACGGAACAATAACGTGTGGTAACCACCAGGACAATAGTAGTTGTAATTATAGTAGTTAGTATCACACGATTTCGTTCACAGTATTTAAGCAGTAGCTAGGACATAGTTTATTCTCTACCTCTCCTAGTGTTTTATTCAACTTCATTGACAATATCGAAAAGCCACTACCCAATCTGTTCTCATCATACCGAGTTCGGACGGCTGAATAGATGTTTTTGTAACATAATAAAACACTACCTTTCATACCATTCATATCCCTCTTACCGCTACCAACCTCCTTTCCGCACCATCCCCCCATCTATCCACTACTTGCATACGCTCTCCTCTTCCTCTTACCATTGAAGATCCATTTCCCTTTACCCAACCACATGTCGTCCACACTGACCTTAAAGAACTGCAGCACCCATTGGAGCGTGGTCCACCCTATAACAAACAGTCGCTACCTTATGGGAAATGTTGAGTCCGTCCCAGGGCAATAGCAGACGCAAGGAGTGCTAGAGTAATCCTCGGAGAGCTCTACCTCGCCGCCACGGGGGGTGTTGTAGAAGACCCCGGACGGTTTTGTTCGCAAGAGATCACCCCAACTTCACCAACCACTTAGTGAAGTCGCGACGTATCGCGCACCTCGTACCGACTCATCAGAGTCCAGCCGTTCCCCCTCCCCCACTCCTATACAACACCCTTCTTACCAACCATCTCGACGGTTTATTAACCCTTGACCCACCATCCTATTTGACACATCCTCCGAGGCTGAACCAGGTCTCTCCTCCGAATTTCCACAAAGCTTTTACACTGCCTCCCCTAACACCAACATGTCCCACCACCCTTCCCCTTACGGCTCCCAAATGGAGTTAAACCCCTCCCATCCCACATCCGCAACCCGCCCCCTTCCACAAACCCCCTTCCAGTACATTCCGCCCACACCACCTCGGCAGACCCTCGCCGAGATGATGGCAGCAATACCCCTGAGGACAGGATCTTCCCGGGTGCGCTGGCCCGCGCTCCCCCCATGTTCGACGGCCATAATAAGGCCAAGTACGAGACTTGGTCCGAGGTGGTAAACAACTACCTCTGGGCATACGATTGGGAATTCGATTCCGAGAAGAAGAAGATATCCTTCGTCCTTTCCTGCTGGGCAAGGAAGACGGGACCCCGTGCCAGGCATCCAACTGGGTACGGAAGTGGCGCCGACGGACCATAATCGGCGGGGATCTACTGGTCGGGTATCGGTTCCGTCACCTGACGGAGGAACTAAATCGGTCATTCCTTGACCCGAACGTCCAAGAGACAGCCTATCAACGGCTGTCGGGAACGGTACAGGGGCAGACCCCCGTTGCCGAATTTATTCAGTTGTTCGAGTTGAACGCTGAAGAGGCGGGGTTGACCCCCAACGACGAGGCGGGGACGTTCGACGTCGCCCTCCTCCTCATGCTACTTGGCGCAATCAGCGCCGAGGTTCGGAAACACCTGTTTGCAGGAGGAGTGACCCTCCCGGGGACATACCGGGAGATGAAGAAACGGTTGATGACGATCAACCAAATAATGCAGCAGGAGAAGCTTTGGAAGGCGGTTCGGAACCCCTTCTGGACTCCGGCTCCCGCAGCCAAGAATGCCGGCCCCGCGGCAAATTAAAAGAATACGGGAGGAGCACCAAATTTGGCGAGGACTCCGGCGCCGGGAAACCCGGTACCAATGGACGTAGACGCGTCCAAGACGAGGGCTGGCGCCTTCAAATGCTACAACTGTGGCAAGGAGGGCCACATGAAGCGGGAATGCCCAGAGCCTCCCAAAAGAAATTTTAATATCCGGTCGATCAAGACCGAGGACTATACACAGGAAGACCTGCAAGCTCTCGCAGCCATCCTGCGGGAGAAGGGTTTTTAAAGAGGGTCCTGGTCAAGGCCACACCGGCGCCCCCCACATCTAAAATCATTAAGCACCCACGCTTCGGTCCGCTTGAGGCGGACAAGGATACAGTTCTCGTTTCGGACACAGAAAATAGTAAAATATAAAAAATATCTCATGTACCCCACTTTCCCAATATGACCGACTGCGATAAATTATCTAAATTAGGTGCAAAGAAAAAGGCCCCCGGAACCCGAATCGGTGTAACAAATGCGGACAAAGAAAAGGGTGCCATGGGCACGAGGGCTCAATCCCAAGCGGAGGAAGCGCCCAAGAAGAAGCCCAGTAAGAAGGAACTGGAAGCGTCGTATCGGGCCCCTGAGGGGACGTATGGAGAGGAGGAAGTCAAGCCGGGAACGTGGAAAGTTACGCGTATACCGTTCGGGCTTAAAAAGCTTGAGGCTGTGAAGTGGCTTGCTAGGCGAGCCATAGGAGTGACGGAGAACCGCCTTCGGGCTGAACTTCGTGCATTCCAGGCAGAACGTGCTAGGCACGAAATGATCGTCTCAGTAGAACTGGAGATGCTGGAAACCGGAAAAACGCGTCAGGTTAACGCGTTGATGGATACGGGATGCACGACCACGTACATGGACCGAGACTATGCCAAGGCTCAAGGGTTCGAGATGAAAGAACTCGATAAAGCCATCGTGGTGAGAAACGCGGACGGGACCGAGAACACCAAGGGAAATATCACTCATTACGTAGAGCAGATCATGTCCATCAGTCCGCACCGTGAGAGACAAAAGTTCCTCGTCACGGGTCTCGGAAAAGCTCGTATCTTTATTGGGTACGACTGGTTTTTTAAACACAACCCGGAAGTTGTCTGGCAGGACTAGAAGATTATATTTAGTAGATGCCTGCCCGAGTGCAACATGGCTGGCCCGGAAGTCTCGACTGGTGTCGAGAAAGAGACGGCGGAGGAGGAAGAATCGATCCTGTTGATTGATTTCACGGATGCAATTGAACTACGTGCACATGGCTCGCAGGCTCAGCAGATGGCTGAACGGGAGACAGCCGGAAAAGAGAAGATGACCGAAGACAAGATCCCGGAACAATATCAGGATTTGGTCAAAGTCTTCGCCAAGGAGTCGTTCAACTCTTTACCGGAGAAGAGGCCGTGGGATCACGCGATCGAGCTAAAGCCGGGATCAAAGGCTGTAGATTGCAAGATCTATCCGCTATTCGCTGGACGAACAAGGAAAGCTTAACAAGTTTCTGGAGGAGAACTTGAAGAGCGGATGGATTAGGCCGTCAAAGTCGCCGATGCCATCGGCGTTCTTTTTCATCAAAAAGAAGGATGGGTCGCTTCGACCGGTACAGGATTACCGGAAGTTAAACGAAATGACCATTAAAAATAAATATCCTTTACCCCTTATTTCAGAGCTGGTCAATAAACTCCGAGGCGCTCAATACATTTCGAAACTAGACATTCGCTGGGGCTACAATAACGTTAGGATAAAGGAAGGAGACGAGTGGAAGGCTGTGTTCCGAACGAATCGAGGGCTGTACAAGCCGCTTGTTATGTTCTTCGGGTTGACAAATTCACTGGCCATGTTTCAAACCATGATGAACGATATACTCCGAGATCTTATCAACAATATATATATATATATAGGGACACGTCATCGTTTATCTAGACGATATCCTTATCTTTACGAAAACCCTGGAGGAACACTGCTGGATCGCGTGCCACGTCCCAAAGACGTTAGAAAAACATAAATTATTCCTCAAACCAGAAAATTGGTGTCATTATTTCACATAACTCCATGCGGATGGACCCAGCGAAAATCAAAGGCATCATGGAGTGGCCCGAGCCAAAGAATGTTAAACAAGTACAGGTGTTCTTAGGCTTTGTTAACTTTTATACACGCTTTGTGCGCGCCTTTAGCGACCTTGCCCGGCCGCTGACCAAATTAACCAGCAAGATCTGAGGGTCCTGGGGACCGGAACAGGCGGAGGCATTCCAGAAGCTCAAGGAGCGGATTGCCGAGGATGTGGTATTGGCGCTGCCAACAGACGACGGGAAATTCTGTCTAGAGGCTGATGTGTCAGACGGGGCGACTGGAGCTGTGCTCAGTCAGGAACAGAACGGGGTCTGGCGACCTGTTGCGTTCATGTCACATGCACTAAACGAGACTGAGCGGAATTACGAGATCTATGACAAAGAGATGCTCGCTATCATGCTCGCATTAGACGAGTGGAGGCAGATGCTCCCACCTGAAAATACCGCCACCTCTCGATAACTATCGACGGGACTACCCCTCCAAGTCCCGTCGATAGTTAGTGAGGGTGGTAGTGCCAGCATGAGCTCTTGGTGGCAGCTGTGGCACCTGGCCGAGCCGTGGCGGCGGCGCCACCCAATATATACCTGGCTTTGTTTGGTCGTTTTTTTTCGACCAAAGAGTGCCATATGTGCCACGGAGCAGCCATGTATGCCACAGAACACCAAATTGCAATGGATATGGTGCCATCCATGCCACGGAGCCCTGGACCCAGGGTCAGTAAAAATTTGTTACCCAAATAGTGCCATGAGTGCCACGAGACGTTCTGATCGAGGGTCAGTAAAAAAATGTGACCCGATTACTGCCATTGGTGCCACGAGACGTCCGGGACGAGGGTCAGTAAAAAAATGTGACCCAATTACTGCCATCGGTGCCACAACACGTCCGGGACGAGGGTCAGTAAAAAATGTGACCCGGTTACTGCCATCGGTGCCACGAGACGTTCTGACCAAGGGTCAGTAAAAAAATGTGACCCAATTACTACCATCGGTGCCATGAGACGTTCTGACCAAGGGTCAGTAAAAAAATGTGACCCAATTACTGCCATTGGTGCCACGAGATGTTCTGACCGAGGGTCAGTAAAAAAATGTGACCCAATTACTGCCATCAGTGCCACGGCTTGTTCTGACCCGGATCAGTAAAAATTTGTTACCCTAATAATGCCATCAGTGCCATGTACCATTTTGATCGGGATCCGGTGGAAAATATGACCATGCAATGCCATGCGTGCCATGGATCATTTTGAAGCAGGACAAGGAATGCCATCGGTGCCACCAATAATTTTCGAGAAAATAATATGCGAATACCGCCATCGGTGTCACGAAACATTTCAGCGCTGGACCAGGGGAAAAATAATACCAAAGCCGTGCGTGCCATCAGTGCTACGGGTCATTTGGATGCTGCATCAAGGGGGAATAATAGCTAGAAAATGCCATTGATGCCACGGATCATTTGTGCACCGGATTAGGGGATCAATAATACCCAACCTATGCCATGGATGCCACGGACCATTGGATTGGGGGAAATACCCTAAAAATGCCACCAGTGCCACAGATCATTTGGATGGTGGATTATGGGGGAAAATACACCATTTCAAGGTCGGATCCCAAAAAGAATGAAAAGAGGAATAACATGGGTGCCACACAACACTGAGACTAGGATCACTAAGAGAGCTTTCAACAAAGGGTATTGCTGACCAGAACATCTATAAGCATTTTCTTTGTGATCCAGTGGCGGTGACTTCAAGTGCCATTGGTGCCACTGTTCGATCACGACTTTGAAAGTCTCACTCCCTGTCAACTCCTAGTGATGCTACCCCTTCCAACACTGCAGACAGTTCTTCTCCTTCAGCATCAGGTCCCTCATCCTCATCGCTGGATCCATCATCCAGCAGCCATCTGTCATGAGATCCCTCATCATCCTCCCCCCCTGCAGGCTCATCAATGTTCATCTCCGTTGTTTCAGGTTCCACATCCGGTAGTGGCATCGGTGGCATCAATGGCTCAGATGGCACTGTCCCTTGTTCTTCAGGATTTGGCACCGGTGGCACTGGTGGCGAGACCCGGATTCCGGGTTGAAGGGTCCCTGTGAAGGCAGGGCCCAACTTGTCCTTCATTGCTTGGAGCCTCTTGGAGTGAACATCATCAAACCTACCCCGTTGGTTTCGATACTTTCGAACGAAGAAGGCCAATACTGGATCCTTTGCCTTAATCTCTGACTCCCGCTGGACAAGGAAGGTCCGTTCGTCCTTCATATGGGTCACAAAGCGGCGGATTTCGATGTTCAGTCGCTGAATCTTTTCCCTGGCCCGCTTGAGCTTGTAATAAGAGTCAAGGAGCTGACGGGCAGCAGGTGTGGCCCAGGCATGGATGGAGGAAGTGGTGTCTGGATTCCGGAGAATGTCGAATTCCGAGAGGAAGGTATAGTCAACGACTTCAGCCCAAGTGAGGAGGCGGCCAGGAGGGTCAAGCGCTGCGGCTGCCGTATTGTACCGATTCAGGGCGTTCCAGATGGCCTTTGATCTAGCTTTGAGAGCTTTAGCAATGTGGTCTCTGAGTTTGTAAGCTAAAAACGCATATTAGACCCACTCCCCCTGCCAATTAAAAGAAACGCTGACCTAGACCTGACTGGTTAACCTTGGTGAGCTCCAAAATCCGCTTGACCACCAGACCTTCGAGCGTATCGATGGCTCGCCGATACCGCCGCATGGTGACAAGCTCTGCGGCCTGAATCCACTCTGGATCCTCTGTTGTCCACTTTACCTCTATCGACAATCGATGTTCTGTTGTCTGCACAGTTTCCACTGCCCTATCATAATTTTCCTTTGCATGGCGTCTGGTGGTCCCATTTGCAGTGGAGCCTTCAGCAAAGACATCTTTGAACTTCTCTCTGCAAAAGGAGCATGGATGGCAATGGTGGTATGGCATGGGTGGCACCAGTGGCATGATATCAGTGACACGTGGAATTATAGGTGAAAAGGCCCACGTGGCAGGAATGGCATCGGTGGCACGAATTGGAGGAGAGTGGCACATATGGCGATTTCAGTGGAACACGTGGTGATTTTGCGAAAGGAGACAGTGGCACAGGTGGCAGCAAGATTTTGTGAAAGGAGACAGTGGCACAGGGGGCATCGAAAAGCCGTGAGCTCATTTCCAAGGCCAGTCCAAAAGAACACACCTTCTATCCGCCAGATTGACCAGCTGTTGGTAGTATTCCATGTGATCAGTTTCTTCGACTGGTTCCACTGATAGTCCATCCAGGTACACCTTCTCTTCTTCCAAACAAGCCTCCATCATTTCTTCAGTCACACCGGCCTGTGCCATGGCATACTTGACAGTTTTTTCGATGTTGAGTATGCCAACTGCCTGTTTGTAGTTGTTGACCAAAAAGGTGCCTTCCAATTGATGGTAAGAAATATGAAGAAAAGTTACTCAGGTTCGCATACGTATCAAAGGTATCCACATGAGCCAGGTAGGTTCTGATTGTCTGCTTGCGGTGAAACACACTTGCGTACCGAACAGACCTGGACAGCCCATTGGATTTTGAAAAAATACGCTCACATCCCTCCAAGTCCTCGATGCCCATCCCTTCAACATAGGTTGCCAGGTACTTGAGCTGGCACCGACGGTTGTGAGCATGCCCATGGAATGCTCCGACCAACAAGCTGAAATTGTGCTCCTTGGCCTTTGGACCGAGTGGAGAGTTCTTGAGAGTTTTGGCATGGCCACATCCAATGTCATAGCCAAGCCCTATATCCTTGCCAAAGGCATCCATCATGACATTCTTGATAGCCAGAGGATACTTGGCACTGTCTCTTGGTTAGCGCGCCATAAGTGCCATCGGTGCCACCACTCACAGCTCTCCACCTCTGACCATGTCGGCCACCAACAGCACGAAGCTGTGCCGGCACAATGCAAGAAAAATGCCTGTCTCGTCAAAGATTCCCCACATTTTCGAAGTGAACTCCTCAGAGAGATTCTTCCAACGCTCCTCGCACGCAGACGCCTCTTCAGGATCAAGAATATCCTGAAGGTCTTGAATCAGTACTATGCTACCGATGCCACAAGCACGTCGTGCCACCAATGCAGGCTGCACTTGGATGGTGCGAGTCTGCAGGTGCCACGAGTGCCACAGTACCGATGCCACAGGCGTGTCGTGCCACCAATGCCATCTTTGCTAGGCTGCACTTGAATGGTGCGAGTCTGCAGGTGCCACGAGTGCCACAGTGCCGATGCCACAGGAGTGTCGTGCCACCAATGCCATGTATGCTAGGCTGCACTTGAATGGTGCGAGTCTGCAGGTGCCAGGAGTGCCACAGACCGAATAAATGACTCACTGGCAGAACCACCTCTTCAGCCAACCGTTCCTTTACCCACCGGTCAACATCCGGCCTGCTAATGAAATAGTCTCCGCCTGCAGATGCTGCTCTGGGGTCTGGCCTCTCACAGCCACCACGGAGAGGAACACCGTCCTCAGTGAAGCCCTTGTCCTTCCGAAGGACGCGTTTCAAGGAATTGTTACCATCACATGTGGCTAGCATAGAGAAGTACAGCTGGCCTTCACCTTCGAGCTTGTATGTGCAGGCTGGGCAGCAATTTTTGAGACGCCAGTCCTTCGAATCCCTCTGCAAGGCTTTATTCACCCGATTGTCCACCTCTTCAAGTATACCAAGATAGAGATCAAAGCAAGTCGTGAACTGCTGCGCGCTGTAGGGTTTGAATGCTGCTCCCTGAAGATCTGACAGTGCCTTCATCCATGCCTGGATTCCCAAGGCTGGGCACCTGAGATGGGTCAGTCTATACATCTCAAGCACTCGCATCGTGATAGGGAGTTTGGGCTTCCATGGTGAGCATGGCATCAGGCCCTGCCCCACCAAACAAGATGATATATAGACGTCTGTGCTCTGCATGGGGCCGTCAACTGTGTAGGTGTCTACTGTCCCTTAGCGCGGAAAATTCCGAGAAGAAAGCAGACATACTGAAAATATCCACGACCATGACAGTATATGCATTCTCAACCAGCTCTGGTGGCACCGGTGGCGGTTCCTTCTCCAGCCTGCCGCCCTGCGCAGCCGTAAACTTCATGTACACGTCTGTCATCGCTTCCATTTGCTGGCGGAAGCCATTAACACGGCGCTGAAGAATATCCCAGCGGTTTTGGGTATCCCGTCGTCGTCTCCTGCAGTCCACGAAATTAGGGCAGTCAAAATGGAGAAAAAAAAGCACGGGCCTCTTCTTCTTTCCGTGAATATCTTCCCAAAGACCCCTCTCCAGATCCGCCATCTCTCCACCCCCATGGCTACAGTAGAGTAGGTCACATGGAATAATATCATATGGAATAATCGTGATATGGAATCGGATTTTGGGCCTTCCCACCTCGGGACAGGCCAAATATTCCACTCCCCGTCGTCTGGAATATGGAATAGGCCGTTGAGGTCAATATTCCATTGTCCGGGTGCCAAAAAAGGCAACTCACATCGTCGATCACTGAACTTCTGCCATTGTTCACGCTGAGGATTTGATTTTGTATAGTGGCATAAGTGAGACAATATTTTTCTGTTCCTCCTCTTCAGAATGTCGCCTACAGAGTCTCAAAAATCTCGCAAAATTCGGGAAAGGGACAAGAACCCGCCGAACCCGAATAAACCACGGGCCAAGCCTGGGCCAAAACCTACCAAAAATGTCCCTCGCACATCTGCCCAATATGAAAAAAACCAGCGCCACCAGGACCTCACATACAGCGACTGGATTCAAGTCTTTGATTACATAGAGGACCACCAGAATGCAAGCCAGAAAGAGGTTGTTGCGTATTTTGCATCCCGTCGCGATTCCGATGGTGGCAAGTTGCTCTTCCTGCAGCCGGCGCTCTCCAAGAAACTGCCCCAGAAAGACAAAATTCAGGCCTTGGCAGCCACTGGAGAGCCAAATGTTCTATCCATGAAGCGTGCCCGTGTTGTCACTTCTCCGGAGGTGGATAAGGCCCTGGGCTTGTGGTCTCAGGATATGGAACAAAAGCGACGCACCGTGACGGGTCCAATGCTTATAGAGCAGCGTAAACGTTTTGAGAAGGCACTGAACATTCCCGAGGAGCAGCGCCTCACGGGGACTGGATGGCTTGATTCTTTCAAAAAGGCGTCAGTTCTTTTCGAAGCTCATGCTCGTCTAAACTCACTCACACCTATTACAGATATAACCTCCGCGAGCGCAGAAGACACGGCGAGTCAGGGTCGGTCGATTTGGCCGCTGTTGCTGCTGAAAAAATCCGCGTCAAAAAAATCATGTCAGAGTACGCACCCGAAGACCGTTGGAACACGGACGAGACGAGCTTCTTCCCGTCCGGGCCTCCGGATCGCACCTTGTGCTCCGCCCCGATGGGGGGCGAGAAACAAGACAAGTTTCGCATCTCTGTCATGGTGGCGTGTAATTCCACGGGGACAGAGAAGGAAGAGCTCTTCTTCATCGGCAAGTTCCTGAACCCTAGACCATTCAAAGGGAAGAACCCCGCCCGCATGCGACCGGCAATTTATTACCGCGCAAACAAGAAAGCTTGGATGACAGGGCTACTTTTCAGCGAGTTAGTTTTCCTTCTCTGATCCTTGACAACTTCTCATTGAAATTTGTGTTTGCAGGTGGCTTCGCAAGCTGGACGCGAAGATGAAACGCCAACGCCGGCACATCATTCTCTGGGTTGACAATTTTTCGGGCCACGATGTTCCCTATAAACCCAAGAACATTCGGCTCGAATTCTTCCAACCCAACCTCACCTCATTTGTTCAGCCATGTGACGCTGGCATTATTCGGTGCCTCAAGGCACACTACCGTGGATCCCTTGCCATTCGCGCGCTCGATCTTTATGAGGAGAACATCTCGAACCCTTTCAAAATTGACATCCTCAGCGCCATGAAATTGCTGAAGGCAGCCTGGGATGAGGTCACCCAATCGACCGTCGCCAACTGTTGGAAACACACAGGCATTTGCCCTCTCGACACGGACGAGTGGGAAGACATTTTTGTTGACCCCAACGCCCCCGAGTCGGACGCCGACGATGAGACCGTCGATGCTGAGGGGGATGCGACAATGTTGGCAGTCACACCGGCCGCACCCAGCCCTCCTCTTGCTTCAGATGAGCAACGCGCGTGGGACATTGTTCTGTCCTTCGCAACGACCGACATGACTCTGCCGCAAGCAGAGAGCGCCATTCGGTCTGTCCTTGGGACAGGATTTGTTCGTGCAGACTGGGCCGAGGCTCTCAACGCTGTCATGGATGCAGAGAATGACTCTGTGGGCGCCGAACTAGCGGTGCGCGCGCTCCTTCCGGACTTCGGCAGCACCTCCTTGCCTTCTCAAATTGCACGCGACCGTCACCTCAGGGAGGCAGAGCAAAACTTCGCCGAGACTCTGAAGAAAATGAGGAAAGAACGGTGCTTACACGGAGATGAGCCTACGCTCGATGATCTCCTTGACCCGGTGCTTGAACGCGAGGATCTTGATTCCCAGTTCCTTCGCTTCTCAGACGGCAAAGAGGGCGTTACTGAGATTTTGGAGCACATGAAGGCCGGTCAAGAAGACGATGAAGCGGACGACGAGGAACCCGAAGAGCCTGAGCAGGAAGATGTGTTCAGCAAAAAGGAGGCTCTTGTGGCGGTGGAATATTTGGAGAAAGTCTTGCGTGCCAGACCAGACTTCGAGATGTCGATGTCGTTGGGCTCTCAGCTTTGTCAATTCCGTGCAGCGATGAAGCAGGAGATGGAGGTCACTAAAGTTCAGACAACAATCGGCTCTTTCTTTGGCAACAACTTGAAGGCCAAATAAACGTAATTGTGTAATAAAAATTAATATATGCCCTTTGGAATAACCGTCTTATGGAATAGTCCTAAGGACCTTCCCATAAATATTCCATATGACCTACTCTACTGTAATATCAATGGGCACTGACCCATCCACTACATCGTCGTATGTGACAGCGTTGTCATCTTCCCATTGATCGTCTTCATCTGGAATGTGTCGAACCTTGTCCAACCTTTGTTGTATTTCGGGAGTCCGAGCTACAAAATTAAAATAGGCTCCAAGTAAACCAATCTGTATGGACCTGCAACTTCATCCGCTACTGCCTTTTGCCTGGCTGCAACATCCTTTCTGAAAAGGCTTTTGAGTTGGGAGGTACGGTTTCCATTTCGGTCTTGGCTCTCCACTGATAATCTGATCTTGGTTTTTGGTCTTATACGGTTGGGATTTGTCTTGGTCTTCTTCTCCTTTGGCATTAGAGAGTGTGTTGAGTGGGAGGAGAAAAATTTGACAGCTTACATCATTCTGAGCTTACCAATGTCAATCTTCAATGATTTCCCACCAGGATCCGAACAATGCTATGAAAAGCTCTAGTGGCACAGGTGGCACAGGTGGCACCAACCTCTTTATTCAGTGTGCACCTGATAATACCGCCACCCCTCGATAACTATCGACGGGTCTACCCCCCAAGACCCGTCGATAGTTATCGAGACGTGGCACGGCCACCGTACGGGTTTGGTGGCAGTTGCAGCACCCAGCGGTGGCAGAGCAGCTATGCCACCCAGTAAATACCCCCTATTGTTTGGTCGCTTTTTTTCGAACAAACAATGCCACATATGCCACGGAACTGCCATGTGTGCCACAGAACCGCCAATTGGGCTGGATATCGTGCCATGGGTGCCATGAGGCCACTGACCCAGGGTCAGTAAAATTTTGTTACCCAAATAGTGCCATGGGTGCCACGAGACATTTCGACCCGGGATCAGTAAAATTTTGTTACCCAAATAGTGCCATCGGTGCCACCAGACCTTCTGACCCAGGATCAGTAAAAAAATGTTACCAAAAGTTTGCCATCGGTGCCACCGGACCTTCCGACCCAGGATCAGTAAAATTTTGTTACCCAAATAGTGCCATCGGTGCCACCAGACTTTCTGACCCAGGATCAGTAAAAAATGTTGCCAAAAGTGTGCCATCGGTGCCACCAGACTTTCTGACCCTGGATCAGTAAAATTTTGTTACCCAAATAGTGCCATCGGTGCCACCAGACTTTCTGACCCAGGATCAGTAAAAAATGTTGCCAAAAGTGTGCCATCAGTGCCACCAGACTTTCTGACCCAGGATCAGTAAAAAAATTTTACCAAAAGTGTGCCATCGGTGCCACCAGACCTTCAGACCCAGGATCGGTAAAAAATGTTGCCAAAAGTGTGCCATCGGTGCCACCGACCTTCTGACCCAGGATCAGTAAAAAAATGGTGCCATCGGTGCCACGAACGGTTTTGCCCCGGGATAGGGGGAAATTCACTCAACAAAAATGCCATCAGTGTCACTGACTGTTTCGATCCAGAATAGGGGGGAAATTACCTGAACATTGCCATGACCATTTCGATCCAGATCCAGGAAAATATTACCCAAACAATGCCATCAGTGCCACAGACCATTTCAATCCGGGATCTGGGGGAAAATATTACACAAACCATGCCTTCAGTGCCACAAACCATTTCGATCGAGGATTGGTGGAAAATATTACTCCAATAATGCCATCAGTGCCATGGACCGTTTCTTCACAGGATCCAAAAGAACGTCAAAGAATGCCACGGGTGCCACACCCCATCCAAACCCAAGATCAGTTGGACAACTTCCCTTCAGCAATAAGTGGTGTGTATGGCATCTGAGCTTTGCAGAACACAGAGGAGAATATCCATTTATTTTCTAGATGAAGTGGCTCCTAATGCCATCGGTGCCACCATATTATGAAGTCCGACTATCTGTCAACTCCTAGTGAAGCTACTCCCTCCAACACTGCAGACAGTTCCTCTCCTTCAGCATCTGGTCCCTCATCCTCGTCACTCGATCCATCATCCAGAAGCCATCCGTCTTGGGATCCTTCATCCTCCTCTCCTCCTGTGGGCTCATCAATGTCCATCTCTGTTGTTTCAGGTGACGTCGGTGGCACTGGCCCTTGTTCTTCACGACCTGGCACCGGTGGCACTGGTGGCGTCACCCGGATTCCGGGTTGAAGGGTACCTGTGAAAGCAGCGCCCAGCTTCTTCCTCATTGCTAGGAGCCGTTTCGAGTGGATATCATCAAACCTACCCCGACGGTTTCGATACTTCCGGACGAAGAATGCCAATACGGGATCCTCTGCCCTGATTTCGGACTCCCGGTCAACAAGAAAGGCCCGTTCATCCTTCATATAGGTCACGAATCGGCGGATCTCAATGTTCAGCCTAGGAATTTCTTCCCTGGCCCGCTGGAGTTTGTGGTATGAGTCCAGGAGCTGATGGGCCGCTGGTGTGGCCCAGGCACGGATGGAGGAAGTAGTGTCAGGACTTCGGAGAAGGTCGAAGTCTGCCAGGAAGGTATAGTTGACTACCTCTGCCCAAGTTAGAAGGCGCCCCGGAGGGTCAAGCGCTTCGGCAGCTGCATTGTACCGATTCAGGGCGTTCCGGATGGCTTTGGATCGAGTTTTGAGAGCCTTTGCAATGTGGTCCCTGAGTTTGTAAGCTAAGAATAGATGTTAAGTCCACTGTTCCTGACTGAAAGAAACACTGACCTAGACCTGACTGGTTGACCTTAGTAAGCTCCAGAATTCGCTTAACCACTAGACCCTCGAGGGTATCAATCGCTCGTCTATAACGTCTCTTGACGACCAGCTCTGCAGCCTGAATCCACTCTGGATCCTCTGTTGTCCACCTTACCTCTATGGACAATCGACGTTCCGTTGCCTGCACAGTCTCCACTGCCCTGTCAAGATTTTCCCTTGCATGTCTCCGAACAGTCCCATTTGCTGTGGACCCTTCTGCTATGACGTCTTTCAACTTCTCTCTAGAGGGAAAAGCACAGGTGGCACAGGTGGCATCGGTGGCAAGGTGAGTTTGGCGGTGAATACGCACAGAGGTGATGGCACCGGTGGCATAGAGGGGAGATCCCAAGCAGAAGCAATGAGATGGCATCGGTGGCAGGGTGAGGTAAAAGGCACAGGAAGGATGGCACCGGTGGCGTAGATGGGAGAAAACGCGAAGCATGGGATGGCACCGGTGGCAGGGTGAGGTTGCGGTGGCATTGGCAGTGAAAAACCACAGGAATGGATGGCATCGGTGGCATAGATGGAAAGCAGAAGCGAACGTTGGAGTGGCACGGAAGAAAACAGTGGCACAGGTGGCAGCAAAAGCTGTGAGTTCATTTCGAAGGCCAGGTCAGTACAAAGGCACACCTTCTATCCTGGAGATTGACCAGCTGCTGGTAGTATTCCATTTGATCAGTTTCTTCTTCTGGTTCCACCGATAGTCCATCCAGGTACGCCTTCTCTTCTTCCAAACGGGTCTTCATCATTTCTTCAGTCACACCTGCCTGTGCCATGGCATATTTGACGCTTTTTTCAGTGTCGAGGATGCTGACTGCCTGTTTGTAGTTGTTGACCAAAAAGGTGCCTATCAAGTAAAGCTTGGGTTATTAATTAGCACCAGATTGAAGAAGACCTACTCAGGTTCGCATATGTATCAAAAGTGTCCACATGAGCCAGGTAGGCTCTGATAGTCTGCTTTCGATGAAACACACTTGCATACCGAACAGACCTGGAAAGCCCATTGGACTTGGAAAACAAAGGTTCACACCCCTCCAGATCCTTGATCCCCATCCCCTCAACATAGGTTGCAAGGTATTTGAGCTGGCACCGACGGTTGTGAGCATGCCCATGGAATGCTCCCACCAGCATCCTGAAATTGTGCTCCTTTGCCTTTGGACCGAGTGGGGAGTTCTTGAGAGTTTTTGCATGGCCACACCCAATGTCATAACCAAAGCCGATATCCTTGCCAAACGCATCCATCAGAGCGTTCTCAATAGCGAGAGGATACTTGGCACTGTCTCGCTGTTAGCGTGCCATGCGTGCCACCGGTGCCATCACTTACAGCTCTCCACTTCTGACCATGTCTGCCACCAAAAGGACAAAGCTGTGCCGGCACAATGCAATGAAGATGCCCATCTCATCGAAGATCCCCCACATTTTTGAAGTGAGCTCATCAGACAGATTCTTCCAACGCTCCTCACACACAGACGCCTCCTCAGGATCCAAAATATCCTGAAAGTCTCGAATCAACACATTGCCACCGATGCCACAGACGCTCCGTGCCACGGGTGCCACGCATGCTCGTCCGCACTTGGATTATCCAAATTTTCTGATGCAACGAGTGCCACAGACTGAAAAACTCACCGGCAAAACAACCTCTTCAGCCAGCCGTTCCTTTACCCACCGGTCAACCTCCGGCCGGCTAATAAAGTAGTCCCCCCCTGCAGATGCTTCTCTGGGGTCTGGCCGCTCGCAGCCACCACGGAGAGGAACGCCATCCTCAGTGAAGCCCTTGTCCTTCCGAAGGACGCGCTTCAAAGAATTGTTGCCGTCGCATGTAGCTAGCATGGAGAAGTACAGCTGGCCTTCGCCTTCGAGCTTGTAAGTGCACGCCGGACAGCAATTCTTGAGTCGCCAGTCCTTTGAATCCCTCTGCAAGGCTTTCTCCACCCTCTTGTCAACCTCTTCAAGTATTCCCAGATAGAGGTCAAAGCAAGTCGTGAACTGCTGCGCACTGTACGGTTTGAATGCTGCTCCCTGAAGATCTGACAGTGCCTTCATCCATGCCTGGATTCCCAGGGCTGGGCACCGTAAATTGGTCAGTCTGTACATCTCCAGCACACGAGTGGTAATGGCGAGCTTCGGCTTCCATGGGGAGCATGGCATAAAGCCTTGGCCCACCAAACAGGACGATATGTATACGTCCGTGCTCACCATGGGGACGTCCACAGTGTAGGTGTCTACTCCGGCTTATCATCAAATATACTTTGAGAAAACAGGGGACGCACTGAAAACATCCACCACCATAACAGTATACTTGTTCTCAACCAGCTCCAGTGGCACCGGTGGCGCGGCCTTCTCCAGGCTTCCGCGCTGCCCAGCAGTAAACTTCATGTATGCATCTGTCATTGCTTCCATTTGGAGTCGGAAGCCATTGACACGGCACTGAAGAATATCCCATCGGTTTCGGGTGTCCCGCCGTCGCCTTCCGTCCACAAAATGAGGACAGAAAAAACAGACAAAGAAGACACAGACCTCTTCTTATTTCCATGAATATCTTCCCATAGCCCCCTCTCCAGATCCGCCATCTCACCACCCCCATGGCTTATGGTAATGGGAACTGATCCATCCACTACGTCGTCGTATGTGAAAGTGTTGTCATCTTCCCATTGATCATCTTCATTTGGAATATGTCGAAGTTTGTCCAACCTCTCTTGTATTTCCGGAGTCCGAGCTACAAAATCAGAAAAACTCCTGAGGAAAACAGTCCCTACACACCTGCAACTTCATCAGCTACCTCTTTTTGCATAGCTGAAATGTCTTTTCGAAAAAGTGTTTTGAGTTGGGATGTACGGTGTCCATTTTGATCTTGGCTCTCTACTGATACTCTGATCCTGGGTCTTGGTCTTATGCGGTTGGGGTTTGGCTTGCTCTTTTCCTTTGGCATTGGAGAGAGCGTCGGCGGCATAAAACAATTTGGATGCTTACATCATTCCTGGCTTACCAATGTCAATCATTTTACCTGGCGTGCTAGGAATGCCATGCAAAATCCAGTGGCACAGGTGGCACAAGTGGCACCAATGTCTTGTAGTGTCTGCTTCGGTGTATGCCATGGATGCCATCCAATTTGGCTCCCTGTGCCACAAATGCCATTTGATTTGGCCTCCCATACCGCGGTGCCATCCGATTCAAAAAACATTTATTGCAAGTAGAAATAGATAAAAAAGCAAGGGAAGATTGGACTAGTACAACTACATTCCACGCCAGTATTCATTGTCCGAGTCATATTCATACTCCTCCGCCCAACAGTGAATACCAACAAGAGCCTTCGCCTCCTCCAGGGTGTGGCCTGCTGCCACATACGTGGCAACTTGAGGATTGTCGGTGGTATGAAGGGTGGCCGGGCCCTTAGCTGCGGCGGCCTTGAAATCTGCCAGGGCATCCTCCAGGGAGGTGTGGATGGCGCCGGACCCGCGGACCGCATATGTCTTGATAGCTTCAAGGGGAAGCGTGAGGACAGAAGGCAGAGTTGATCCCATTCGACATTGGAGGGGCTCAAGGGGAGGAGGGGAAGCAGATCGAGAACGGTGCATGAAATCCCTCTCACACCCCTCCCTGTCGAGAGGGCGGGGGGAGCCTGGCAGGGCTTGGTGTGTGCAAAGGCTTGGAAGCTGAGGGTTGAAAAAGTGGCACCGATGGCATCGGTGGCACTAAGCGTTGACACGGTACTCGGGGAGGCCGTAGTGACTTCATTGGGAATAGTTGGGGTGCTCGTGGGAATGGTGCGGGGTGTGGGGCTCATTGGCGTCTTGGGAGGCTGCAGGGGCTGTGGGGCTGCGGGGCTCGCAGGGTGGGCGTGCTCCCCAGCATCGCAGCAGGCATGCCACGTGGGGAGGCAAGCCTCCCAGGACGAGTACTTGGTGGCGCCCCCCCGGGGGATATGTTCAGAAACGCGCTGAGCGCTCGACCTTTTTTGTATCTCCTTCAGGACTGGCCAAAATAATTTTAAAACAAAGGTGACGCACCAAGAGGTGTAGACACCGCGGTTGTCCAAGGCAGCGGGGCTGCAAACGAGGTAAAACGAAGAGGCTTGGGCTCGGGTAACACCGGGGTCAGGGTGGAAGGATGGCGAGCATCGATAGGCCGACGACATTGAGAGCGAAGAACAAGTTGATATTAGTCACGGGAGTTGATTCGTTTTGTTTGGGCTACCATGCCACCCGTGCCACCAGAAATCCTTGTCCATGCCACTGCTGCCACCTAAAATCCTTGACCTCGAATTTTTTTTTGAGGCACAGCCACTGGTGCCACACATGCCACAAGTTTCGTAAACAAAGAGTCTGTAAGCTACTGGCCGTTGTACATCACGTATCCGTCCTTATCCCTCCACAGAGCGTCTGCAACTTTTTCCTGGAGCTCATCCCTTTTTCTGCAAGTCCAAACAGCATATTCCAGGGCATAATCCTTTTTTTCTTTCGGAGTATCCTTTTGGGCTTGTCCCTTTTTGGCATTTATTTCCTTCCTTTTCTCCCGTTTTTTAAATGCAAGAAATGCCCGGTTTCTGAGAAAGTTGAGTTAGTCCAAGTAAGAGATTGCAAGTTAAAGTAATTACTTTGCCCTGTAGGCTTTATCTGCGAGTTTCTGCCTTTCTTTGCATTCCTGTAGACGCTCCGGATTGGTCTCCATCTCGGCCCTATATCTACGAAGCTCTCATTCAGATATCAAACAACTTTTGTTGCGACGTACCGGGCCATCCGAATTCTACCTTTTTCTGCTTCTTCTTCTTTGTGGCTGGGTCAGATCAGTATAAATTGCAGTTACTTGACCCTTAAGACATACCTCTTGTGATATTTAGCCCAAGTGAGCTGTCTGGCAGGTACACTTCGTGATGGCACCGGTGGCACGGGGGAGTGTTTCTCCCTCTTTGGCATCCTAAATGGACAGCAGGGGGTGAGGGTAGACCAGATGGACGAGGAAAACACTTACTGAGTGAACTGGGTAAGATTTCCAAGGTTGAGGAAATTTAGTGTTGTGGTAAAGGTCGAGAAGTGGGGTACCTATATCGAAGTAGCGCACATTTTGAGTTGTTTTATGTTCTAAAATATATCACACCACAGACCTGAAATAAAAATACAAAAATATTCTGGGACATTCACATGAGCTGGTACTTTGATTCTGCCGACTCAGATTGAGTGGTAGGGTGGTTAGGATGAGTTGAGCAAAGATTTTGTTGTGGGACGAGTTTGCGATCACAACGGGACGAGTTTGCGATCACAACGGGACGAGTTCGCGATCACAACGGGACGAGTTCGCGATCACAACGGGACGAGGTCGCGATCACGGTGTCACAGCCAAATTATATGATGGCACCGATGGCTCCAGCCATTTTTTATATGGCACTCATGGCACCACTCAGTTTATTCCATGGCATTCATGGCATGATTCAAAAACTCAGTCAATTTCTTACAAGGAGTCCATGGCATCGGTGGCATATAATATCAAATTGAAGAAAAATGTCAAAACGGATGTGCTACGCCTCAGCCTTCAGTTCGTCAAGAGTGGAGAATAATGCAGCCCCCATCGCCGCCCGCTTCAAGCCCAAATTCTTCTCCTCCTTCACCTGTGCATCTGTAAGTGTCGCCAAAAATTCCTCCTCTGTCTGGAACTCGTGCTCAACCCATCGGAAGAGACCCCCTGCGGTGTACTGGGTGAAAGAGTACCGGCGTTCCCCCGCTGCAATGGGGATGTTGGAGTGGAAGATGGAGGCACTGGGAATGAGAATGGTGGCACCGGGGAGAAATTCAAGGATAAGCTTGCAGTCCCAGAGGATGAGATCACCTCCTCGGGTGAAATCGAAGTTCCCGAGGGCCGTTATAGCGCACCATCCGAACGCCAAGTTTGCAAAATCCCGATGGCCCAAAGTACACGTCCGTGGACCGAGATTGAACGTGCACACCGACCAGATGCCGTTGTGGAAGGGACGAGAGAGATGATCGTACTTTGTGTACAAGATGGACATGTAGTCGATGTAAAAGTCGAAGAGGTCCGGTGCCCAATTGGCGAACAACCCTGGACGAAATCCTTTAGGGAAGGGAGGGAGGGAGGTGCTGCACACGTACCAGTGGCAAAGCCTGCCAGCCGTTGGAAGGCAGGGTGGGCAATGAGTGCTGCAAAGATCGCAGCGTTGATGACGCCGTTGACCAAGGCCCCGGGGTGGAACTGTCCACCGCCGTGCGAGTCACCGCCCGATATCTGGGCAAAGTTCCCACGATGGTGGTGCAGCCGGTCATAACTCAGGGAGGCGGAGGCTCGAGCCTCCTCCAGAGCGTGGACAGCGGCGTCATGGACGTCGGTCATAAAGCCGTCGTCGTTGGGAGTGCCGCCATAGACAGCGAAGACCTTCCCGTCGGAGTCTACAATGGGGCGGGAGGTGCTGGAGAAAATTATGTTAGACAGGGTAGAAAAGAGAGAACACAGCACGATGCGCCTTCCACTCGACTTCACAAGCCTAAAGCCTTTGTGCTTTGGCTTATCCCCAAAGAAGTCCGTCAGCCTGTAGGTACGCCCACCACTGTCACGGAGCCCGATAAATCCGGTAGCAGCGATCCGAGTTTTCCTCAGCTGGAATTGAGCCTTGATGGGAGGCGAGGCTGTGCGGATATGTCGTTGGTGGCGGGATGGACGAGGGTCACGGAGCGGATCGGCCGATGCCTTGATAGATGCACGAGCTTCACAACGTTTGACTTTGGACCGTAGTTTATCCTTTGCCTTCAGTGTAGTAGGGGTCAGGGTGGTTCGTTGGGCAGCCGGAGTCACGGTGATGGGTTGGGCAGCAGGAACCACGGGGATGGCAGACAAGAGGCTCGCGGGGGTCCCAGTGTCCAGTTCCGCCAGATCTTCATGCTGGTGGGTAGTGACAGCAACAGCCGCAACGACGTCAGTGATAGAAAAGTCCGTGGGAATGGGCTCCCAAATCGCAAAGGAACGCCCAGACCGGGTCTGTGAGGCAGTGAGCAAAATGGAGGAGAGGCGAGAGATGTTGGACGTACACTCCGAAGAGTAAGAAAGGCAGGGCCAAGGGGGGAGCCTGGTAGGAAGGGGATCAGCGATGGCATCCGTGGCAGTCACATGCGAAGTTCTGCAAATATGGGTGGCACAGGTGGCACTGGCATCGGTGGCTTCCCCAGCCGCAGGTGTGAGTGGCGCCGGTCAAGTTCCGGGCTCGGATCTCGACGGCAGTCCATGGTTCCCCGGCAGGAGTACTATGGAGGCTCTGGGTTCCCCAGGAAGAGCACCACAAACGAAAAAGGGGAGGGAAAACGATAGATAAAGGCAAGCACGAGTTCCGGGCACGGATCCCAGCGCCCAGCTAAAGCCTGAGAGTGTCTGTGTTCCCCGGCAGGAGTACAACCAACGCGACAGGGAATAAAGCAGGCGCGAGTTCCGGGCACGGATCCCAGCAGCCAGCCAAAGCCGGTGGCTGTCTGTGCTCCCCAGCAGAAGTAGATGGAAAGGAGAGATTGGATTTACCTTGGAGGTCGAGGTTAATCCGCATGGCTCCCCCGGAGGCAAGAAAGGGCAGATGGTGGTGGAAGAAGAAAAGTGAGTCAGCGCCAAAGAAATGATCCCATTTTTTGATGTGTTTTACCTCATAATTTTGTACCGGGCCACCAGTGCCACGGCTGGTTGGATTTGAGGGTCGGTGCCACGGATGCCACCCAGCATCTGTGGCAAACATTACGGTCACGTGGTTGATTGGGACTTGTAAATTTTCTTTCCTCGCCGCCACCACTTTCATTTCCGCACAACGACTTCAAAGGTAAGTAGAGCTCAAAATATTCTAATGGTTTAATTCACTCACTAGCTGACTCTTTAGATGCCAAGGGGAAAAAAAAATGATGATTCCGCCAATGCCACCCAGAGTTCCCCAACAGAGTCTCCCCCTGCGCAGCGCAGCTTGCGTAGCACCTCCAACGCCGCCGCCCCCTCGAACGCAGGTTCATCCGTGTCTGAATCTACGCCCCGAACCCTGCGCAGCGGTGCGGGTGCCACTGCCACTGATGCCACTGTCCCCACGAAGTCCTTTCCAAAGCGCAAGGGCAAGAAAAAGGTGCAGTCATCGCCTATGACGGCCCATACACCCGAGCCTGGGGATTCCGACCTCGATATGTTTGACGCTGACCGTGCTCCCACCGAAGCTGAGCTCGAGTACCTCCGTCAAGTGGAGACGGCCTCCCAGCTCGTCCCTGAACTTCAAACCCCCAGTCAAGATCAAGAGGAGTTCAACTTTGAAGACCCTGCTTCCTGTACTGGGCCACTGGTCGACTACTCTGGGGACGAAGACGACAAGGTCATGAAAACGCCGGCCCCGAGGACCTTCATCCACGGGGCAGGCCAGCTTCTCAACGAAAAAACCGCCTTCTCCCCAAACATCACGCGACGCGGTGCTGCCAGTGCCGCCTGCCTGCCACCGTGATGACGACGCGCAAGACGAAATGGTGCCACCGGTGCCACCTGCTGGCCCCTCCATCAACGACGCGCAGGACGAGACGGTGCCACCCGTGCCACCTGCCAGCTCCCCCGCGCCGGACAAGACCACGCCACCAGTGCCACCAGCCAGCTCACCCGCACAGGAGACGGCAGTGTCACCTGCGGACATGCGGGACGGACCCTCACGTACCGTCTCCCCTGAGCCCGCCAATAGCCTGGGGGATCCGTCCATCAAGGCCATTTCCGACAACGACAGCGATGAAGAAAGCAGCAGCAGCAGTGACAGCAGTGACAGCAGCAGTGACAGCAGCAGCGACTCGGATGCCGATGCCAACGCCGACAGCAAGTCCGACGGTGAGGGCCCCGGTGCCACGCACCGCGAGAGAAATCCCAACGCGCCGCAGCAACCCCAGCCCACCAAGAAGAAGGCGAAGAAGGGCAAGGGCAAGGTGACAGCGGAGGTGAACACAGCGGCGGCGAGGCTGAAGGCGGTGACCGAGGCGAGGGCGATTTTGGAGGCAGAGGTGCGGGATTGGGATGCCAAGCTCGAGGCACGTGCGGCGGAACTCTCCGCGGAGCTCCACCTGGATGAGGACGAGTGCCGCAAACTCTCGTCCATCTCCACAAGTGGAGGAGGCGGGAAAAGTCCCGCAAGTACAACGAGCGGGCCGCGTTGATTTGGAAGCGGACACAGGAGCTTAATTCAGATGGTGCGTTTTTTTTTTCCTACCAGATGCCGGCACTGATCGTTCGTTTGAGCAGGGAGGGAGGTGAGGCTGACTATGCCCGAGGTTTCGAAAATTGTCAAGAAGGAGATGCTCCGGGACAAGACGTCCGACGACCCACGGTGGACCGAGGCCGCGCTCAAGGAACTCAGGAATGAATACTTGGAGGCTCAGACCAGCAAGGAGTCGGGGACCCGCGCCAACGACCTCTCCGCCGCCCAAGATATTGCCGCCCTCACAAATCGCGTTGAGAAAGATGTAAGTTCCAATTTACCCTGCTGGCATGGTGGCACTGATGGCTAACAATTGATTTGTTTGAAGTTACGTCATGCTGAGAAGCGGACCAACGTCAAAGCCTTGCTGTCTTTAGCGCGGGCCATGTGTCCGACACCATCACCACCGCCGTCGTGGGCTCTTCCCGGAGCCTCGCCTTCTTCAAGGAGGTCCATGGCGTCGACCCCGCCACATTCGGGTTGTCCTACAACGCGTGGGCCATCAGCAAGGCCGTCCTCAAGCCCATCGACAAGCCCAACCCCAACGTCACCCTCAAGCCCGTCAAGAAGGAGGCTCCGAAGGACGGTGTAAAGTTGACAGCGACGGAAAGGAGGTCTTACGTCAACAAGCACCTCGAGAGGACGCTGCGTGAGTCGTGCAAAGCACACCCTTATTTTCTTTATGTACTAATACATCTTTTTAACCAGGGGAGAAGACCGGGGTGTCCACCGCCACCATGCAATACAGCAACTACCGTCGGGTGTGCATTGGCAAGTTCGGAGTCCAGCTCGAAGGCTGGCCCGAGGGCGTCGAGATGATGGCGCCGTCCAACATGAAAACAGGCACAGTCGCCGTCGTCCAAATGCTGTATGACCGGATCCAGACTGGCGAGCTCAAGTGGGTGGACGCGGAGCCAGAAGATCGGGCGGCGGCTCAAGAAGAGTTCAAGGGGTATAAGAGGGGCAGCGGGAAGAAGATGTCACGTCCAAGACAAGGCCAAGACATCGGGTAGGAGGAAGCGTCAAACACCAGAGAGCGAGGATGAGGCAGAGGAGACCCGTCTGACCATGACGACGAAGACGACGAGATCCCGCCCCCTGCATCGAAGAAGCGCAAGCGGCCGGCCAACGAGGAGGACGAGGAGGAAGACGCCGAGCACGGGATCCGAACCCCGAGCCACCCAAGAAGAAGGCCAGGTCGGTCCGGTGGCACCGGTGGCACCCGCCCCAACGGCAGCCCCCTCGAAGCAAGCTGGGAAGAAGAAGGCTGCGGGGAAGGACAAGGTGGAAAAAAGGTTGCGGAGGTCGGACGAGAGGGGGGAGAAGGAGAAGAAGGAAAAGAAGAAGGAGGAGAAAAAGCGGAAGAGAGACACCGCCGACACCACCGAGGACCAGCCGCCCTTCAAACACGCGCGCCCGAAGCCCAAGCCGTTGGCGAAGAAGATTCCGAAGAGTGTCGCGTTCATTGAAGAGTCCGACGTCGAGCAGGATGCCACGGGTGCCAGAACGACCGGTGGCAGCGGTGGCACCATGCCCACCGCGAGCTCTTCCAAGGCCGTTGGTGTCGCCGATGGCGCGGGCTCCGATGACAACGATGAGGGTCTTCCCCTAGCGGTTCTCGAAGCTCGGAAGAAGCGCCAGGAGACCAAGGACATAGCAGCAGCCATCCACGCCAGGAACGCGGAGGAGATGGCCAAGAAACGTGCGGCAGGCTTGAGCAGCAAAGATTCCAAGCCCAAGCGGAAGCCCAAAACCGCGAAGGAGATCGATGAAGAGGCCAACGCCAGCTTTGACGATGATGACGATGAGTAGTCAAAGCATGCGCCTCCTCCCCTCCATCTGTCGCCTTTGTCCCCTCCTTCCTGCTTGCTGAACTCGGTGTCCACGCCTTCCGGGTCCCCGTGCTTGTCTCAACGCCCCCTGCCTGTCTGCTGCAGGGGGCGTTTTTTTTTTTTGAAATACATGCATCTCGTAGTCTCTCATATTGTAGTAAAGTGCCGCCAAACAAAAAAAAGTTCTTGAATTACGTCCATGGCATTTGTGGCACCCCATTGAGTCAACGTGAGATCCAATCCAATTGATGGCACTGATGGCAGAGCGTTGCAGTGGCACCGGTGGCATGTCACGTGAAACAGGGCCACGTCTGGAGTAAGGAATAGCATCCACAACAAAGCAACAGCATTGAAATTACCGCTACCGATCCATAACTATCCACGGGTCTAAGAACGATTCAAACATTTCACTGATCCTGGGTTGAAATGTTTGATGGCACCAATGGCACACTTTTGGTAATATTTTTTACTGATCCTGGGTCAGAAAGTCTGGTGGCACCGATGGCACACTTTTGGCAACATTTTTTACTGATCCTGGGTCAGAAAGTCTGGCGGCACCGATGGCACTATTTGGGTAACAATTTTACTGATCCTGGGTCAGAAAGTCTGGTGGCACCGATGGCACACTTTTGGCAACATTTTTTACTGATCCTGGGTCAGAAAGTCTGGTGGCACCGATGGCACTATTTGGGTAACAAAATTTTACTGATCCAGGGTCAGAAAGTCTGGTGGCACCGATGGCACACTTTTGGCAGCATTTTTTACTGATCCTGGGTCAGAAAGTCTGGTGGCACCGATGGCACTATTTGGGTAACAAAATTTTACTGATCCTGGGTCAGAAGGTCCGGTGGCACCGATGGCAAACTTTTGGCAACATTTTTTTACTGATCCTGGGTCAGAAGGTCTGGTGGCACTGATGGCACTATTTGGGTAACAAAATTTTACTGATCCCGGGTTGAAATGCCTCGTGGCACCCATGGCACTATTTGGGTAACAAAATTTTACTGACCCTGGGTCAGTGGCCTCATGGCACCCATGGCACGATATCCAGCCCAATTGGCGGTTCTGTGGCACACATGGCAGTTCCGTGGCATATGTGGCATTGTTTGTTCGAAAAAAGCGACCAAACAATAGGGGGTATTTACTGGGTATAGCTGCTCTGCCACCGCTGGGTGCCGCAACTGCCACCAAACCCGTACGGTGGCCGTGCCACGTCTCGATAACTATCGACGGGTCTTGGGGGGGTAGACCCGTCAATAGTTATCGAGGGGTGGCGGTATTATCAGGTGTCAGTGTGTATGCCATGGATGCCATTCAATTCAACTCCTTGTGCCACCAATGCCATTTGATTTGAAAATAATTATGTTACAAGTGCAAGGAAAGTTATGAATTACGCCAGTATTCATTGTCAGAATCATATGCATACTCCTCTTTCAAAACCTGCCCCCCTAAATTACCCAAACAGACAAGGGCCCTTGCCTCCTCCAGGGTGTGGCCTGCTGCCACATGGGTGGCGATCCGTGGATTATCCGTGGCACAAAGAGTGGCTTGGCCCCGGGCTGCAGCTATGGTAAAATCTGCCAGGGCGTCGTCAAGAGAGGTGTGGATGGCACCGCTGCCACGGACGACATATGTCTGGGTGGCATTGAGGGGAAGGTCCAGCGCTGGGGACAGAGTCGTTGGGCCACACCGGAGGGGCTCCAGGGGAAGGGGGGAAGGTGATCGACTACCAGGGACAAAGTTTCTGTCACACCCCTCTTCGTCAAAAGGGTGGGGTGGAGCTCGGCAGGAGTTCGCGGGGGCAAAGCGGTGGAAGCTGAAGGTGGCACCGGTGGCACTGAGCAACGACACAGTGCTGGGAGACGCTGAAGTGGCAGTAGTGGGAGTGCGTGGGGTACGCGCAGCGGTGGAGGAGTGGGCCAGGGCCTTGGGGGTCCGGGGAGACTCCAGGCACGCAGGGATGGTGGGGCTCGAGGGGTGGGAATGCTCCCCGGCGTCACAGCAGGCATGCCACACAGGGAGGCAAGCCTCCCAGGAGGAGAACTTGGTGGTGCCCCCCCGAGGAATATTTTCGCAGATGCGCTGGGCGCTTGACCTTTTTTTGTGTTTCTTTCAGGGTTGGACCAAGGTGGAAAAAAAAATGGACGCACCAAGAGGTGTAGATGCCGCGGTTGTCCAATGCAGCCGGGCTGGAAACCAGGTAAAAGGAAGTGGCTTGGGCCCGTGTATCGCCGGGGTCAGGGTGGAAGGGTGGGGAGCATCGATAGGGCGAAGACATTGTGGACAAAGAACAATTTGATATTGGTCACGGGACTTGATCCGTATTTTTTTGGGGTACCGTGCCATCTGTGCCACCTGAAATCCTTGGGCCTGCCACTCCTGCCACCGAAAATTGTTGATCTCTCGGAAAAAAAATGAAGTTTTGCCACCTGTGCCATCGGTTTCATACACAAAAAGTTTGTACCCTACTAGCCATCCTGTCTCAGATACCCATCTTTGTTCCTCCACAGTGTATCTGAAACCCTTTGCTGGAGCTTATCTTGTCTTCTGTGGGTCCAAAGTTCGTATTCCAAGGCATAATCTTTTTTTTCCTCCACCTGATAACCCTGCTTAGTTCCCTTTTGCGCATTTGCTTCCTTCCTTTTTTCCCGCTTTTTGAATGCTATAAGATGACAGTTTCTAATTGGGTCAGTCAGAGTGGGAGAGCGTGAGTAAATGGAATTACTTCTCCCTGTAGGCCTTGTCAGCACATTTCTTCCTGTCCTTCTGCTCCTGTACACACTCAGGGTCGGCCTTAATGCTGGCTCTAAATCTATCCAGCTTTCATGTAGATATCTCAGACAATGTCAGTTGCCACATACCTTGCAATCTGAATTCTACTTTTCTCTGCTTCCTCTTCTTTATGGCTGCAGCAGCTGAGTATGGATTGCGGTTAGCTCACTCTGTATACGTACTTTTCACAATATTTGGCCTGCGCAAGCCGTCTGGCAACTGGGGTACGCGATGGCACTGGTGGCACAGGGGAGTTTTTCTCCCTCTCTGGCATTCTAAATGGACAGCAGGGCATTCATAACAGGCCAGAGGGACAAGGAGATCACTTACCAAGTCAACTGGGTCGAAATTTCGAGGTTGAGAAAATTTGGTGTTGTGGTAAGAGTCGAGAGGTGGGGTACCAATATGGAAGTAGTGAACCATTTGGTTTGTTGGATGTTTCAAAATATATCACATTCCATGCTGAAAGAGAAAATTCAAAAATATTTGGGGACATCCAAGAGATGTGTTACTTTCATTCTGCCGATTCAGATTTAGTGGCTGGGAGCTTGGGATGAAGTGCGAAGCCAAAATGTGGTGGGACGTGTACGTGATCACGGCGGGATGTGTTACGGGATCACAGTGTCACAGCCAAAATTCATGTGGCACTGATGGCATTTATTGTGGCAGTGAGGAGGGCAGCTAGATCATCATCGAAGGGCGCGACCATCTCTGCATGACGGGACAGAAAAGAAGAGCAGGACTGTATAGGACCTTGATCCGACAAGTGGGAGATTAATGATGGCCAAAAGGGGTAAAACGGCTCGCCATATTCAAATATATTTGAATATGGTGACCCCCATACCATATTATATCCATATTATATTGTATGCATATTCAGTGTATTCATATTCGGATGGGGTCCTTCAGGCTGTATCAGATTTGTAGTAAAGTGAATATATTCAAAATATATTCAACCATATTGTATTTTTGGTCAGCACTAGTTGCACCTTGTGGGCTTGGTGTTAAGCGCGGACTGGATGCAAAGCGATACTGGATACTCCAAGGTGCTCCATATGTCTTCCCTCCTCTTTCTTGCAACATGGACAAAGGATAGGTACAACATATTAAGCGCTGCTGCAAAGCCTCATCCTTGGGAGACGGACATCGGGTTCCCCAATTTATCCATGCTCATATTGCTCTTGTGGTTTCCTCTTGTTAGTCTCACACCTGCCCTACATGGTCCGCGCAGTCGATCAGGTGATACATGAGCGAGATGTAGACCTCGATGATACCAGTCCCGAGCTGCATGTGTTGGAATGGAAATTGAAACACCAATGCACTGCCCCCTGCATATCAAAGATGACCATGCGGGCACCATGTGGAAATTATGTTGGTCTCTCTTCTTCTCTGTTTGTTTCCTTGATACAATCTCTGATATCATATGGACGCTGCTCATGCTACTTATGGTTACATTACTTGCTGTTTTGTATTTAAGCAGTAGCCTTTGAATCAAGACCTCTGCGCGTTTGCAGAGGGTCACTGGGCTTCGCTTCGTCCCTAGGCTCAAAATCCAACAGCATGCATCCTGTGCTCTCCACTTTCTTGCAGGCGCATCTCCCTAGTGCGAGACTCAAGGATCCACCTATGTTGCCGGTGCTTTGCGCATGCATGACCAAAGCCACTACAGCCTTCTACTCTGGCACTACTGTCCTATTTCGTTCAATTCGTATGGCATGTGACTCTTTGATTTCTCCGACAAATCTCCAAAATCCGCTAAAATTGAGAAAAAATTATTGAAAGGGTTTTTGAAAATCGGGTGTGATGTGTGACATACAAATTGAACAAAATAGGACAGTACATACAGTAAGCGCTTTGCAAAAGCCCGGATAACTGTCATCACAGGTTTTTGCAAAAGCCTAGGATAACTTTTATCTTTGCCCAAAAGGCAGGCATTATCTCTTATCTATGGCTGTTATCTACTATCTTATCTGTGTTGTTGCCTGATCAACACTGGGGGCAAAACCCGAGGCATATGGAATCCATATGCCTTACAGGCATGTCCTTCACATGTGGTTGATCCGTAGGACAAAGGTGTCAATTACCTTTGTCCCATCTTTGTTTGGGGGTGACTCAAGGCTATAAACACAGATAGGACAAAGTCAATCACCTTTGTTCCATGGATCACCCACATGCAAATGACATGCCTGTAAGGCATATGGATTCCACATGCCTTGGGTTTTGCCCCCAGTGTGACCATACCGGCCTCCCGGATTCCCATCATCTTAATCCAATGATCCAGATCGCTTAAATGAATATTTCATTTGAAGAAGATATTCATTTATTGCCGGTGATAAGCCGTGAATTTGCCAACACCTGAAAATTAACGCTTTCTGGATTTCCATTGTAGATACATGCACATCTGGGTCTATGATGAGTCCCAAGTCAGTAGACCTGGAACTACACACTAAAAACCAAATCCGGAACCGGTTGCAGATGAGTATCCAGAAAACACACATACTGGGTGCCTCCAACTAATATGCTGCTGGTTCTGGATCCTACTGTCGTACTATAGGCAGGGGGTTGCAGATAGTCCAAACGAACATTGGGGAGTAAAATATCCATTCTGTGCCTATTGCCAAACTCAAAGCAAGTTGCATCTTGAACGAGTTTCAACATTGTTTGTCCATGCTTGTACCAAGAAGGCGATGTGTTCAATCACGTGATGACCCAGAACCTTTCAAACTGGAGCAGGCCAGATCTAGATGTGGTGTCATACACCCATCAAATATTGATCGGCTTAATATGGCAACCGAGTTCAAACCCAATTTAGGAAGAGGTTCAAGTGATTCTGCATGTACGTGTATGTGTTCTGTGTGTGTTACGTGTGTTCCGGATTTGTTGCGTACTGTATGTCAAATTGGTTCACTGCTCCTGTCTTACGAGGTTAGAGTGGGTGACCCAGAGTTGCAAAACCATAAATTGAAAATTGTCTGCAGACGATCCTTGGATTTGCTTGCTGTGATCTGCAAATATTAAACAACTGTTCCCATGTATCTTCTATTGGTACACAAAGACCCGTACTCGGTCATACTCTCTGGGATTGCATCCGGAATCACTAGTGAAGTTTGGTTGGTTGCTGTTTTAGGGATTTGTGGATCCTGAACTGGAGCACACTTCTTTATTGCATTCAGCCCGTTGGATTTGCATTTTAGTGGATTTCACCCATAGACTGCCAGCACACATTTCACCAAGTTTGGCCGAGTATTTTGCATTTTGCGCAGCAACCAGGGCACTGATTACAAAACAGATTTGACAGCCAGATTGAGCATTTTTGGCTCTACAACTTTGATTTCAAGTCTATTTTTGGATTTTTTGGTGTGCCGGGGCTGACAAATTTCCTTTTTTGGCCACTACACCTTTCGCTCAGAAAGGGAATTCCTCGTTTTTGCCACTGCTTGGGCACATTTTGGCTGTTCTTCTTGATTTAACTTTGCAGTTGTCATGTTATGTAGGTGTGGATGGGGCCTAAGTCATATTTTGGGGGAGGGAATCAATGTAACATGGACATAATGTCTGAACTTGCAAAATTGCAATCCTGACATTCCCACCTCACACACAATCATACTTAACTCTCATCATTTACAAGACACTATCATGCTTTCATTAGATAGAGTGTCCACATAGTTTTCTCCTACCCTAGTGCTCACACAGATGACACAGCAGATGTGTATATTGTTGCAGTTTCGTTGCTGCTGCACCCCAGTAGTATGTCAGCAATGTTGCTGTGCAGTATGCGCATGTGCGGACGATGTGATCCGGACCACAAGGATATCCACGAGAACAGCACCGAGATCGAAGTCGGCGGGGGTACAGGTGCGTGGAGTCGCTCGAAGTCCCCCAGCGCGAGCAGGAAGAGGCAAGAGGCAGGGCATGTTATGATAGGAGTGCACAGAGCCGACTCGTGTTTTGCCCTACGCGCAATGTGGGGTCGCCTGTGTCCGCAGCAGCAGCATCAAGGTGGAATGCGGCAGGAGCTGTTCCTCAATGTTCCACAGCAAGGGCTGGAGGAGATGAGGACAAGAGGAAGCGCATGAGGGGGGGGAGGTGGGGGCAGTTGTATTGGCAGCGTCAAGGTCGAGTTCAGCACGGAGTATGGGTGCTCTCGGAGGAGACGTGAACAGCACCCGCATTTGTAGTGATTCTCTGCGCAGGAAGACACACACATACTCTGCATCGCACCCTTCACCCACATATTCCTCATTCATTGGAAGATGCACTCACCAGTTCTCCTCTCCACTCCCATGTTTTTCTCCCGCCCGGCTGCATCATCCCACGTCTTCGCCTTTCAGTGCTACTCTCCTTGAAGCACCAGCGCACCGTTTGAGGCTCCCCTCCCCCCCTCCAGCCTATGTGTTATGACGGCAGCCTGCTGCTCTGCTTCTCCTCCAATGTCATCGCTACCGCTTCCTCTCACACTGTATTGGCTCGCACCTGCGGCTTCCGGACGATACTCTCAAAGTCTCAATAATTCAAATTTGATGCGCACCCGACCATGGCTTTTCCACGCTCGACTGCAGCTACTCCATACCTATCTTTTGACCCCGCACTTGCGGTCTCACGTATCTCGCAGCGTGTGAGTGCCCGCCCCTCGGACGTTGTGCACTTGGTGGCTGCGACTCGCACATCTGCCTCCATGTTTCATTCAGTGGAAGAGGGTGACTCTGGTGCATTTCGAGCAACGTGCAGACGCAGGGCGGAAGGCTGAGCGGGTCAGGTCATTGAGACGAGAGAAATCGGAGATGGAGACCTCAGAGGGACTCTGGAGTCTGGATTGTACATATTTCGATCTCATGCACTATCATGACCACCTTCGAGTTTTATTTTCGACCCAAAACTTGTCTTGTTTCCTGTAGCTTCTGCTTGTTGTGCCGTGCACGCATGACATCACAGGGCTGAATTATCGGGGTTCACAAATTCTTGAGCGGTGACCGCGAAAGGGAAGATCACGTGCTATGGGCGCTTACTCGGATCACAAACATCGCCTCTTGCCATCCCCTTCCTTCCCAGTGCTACTGTTCGAAGAGATTTCCTTCCTTTGATTTGAACCTCCGCTCCAAATCGAGTTATCGTTTTGAGCGCTAGGATTTTGCGAGACTGCCGACGGATGCTGCTGTCCGCTACGTTCTCTGGGTCTTCTCTCGAAAGTTCTCGTGCCGCGTCTCAAGGGGAAATCGGGATTCGAAATTCAGATATAGGGTTGAAAAAGCTTTTTTCAACCCAGAGCTGACCCTCCCCTCCCCCCCCCCCCCCTCCTGCATTATAGGGAAGGAGTTTCCCACCTCCAGGCCCAGGCCACTCTCTCCGCATCCAGCTGCCGGTCTTCAACTTACTTCCCGCCAACTCTCCAACTTAATCATGCTTGTTGATACCATCTAACGAGTGTTTGTGATGAATTGAACACTCTACACTCCACCAGCTCAACAATTTCTGACCCAAACACTGACTACAGTGAAGCCAACCTGGCTTGACTCACAGAAGGTGCGGGTTCAGATAAGTGTTATTCTATACACTCCCTGGGCATTCATTTGTGTTTATTACAACCAACACCTCCCTAATGGTCTATTAGCCTTTTTAAACCTCTAAACTTTATGTACTAAAAAGCTCTTTCGGCCCAACCTGGACCCCCCCCTCCCTCCCTATATCCGATTTTTTAATCCCGATTTCCCCTTGCCGCGTCTCATGTATTAACCTAGCCTTCAAGAATCACTACGTTGTTCTCCCTAATCGTTTTCTGGCTCATTGTCCTTGCAATTCGAGACCACCACCGAACACTATACTGTTTCTTCTGCTCTTTCTGCGCTGAATCTCTCAACGTTGGAATCAGTGTCGTATTTATATCTCCTTCAGTGTCCTTCAGGCGCAGATACGTCCCCAACAGCGCCTGTCTATGTTAAAATAGTTTCGATACCTCTTGCGTGCTCAACCAATTCAAAACTACAACATCTGACTGCCTAATGGGCCATACTAGCTAGTGGGCCACCTGTCACCCTCTTTATAAAATTATCGCATTCTGTCCGTCCGAAGCCTTTTCAAACTCAGCTGGTCATTTGACCTTTGCTTCAGTCCGACATTTCCCCATCTAACGTGTATTTTTGAACTCCGCCGCTCAGCTGACCTTTCCTTCGGTCCGAGCATTCTCAAGACCCGCAATCTCCGTATTTTCGGCATCCCCTGGCCGAGAACTGCCATAAGATAAATTCAAGACAACTCGATTCAAATTGAAGTCAATGCAACTGAAATCTCTCTCTTTATAAAATAACGGGTGTCTGTCTGAAGCCCTTAACGCCCTGAATATGGTCCTTTCTACCCAAAACTATGGATTGTCTCATAACAAGCGCTTCACTTGCTGTTAATTGCCGCCTCGGCTTCACATGCCATCTCTATTTCAACCCTGTCTTTTCGAAGCGCCCGTCCACTGCCTTGAGTCTGACGTATACAAACGTAAGTCGGCGCCGCGCGCGCCTATAAAAGTGTACACAAGGCCAAACTCCGCTTAAACACTCATTCAAGCGCCGGTTCGCCGAGGCTGATAATTGACAATGTGTTCATTTTTATAGGCACGCGCACGTGCGGTGACTTCGGTTGAATTATTGGCCCCGGTTTGGCGCTTGAATGTCAGCGTTAAACTTTCCAAGGCAATTTAACCGGCGCCAATGACTTGAAATTACTTGGTATTTCATCCATTCTGCCGAGGAAGGACTACGATAGGGAGATGAGTTTGAATTGAATGTAACCTGACAAAGACCAGAAGATTCACATACTTATTGTCTTGCTTGAGTCTGGTTGGTACTCAGAGCTGCAGAATAAAGCTTGCAATGCATGGACCGCCAGTGGTTTTGTAATAAACCTAAAATGCTTCGGCCAGGTTGCAAACATGGGTAATTTTATCTCTCTCTTTGTAAAATTACGGATGTCCATCTGAAGCCTTCGACGCCCCCGATTTGATCGTTATTTTAAATCTTTGGAAGGGGTGGGAGGCCGCGAAGCGGCCGACCAACCTCTTGTACAATATAAGGGAATGCAGGGCAGGACCCATGAATTTTTTGGTTGTAGGTTGGTATAGGATGTATGGCGCTTATGTACACCTAAATTAGAGGCGGATCGTGCCGGCGATCACAGGCTGTGGAGGTTTTTGATCGGGATGTCATGGTGTAACCATCATTTCTTATCTCCGAGCAGCTTGCCCTCACGTCTATCGCTTGTTTCTCCACCAATTCCCCACCGATTCGTGAGTTTGAGGGCTCATTTTCATCCCTTTTTTCTGTAGGAATAGATCCAGCTTCCGCAACGTCAAAAATCGGTTGCCCTGGTCCCCCTGGGACGTCGAAAAGGGCACGCATCTAACCTGGGGTAGCCCTAGTTGGGCCACCTTAGGGCTCCAACCCGTTTCCGTTTGCGACGGGTCGACGGCCCGTCGCGACGGTTTTCGTCCCGTCCGTAGAGCCGCCCTGCCCACTTCGAAAACGGACGGGTACGGAACGGGTTCACCCGTTTAAACGGGACCCGTATCCGTCCGCAAACTGGTAAACGGGTTGATTACAAGGCCAAGGGATTTTGAGGTCTTATTTGGGACAGGCACACCTGGATTACCCCTTGTTTATAAGTTGCTGGCTGTCCGTATTGTCGCCCACGGATGTCAACTACTGCAAACCATCAAATTTCATTTCCCTTCAAAGATGAGTTTTTTCCGGGGGGTCATTGGCATGTGAGTGATGTCTTCTAGTATTTGGTACGTTCCAATACTTCCTATGAACCCTTCTGTATCTTTATTTGGGAGGTCAACACCTTCTGCGCTTTGCCCAGCGAGCTATTCTTTAAATGCTGCAATTTCCCCTATCCACCTGCGCCAAAATGAAAATATTTATACGGCGAATATACCTTAAAAACAGAAATTGGATGTATGAAATGATGTATTTGAATCTCCTGGATGATTTGAGATACGTTTGGACCAACAGGACGAGCGCCAACCAATAATTTTGGTGGGTGGCCCACTAGGCCGACTATTCCCGATCCGGGGTCACCGCCGATTCGCCGAGCCATCAACACCTCCTATAAAATTCGTGAAAAGGTCCCTACTCACTCTCAGGAGGCATGCCTTCGTTTTTTGCACTATAAGTCTAAAGATAATGAACTGTATCCAAGGTACCAAGGGTCAAATCGCTTAGGTGGCCCACTAGGCAGTCTGATATAGTACATCTTGGTGAATTCAACCGTGTGTTTCAGCTTAGCAACCTTATATGCTCCCGATATTCATGGTGCTTTCTTCGCGCATTGATTCCGCTCAAATGCACGGTCTTTGCTTCCGAATTTCTTGGCTTGAGATCAGCCTATCTCATCCAGGAATCATAGCCTTCTTTCTTTCTTCCAATGCATCTCGCACAACAGACTTTCCTTGAGGTTATTTCGGGGTCTGCGGTCCGGAATCCCAGAATTGGAACAGAGCCGCCGATGCCTGAAGACCATCGCATTGAATAGAATAACCGATTCAAAGGCATCGGAGGAATTCGATACATCGGGCAAGGACGAGAGGGTGGGCGCAAGGGAGGGAATTATTAGATTCAATTTTCGGATAATGAGAAGCACGAGGGGAACCAAGATGGTATGTACATAGATTAAATGAGGCCCAGCGGTAAGGACATGAGGTAAGAGGACAGTTCGAAGAACAGCACCGATATTTCAGGCCGGAAATTTGAATCCTCACCGACCGGATAGCTTAGGTTTATGTAGGCAGAAATCCAGAAAAAACAACCTAATACTGGATACCACACGGATTAATGTTTGGAGTCGATTCGAAGGCTGGCATGATTGACCTCGACATGAAGATTACGCTAGCGGAACAGGGGGAAAAGAGAGCACGAACGAAACTGCACAGGGCCAATGCAACTTGGTGCGGCATCCAGAAGCGTGGACCAAAGGCAATGAAGCCCACATCAGTGGAGAAGATTGCGGTTCAGGCTGGTGAATGTGGGCAAAGATTGTCAAGGAATGGAACGGCGTAAGACGTCGGGCCGAGATTTCGACATGGGAACGAGTTGTTGAATGGGGCCAGACCAAAATACGACCCGAGCCGGGAGCAGCGGGAAGCGCGGGGTTGGCGCGACGATATGAGTATAATGCAGCGCGGGCTGTGGGCGTTGAGAAGACGAAGAAGTATGGCAGTGGGAAGGAGTGCGAACTGGGCGTGGACTTGAATGAAAGTTGCAAGTACCTAGGCGTCGCGAAAAAATATTGAATCTGATTTCCTTTGAACGAGTGGGAAGGATCCTGATAGAAGAAAGTGAATGTAAGACAACTGTGGCACATGAGGGGAGGCGGGGATGTGGGAATTTGGATCAAGAAGTCGCCAAAATTCGAAGGAGCGCTGTCTGGCATCAAAGTTCAAGCGGCGAGATAAAAGAGATGGCCGAGAGGAATTAGAGGCCTCTAATACCGAATTTCGATGTAGACGAAACCAAGAGGAAAAACCCAAGAATGGCTGAATGAGTCCTATGGGTGGCAAGACCAAAAGAAAGGTGGCGTTCAATGTTGGGTGTTCAGTTGGTGTTCAGGCGAAAGCCGGGGAAAACTTGAACAAGGAACAGAAAAGCACACCGTCTCCAAAGCAGAATTTCAAGTCGAACGAAGTCGTCTTGAAGGCAACAAAGCGGAGGGAAGGTCGAGGTGGAAGGGAAGGGGCGGACGTCACGGGAATAAGGCTTACATGACGAGATTGATGCGGGCCGGTGTTTCCGTCGCTCCTTTGCTCACAACGCTGACCTCAAAATTTTGGACTCGTTCTGGTTCGCAGATTCAGCGTCCAAAGCTATTCACACCGTAGCCTGTGTTTCATTAGGATTCATGGCGTTTCTTGGAATTCCTTCGTGATTTTCTCGCTCGCATTGGATCTCGGCCTGTCTTCTACATGCCGGACTCTCTATCCTCGCCTCGTTGCAGTTATCTGCGCTCCAAGGCTTTCCAATCCCTAGCGTTCGACACTTTTCTCGGATACAATCATCTTCAATCCCTTGCGCTTAGGATTTGACACAAATATGACGCCGAGCCATGCTGGAGATAGGCCGCGAAGAACGCGAGGGCAGGGATAACAGGGAGAAGAAGAGATTGTTGATGCGTACGTCCGTGTCATGTCTCTGTGGAAACAGGCATTTAATTCACCAATCCCTTAGTGGAATCGCTGCAAGCTGCCTATGGGTGAGGCGCACCCCCAGTTCCCACCTCCACGCATTCCGCGTCCGCTCCGCGTTTGCTATTACGCGCCACATGTCCTCTTGCAGATGATGGTGCCGCCCTCCCGCCCATGAGTCGCACCCGGCTGCCTGCGATTGCGCGATTTGCAGCGGGACGTGACTAGCGCAAACCGGTACCCGGTGTCATCCTCACTTGCCTGTCCTCGAAATACCGCCCGACTTGAGCTCTTAGCTGCAGCTCCGCTCACCATCTAGTCTGCTCGCACATTCTGCAGGTTGCGGGTACCCGCCGAGGCAGCGGCGCACCCCTCGTGTACGACATCTGGTCCGTGCATGCTCCATCCCGCTTGATTTCCTACTCACATCCCGCAGCCTCCTCTTGTTCCTCTCACACCCGCCCCCCGTCATCCATGCCGTCGCCGGACCAAAGCTCAGACTTGGACGGCACCGAAGCCGAGGGTTCGCGCGGCACGCACGTCCGACCGCTGGTTCGAGGATCGGCCTATGCCACCCGAGCTTTGCGCGCGCATTAAAAACGCACACCCACATCGCTCAGACGGGGCGGGCGCTGCTGCGCGGCCGCGTTTTTCGTTATGACGACGCTACACGCCGCACCCGCATCTTCGCGACGGCGCGCAGCTGCTGCGCCTCGGCCTTCTGGCCTCGGCGGGAAGCGGACCCTACTGCGCGCGCGCCCCATTATGCGCATGCGCCTTCGCGTTTACTCGATGACTGTGGCGGATGCTGTGCTCGTGCGCGGAGATGAGGAGAGACGGACGGGAGTCGCGCTGTAGGCCCGCGCGGATCTCCTACTTGACGGGCGGCAGCACTTGTTGCGCGTGAGCAGGGCGGCGCAAGAAGGGAGAGCCGAGGGTCGTACATGCACGTCTAGCCCTGCTGCAGCTTACGGCCGTGCGATGCGACGCGCTCGTCCCGACGTCCCCCATTGGACAGCCCGAGGCGGATGTGGCTCCGCGTCCTGCCTCTCGTCGGGCGCATGCAGGAGGCGTCCGCTCTCCCCTTATTAATCTCATCTGCTTCCCATCTCTCCCTCCTCCCTTCCACTACCACCTGAGCGACCCGGCTCCAGAGCGCTCCGCACCACGCGACGTTCACGCTTGCACCGCGTTCCACACCAGCACGGGCTGCCCCGAGAGGCTGAGCTCCGCGATATTTCTTTAATCCTGTTGTTCCTGTGCAGGTGTCGTGCGGGTGTGCGGAGATGCGCGCGGGCGGTGGTGATGCGGATGCGGGTCTGGGTGTACGGAGCGAGGACAAACCAACGCAGGCAGGAGAGACTGACTCGGGACTCGGAGGAGGTGGGGCGAGTACGGAGGATTCCCGCGCGGGGCATATGGGTGGGTGCGGCGCGCTCTCCTCTCTCGCGCCGCAGCGCCGCCGAGGTCGAGGTCGACGCACCGCTGAATCTCTGTCGAGGCGATGGTGCGGGTGGACGGCGCGGCGCTGGTAGAGATGGAAGCGAGGGCGGAGGAGAGTCGAGACGCACCAGGGCCGCATGCGCAGCACTGCGTACAGGGAAGAAGGGAGAAGACGCTCTTGTGCGCGTCTCGCACGGACTGGACGACGGCATCCACTCCCACCAACCTCGTACCACGCTTGCGCCCAAGATTCTCCCGCCGAGCCCGCACCCCCGCCCGTCTACGTAGCTCGTAGCTTGTGATGAAGCGCTCATCCACAACTTGTCCGCGATGACACTCGTCTCGTCCGGATGCCGTTCCGGTGTACGGGCTCGGCTGTAGCGCGGTGGATGTGCGGAGGATCAGTCGATATCCAGATCATCGTACGCGAATACCTTCCGCCGTCTCAGACCCGAGAACCCACGAGCAAGCGCCGCCCTATTCGTTCGGGTCGGCGGTACCGGTGCCCGCGTGTCTTCACCTCATGCATCTACACCACGGCTCGCGACTCCGCCATCAGCGTGTTCTTGCCATGCGCTCGATCCAAGTTATCACACTGCACTGCACTGCACTCCTCTGCTTCTGCGGTATGATCCTCGCGGTTCATGCCGCTTCTGCGCCCCTCGGCCCTCGAGGCAACGTCACCGCTTGGTGGTTTTATGAATTCGGCTGTTGCGCTGGCGCGCAAGTGCCTCTTCAATTTCTTTGTCGGCGTTGTCTGGGCGGGCATCTAGTTGTAGACTTGATTATACAGATGAGCCTACGAATACTCGCTAGATATTCGGTAGCTTACAGATCGTACGACAGTACTCGTAATTTTTGTCGCTGCGAGGACCTGCAGAAATGGAAATACAGCACATTCAATCATTCCCGACCCTCAGAAGTCCTATTTGCTGAAACTTGGGATGACCTTGAAATTTTTCGAAGACGAAAAAGAAATATGTGGCGCAAATGCGGCGGTGTTGCGGGTGATGTAAGTCTTATCTTTTTCCCTCATATCACGCAACCCTGCCGAACTCTCGACCTCAGGAGATTCCTCGGTCATTTTCTTGGCGCTGCTTTCTCGCAGGATTTCCTCGCGCGCGCGTTCAAAACTTTGACTCAGATAATTTGCGCTGGAGCTCGATTCCATTGTCTCTCCCTGTATCGACCAAGACCCGTTTCCCAGTGCAGACGTCTCAATGTTCAAGCTTCCCTGCCTTGGGATTTTCCTCAGTGTCCCTCCATTGTCCCTCTGTCCAATACAAAATTCAAACCCAGCACGTCAATTTATTCCTCTTCAAGTTGCGGCCTTGCCACCGTTTGCTCGGATAACGCGCCTGGACGATTTTACATCCTTTGTCTTGGCACATGGTGTTCTGCTTCTTTTCTTCGCACCGGCACACATCGTCCACACTGAGCGGATATTTGCGACCTAAATTTCCGCGGGTCCTCGCTTACATTCACCGCCAATGAGCTGACCCAAGCCCTTATTGATCGAAGTCTGCCGTTGCTTCGATCTCTTGCTCTACGTTCGACCTGCTGTTTTCACTGCGAGTCTGAACCACACTTGAATGAACCGGTCAATGTAAGCATTTATGGTACACTCTGCTACTGTGCGTGTACCTTTTCTGCCGCAGGTCATTTCACGCGCCGACCTCAGGCGGTCAACAACCTGGGTTCTTTTGTCGGGTGTTCTGGTAGTTGTAGCGCACTTTGTGAACTGAGATCACGGGCAGGTGCTCTGCTCGTCTGCTTTTGCCTGTGAGATACTTGCTTCCTGGATTTCGCTTCGTCTGAGTCCTTTCTTCTTTCCATCCCTGGTGGCGATTTATTTCCTTATATCGAAGTTTTCGGTTCACCGCAGCGTCATGTGTTGCTTATGTTCGAATTCTCACCACGACGCCGGCCCAGATCTCTTTGCACCCTTAGCTTGATGGTTGAAGTCCCCTGAGGTGTTTTGTTCATGTACTCTTTCTTGAATTTTCTTCCTCGGTAAATATTTTTCCTTGGTGGCGTTCGAGTTCACACGTCTATTCCCGGACTGCTGCCACGCGGCTTGCACGCAACAGCCTCAAGCGCCAATCTGATATCCATCTCTGTCTTCTTCCATCATGTCCTCGACACCTCTGGGCAATCTACCACCCAGGCCTCCGACTCGAAGGGGAATCAGATTCAATTCCCAGTCCGTGAACCCAGACTCAATGGTAATACTGTTCGATTTCCTTCAATTCGTAGGACCATTTGGCGTGTGACACCGCATACGAATTGATCCTTTCGTATGCGGGCCTGCAACCTGTGTGACCTACGAATTTTTTCATATAAAATTGCCCCGCAGGGCCGCCCGGAGCGAAATTTTTGCCTTAAACTGGTGGGAACCTTTCGTATTGAGCCTTTGTGACCCTGTGACCTACGAAATTTTTCGTAGATTTTTGAGCTTGTGACCTGTGACCCTACGAATTGAAGGAAATCGAACAGTACCTCATCGTCCTCATCAATCACTTGGTCAGTAGTGATATTTGCGGACTTCGCCCTCGACTTACACGCTGTGTGGAAAGATCCGAGATTCCAAGCTGGTCTGCTGGCCAACTATTCCCGCCTTTTGATCGTGAATGGTAATTGGAAAAAAGTTTGTTGATACCTGATCGTTGTTCATCTGTTTGCAGGTGGTCGAGGAGGCAATGGAGGAGGTGGAGGCATACAAGGCCATGGTGGGGCTGGGGGCTCTGGGGAGGGCCCCCGGGTTTATATCACAGCAGAGAACGTCACCAACCTATACTCTGGTCCATCCATGGTAGAAACATCTCAATTCCTTGGCCACTGCCCACCTCCTTCGCGGAACTTCCAAGGACGACGAATCGTTCTGGATAAAATGCATCAATTCTTTGATCAAAGGACCAACAAACAGCACATCTATGTGCTATATGGACTAGGAGGCGCAGGAAAGACCCAAATTGCACTGAAATTCATTGAAGAATCAACTCAGTGAGTACTTGACCCCAATTTTATTTCAACCCAGTCTGAGTTCCCTAGCTTCGGGGACCAACTCGTTGTGGATGCAAGCACAACGGAAACCATCGAGACAAGTCTGAAGAATTTTGCCACCACCAAGAAAATCGGCAACCACTCCCAAGACACATTGAGGTGGCTTGGAGGAAAACCTGAACCATGGCTTCTTTTCTTTGACAACGCAGATGATCCCAAAATCAATTTGAACAAGGTCATCCCAAAATGCAATCATGGGAATATTATCATTACTTCGCGAAACCCAGATCTTCGAGGGTATGGAGACCACTCTCAGATTTCTGATATGGAGGAGTCAGATGCTGTGGCATTATTACTTAAAACTGCAGACTATAGGTGTTCACTTGTCAATGAACAGTTCGCAGTTGAAATTGTGAAGGTGAGCTATTCCCAAATCATTCATTCTCCAGTTTGACAAAGCCTTGCTAGGAATTGTATTATCTGCCACTTGCAATTGTTCAAGCTGGAGCATTCATATTGAAATCCGAAGCTCTCAGTGGCTACCTGGCTCTATACAGGACTAATTGTCTAAAGCTGCTCAGTGAAGAACCTGCCCAGAGCTATGATGGTTATGCCTTATCAGTGTTTACCACATGGCAAATGAGTTTCAACAAGCTCAGTCAGCCAGCTGCTATGTTCTTACAGCTGTGTTCATTTATCCACCGAGAGGGGATCACAGAGGACATATTCAGAAGGGCAAGCTGTTCCAAGGCCCTGGACAGATGGGAAGACAGACCTAGAAAACGACAGAAACTCAATCCTCCAGCAGTTCAGTCATCCCAACCTCAGAGTTCTGCAGTGGATAGCAAGGAAAGAGCTCAGGAATTTCTTTCAAAATTTCTAAAACCAACTGGAGTGTGGGATTCCTTCCAATTTATTCAAGCCACAAATGAGATCAAAGCCTATTCTCTCATCAACTTCAACAAAGAGCAGAAATCATTCTCCATCCATCCCTTGGTACATGAGTGGAGTCGAACAGCCCTTGCTGACCCAGATTCAGGTCATTCATGTATGGGTGAGATACTGGGCATGTCCATTTCAGAAATTCCCAGAGAGGATAAACAGCTCGCAAGTTTGAGCTTAGTTTTGCATGTTGCTGCCTTACTAACATTTGGCATGCCCAAGATGGTCAGTGATTATGGACTACAATATTCTGATATATTGGCTATGGTGCCAACCAGTAGTGTTGCAAATGGAACCCAGAAGACAAAACGGTACTTTTCCGTTTAAGAATTGCACCATCAACCCGCTGGGCACGAAATCCGACGGGCGGGACCCAGTGTCGAGTTGAATTCTCGGATGTAATTTCTAGCAGAGAATCGATTGGGGCTCATTGTGGAATCAAGGACGGAAATTTTGCGCAATGAGATGCGCTTGAACAGCAGCGCCAAACTGATTTTCTTGTTGGATTTGGAAGCGAGTTGAGGCGAACACTAAGAAGTGGGACCTGGATGCCCACATGTGAATGGAACCAGCACTTTGAATAAAAGAGGCATTTCCGACTACTGACGGAGGCCCAGATAGTCAACCGTAGGAAACATCACGGGTGAATCAATGGAATATGAGGGAGCAATCGTGCAACGAAAGTGGTGCTACCAACACCAATGTCATGGCACTTCGTATAGTGCGATTAATGTCGCGAGAGTTTTGAGAAATAGGGAATGCCAGGGCATACGACAAAGGCAGAGGCGAGAGATGCGCGGGAGGTTTAATAGTCGTCAAAAGGGCGACGGGCAAGATCCAAGTCCGTCTAAAATATCCGAGTCGGAACTAGATCGACTGCCCCGATACGGGAAATTCACGGAGTATTCGTTGTCCAAGCAGAATAATTGTAACTGAGAGCCAGCGCCAGTAGCAGCCCCAAGAGAAATAAAACCGTGCCGCACAAGCTGGGTGGCCAACGGAAGGGTCCTTCCCATATTCATAAGCTCATGGAAGCTCGAGACTGAATGGGCGCTCCATTAATAGCTTGCACAGCGAGCGGGAGGTGGGCGGCCAACCTTGAAGGTAGTGGAGCGAAACAAAGGCTCGACGTTTCATATTACGTGATTGATGCCGGCCCGCGCTTGCCCGGTCCTACTTGCTCTCTACCGCTTGGAGCGAATTTTGAAACTCTTCCCCTCGACGCGTACCCATCAATCCTGGGATGGCTAGTTTTATTATGACTCCCAATAGCTGCGTCGTGTTCTCAAAGTCTCCCGGACGACTCATTCGCCGAACTTCAAAGTCACTCGCTCCAAGCTCGTCAATCAGCCTCTTGCCGCCCGTTGCGCCGAGTTGAGCTCTCTGGCGGCATGAATTGAACGTTTGCTCGTCTTCGAGATTATATCCAAATCGGCCTGGCGTTCTGGATTCATTGAAAGGTATGCTGCCGCAATAATTCTTTCCCTCCAAGCAATGTCGCTGATCTCGTCCCATGACTAGTATTAGTAACTTACATTCTCGCGCTTGCGCTCTGCCTTGATGAATACGTCGTGCGCTTTCGCTATTCGCTTTGGACAAGATATTCAGACATGGTGAGTGTTGGAGGCTTTGCATGACGCAAATACCGAGCACTCATGAAAAACTCGATATAGCTCCCCATCACGACCCTACGAGTCTATGGCCCGCGCGTGGAGTGTCAACGAGCAGACCCACGAGTACCTGTCCTTTTATCTTTCCTTCCTCAATTGCTTCTACTTGCCCCGCATCTCCCCTTCCTCTTCCATTCCGCCCTAGCGACAATACTGACCTCGCTCCAATATCTTCAATCTGAGCGCTCGGACGCTAGCCTCCCCTGAGGCACATCGAACGACGTGTAATGGGACAACATCTACCCCAGCGGCAGCCACGACGGCCCCAACACCACTGCGCCCGCCTCCGCGCCGTCTTGGTCTAAAGGAGCAGAACGACATTGTGCGACACGCTCGCTGTATGCCCGTCGCGTTTAGTCCAGCGCACCACAGTGGATCGCACAGCGCAACTTGTGCGCTTCCCACCTCGGACAATGGGCGCGCAGCCACGCAATCATAAGAAGCGCGCGCATATCACCTGCAGTGCCTCCCAGTCCCCGTCTTGGCGCACGCGGGTAGCAGGTGTGCTTGATGTCTGCCAGCAGCCGCCTCCTGGAGGGAAGATGCCGCCTCGCCCTCAAGACGATCTTCGCCACCTGCCCTTGATGTGGCTTCACGGTGCGCGGTGGACGGATGCCTGCCAGCGGTGGACGGGGATGCACGAAGAGGATCGTGACCCTGATTGTTTCAACACCGAGAGCGAGCAACGCGACACTTTTTTCGCCATCCAGGTTTCTGCCCATCCCTCTCCGCTCCCATTACCGTCTCGTGCTCGAGGCTCGGTCCACGCTCCTCGCTACATCTCCTTACCGCGTCTCCCCTCATCGTACCTCCCCTGCCTCCCGCTGCGTCACCGCCCTTCCGCTTCCACACGCCGCCTCACCGCGCCCCACTTCCTCGCCCTACCTCGGCTCACCACCTACGATTTCCGCGTGGCGCGGCGGACGTCGATATCGTCGCGGTGTCTTCGATGCTGCGCCCGTGGCTCGAAGTACGTTGGGCGACGCTGTGGAGGGTAGGAGCGCCCGCGCTCTGCGCGTGGTCCTACGTGCGACGCTGCGGGATTTGTGTGCGGGCGTGATGCTGTCTTCGTTTTCCGGCGTCGAGGCCGAGTTCGGCGGGGAGTGTGGGCGTACGACAGGCGGCACTACGAGGAACAGGAGGAGACGAGGAAGAGAAGAAAATCGAGTTGGGAGCAAGCGTGGCCGACTCGCGTGCTTCCCTACGCACGGCGCGGCGGTGCCTGTGCGTCCGCAAGAGCAGTATCGAGACCAAATTCGGTGAGACGCCCGCCAACGCGAGGTGGAGGAGACGACGAAGAGCGGGAGGACATAGGGATGGGGGAGGTGGACAGCGCGAGCGGTGTCTCCGTAATCGCACCACTAGCATCAAGGTCGCGTGCGGCGCGGTGGGCTGGTGCGCGTGAGGCGCGTGCGCTCGACATTTACTGCCACCAGCGCACGACAGGTCGACTTGGCAGAGGAGCCGCGCAACGGGTAGACGGTGGGGCCGCCGCGGGTGTAATCGAAATGGAACGCGGGGCGGGGGCCAGCCATCAGACCTCCCACGTGTGTTCTTCATTCAAGATGTCGTGGCCTCGCCTCCGCCGTGTACCCCCTCTGCCTCGCTTTCCCAGCCTCTTGCGTGTTGCCGCTTCCTCGATGATGCTCTCAATACTCCTCCCCTCAATACTTCGTCATTCGCACCTCCCATCTTTCATCCTCCACAGTATTACCCTACGCTCGCGCCCCGCAAACTCGATGCTACGGCACCGTGTCCTCCGGGCGATCCCTGCGCTTGTGGGACCGCCGGCCGCTCGCGACCCGACTTCCTTCGCAATCACAGACGCTCTGCGCGCGCTCGACGCCGCCTACACAAGCGTGTCTGCGATGTCGAGGCCGCTCGCCGGTCATTTTCGATGCACGGAGAGGTCGTGTACATGTCACCGCAGCCGGAGGGCGGAGTGGGCGGTGGGCAGATGGGCACGACGCCGCGGAAATGGAATGGGGAGATGGACATCGAATGGGCTTTACTATATTTCTGCACCCCGACCACGGACTTTCGACGCTAGATAAAGCTTTTTTCCTTTACCTTCAACTCGTATGTCCTGTATCTTGTCCTCGCGAGGGAATTCCATCACTGCTGAATTACTCGGATTCAAGAATTCTTTGGGCTGAGTGGGGACCAAAAGTGGAAAGGTATGCTAATGCCGTTGATGGCCAACATCTCGACCACGTTTCGTTGTTGTCCTCCACTAGCATCTGGTCCATTTATTGCGAAGCGAATCCTTGCTTTGCGTGCTCAATCGCGAACTTCACTGGATCCTCCACGCATATTACATATACTGTACTATTTCGATCAATTCGGCGGTCACGCGTCACACACCCCCTGTGCCGCGACGAATTTTGGTCTCGGTCACTGGTCACAGCGCCCAGTGCCGAATGTAAAATCCGTGATATCCAGGCCAAATCTTCCTTTGAGGTGCAAAAAAGGTGGGATTTGCGGTTTTTCTTGTCTCCAGTGCCGAATTTTTGAGAATGTCACGCCAAAATTGGCTGGTTGCCGAAGTGCCAAATCGGTGGTTTCGGTCACGGGTCACAACCCATGCCGAATTGATTGAAATAGTACAGTACTTTGTCATTCCCCGGATCGAAGACATCAAATATTCCAAGGCTCCCAGGTGTGTCTAGCAACCTCTCTCTGAGAGGAATAGAGTTCCATTTGAATCTAACTGGCGCCAGACGCCATTTCGGCTCAAGGCGGCCGACCTGGCATAGCCACCTGATTGGCACATGTCTTGGCACTCTTCCCCGACCAAACATCGAGGACCTGTCTTCTGCGACACCCTTGACAGACAATATTGGAGAGAGAAGAATAGATTTTGGAGCAAGACTAACTACAAGATAGTTCAACACCTTGGTATGAAGGAAAGTGTGATGTAGTTAGAAACAGTTGAGGCATCATACAAGAGATACATCTAGCATAGAAATGTAAGTGTACTTGACCACGAATCCTGTTTCGTTCAAATAAATGGCATGCTCCTTCAAGTGTAGAGTAGGATTCAATGGGGATAAATCCCTGAGAGTGTGGGTCCAAGAGAAATGATCAGAGGATAATATTGTGGTAAGAGACAATCAGAGAGTCATTCCTGTCTTCAAAACAACGTAAGTAATTGCAGGTTCAAACCATTCCATGTGGGTGAGATGGTTCAACCTCAAGGCATAGCCTTGAAATGCAATGTGAAGAATAGAAATGCAAGCTCGGCAGCGTCAGGTCCAGTACCAAGAGTTTCAGTAGCATGCCTAAGACCTCGGCATTGCACGCAGACAGATTGGGCAGAGCAAGGATGCGCACGGAGGGTACGGGGTGGGGGCGGGTGCGTAGGACCTGGAGAAGAGACGCGGATTGGCCGCAGGAGTGCAGGACGAGAGTGTGAGGGAGAGCGATGGGGTGGCTGTGCACCCTTCAATCGCCTCTCGATACGGGCCGGAGTTCCGATGCTCAGATTAAAGTGAGTCTATCACGCATCCGTGCGATGAGGTGACCACATCTCGGTTCAGGGACAACCAGATAGTGTTTCACTGCGAGAGCTGGCTCCCTGAACCGTGGTTTGTGGTAGCAAGACAAGAGGTAGACGTGAAGATCAAAAAGCGTCACAGGTGCCGTGCTTGTGACCTGACACATTTTTTTTGGTGCAAGCTGCACCATTTGGATGACTTCAGCCAAAATGCCACCAATTACAGTATCCTTGGAAGAAAATACTGCAGCTCAGCTGCTGGAACTCTTACAGTCTGCTCCACCTTCAATGCACCCTGTTTATGCTGCTCTGAGATCTTCGCTGTCAGCTTATAAATGAAAATGTTGTACTAAGGCATGGGTTGGTGAAAATGAGACGGTTTATTGCTGTCCACGGGAGTCGGAGAAGGGCTTGAGGTCCGAGTAACCGAGTCGAAGATTCAACGCCAAGACATGTGTCAATCAGGTGGCTGTACAAGGTCGGCCGCCTTGGGCCGAAATGGCGTCTGGTGCCAGCTGGACTCAAATGGGACTCTATTCCTCTCCGAGAGAGGTTGCTAGACTCACCTGGGATGTGGGTATGCTACATCAAGGTATTCTGAGCTTTCCAGGAAAAAAAGTTTCAGAAAGTAAAAAAAAACTTCTGTTTTGATTTATGCAACGTTTGGTCCGTCATATTCTCAGACATCATCTCAACATTATCTTCGCCGGCATATTCCTTTTTTGATTTCGATAAGTATGATAGTACATCTCTCCTGGAATCAGCCGGTCTCATCAAGAACCCATGGCTTATTTCTTGGTGCTGGCAGAGACGGCACAGCGGACCCGTTGATTTACCAACTCCAACCGTACGTTTTCCAACCGGGATGAAAATCCCGCAGCGGTGCTGTCGGATTTATGCGGGCGTCGTATCATCCGAGGCTCGGGTGCTAATATACCCCACTACATCCTTTTTTTTCGCCTCCTGCTACTTCGGCGATTAATCTGGATGAGTGTTCTGACCAAATGATTGCTTGAGCTGCTGGGATGCTTCTATCCACGGATGTTTCTGTCTTTGTTGCGCCCTCCAGATACATCCACCCGTCTCGTCGGCGCAGAGTAAGTTTGTTCCGCGGCTTTCCTGAAGAAGTCGAACCGGAAGTTATTTCCGGTCCGTTTGCCCTCAGGTAATCTGACTTCCCTTCTTGGGTCTTTTTTCATGGAAAGCACACTCACGCGAGTTACTTAACATCCTGCATTCCGATTTAGAAGAGGCTATTGCCTCAATACGGTGACTCCTGGTTGATAAGATAATGGGCTTGTGCTCCGATGCTTCAAGTTCTGTGTCGACTTGCTCCATTCTTGATTTTGAATTGTACGAGTCCGAACTGTCTTGCCATCGCTAGTGCCCAGCGTTGAATCATTCCTTGTTTGTTTTCACAACACATCTCTTTTGAAATTTCTCATCTAGGCTCGTTTTGTCTCGCATGTATTTTTCACTGCGCCACCTGTTGACTGATCGACTTCGACACCACGATGGGTTATCTTTTAGTTGCATGTGGTACTTGGAATTTTTTGCTTGCCGGTGTCACGTACTACTCATCGACAGAATTCTTTCCCTTATCCACCAAATCCGGCGGGGTCCGCTCGAAATCATGTCTCTATTTTTGAACCAAAAACAATCAGTGTCACAGCATTGGTAGGGTTCCGATCCGTTTCCGTTTGCGACGGGTCGACGGCCCGTCTTGACGGTTTCCGTTCCGTCCGTAGAGCTGCTCTGCCTGCGCAAAAAACGGACAAGTACGGGACGGGTTCACCTGTTTATACGGGACCCGTATCCATCCGTAAACGGGTCGGCGGATAGACTAGACAACATGCCTACTGACGCAAATTTGAGTAAGTTTTGGTACAACTTATATGATATAACAGCACTCACAAGTCTGAGGAAGTTCTGAATAGGCTCATGAAGCCTCACAGGTCACCGGCCAGCTGTCTTGGTGTCTGCCGAGAAGCCTGAATTGTAATATCCAGCAAAGCTGGATCGAGGTTTGAAGTCTGAAACACTATGGTAGCTTTTCATGGCAGATCCACCTCCAACAAATAAAAATTAGCTGAATCAATCACCAAAATATATGCATACTTCTCTGAACCGGTGAGATGATGTTCACCACAAAATTACCAAATTGGGATCACTTACTTGACTGCGCTCCAGAGTGGTGTTCAAATAATGGTGTTGGCAAGTAATGCAGAGGTAGCAAATGCTAACACAGACTTTCAAGAAGTGCCCTTGCAATAATTCCGCAGTTGGATGGGCAAATACCAGAATGTTCATCCCAGACCCATCGAAACAGCTGTTCCTCGACCGCCGTCTCCGTAAAACGGACGGGTCGGAGCCTTAAGCATTGGGCGCCAATCTTCTGATAACCATCTCTTCATCTTCTTCAGAATTTAAAGTTCTTCCATACCACAGCATAAAATTCCGAGCCAACCATCCAACCCCTCCAATTCCAGTTGTATCTTCCCATCGGCAACCCGCGCGCTGAACCTGACATGGGCCCCGGGCCGAGTGCGATCTTATGCGGGTGGTCGATCAATTGCGATCACAGGAAAATAAGTTTTGTCCTTTGTCGAAAGTCCATTCACTCAAGTACGTTCCAGGCCCGGTTTTCTCGTCCAATGATCATACCTCTGCAGCCATTTGCATCAGCCATTCCCTATTCACCAACGATTGTCTCTCTCCTACTCCTATCTCAACTCCTGGCTTGGCTACGGTTCAAATTCCCGCTTTCCTTCATGCCATATCCTGAAATCTTCATATCTCATCCGTTGATACCCCGATTCCCTTACCCACTCGTTGAAAAACATCATCCATCCCCCAACTTGGCCTCAGGCGTTGGCGCTGCCCTCCCGTACTCGATTCCTAAAGACTAACGTATCTTCGAGCGAAAAAATCGGTACTGTGCCAAATCGCAATCCTTGTATGCCCTTTCCCACTGCTGCGTCTGTCCTCTACGCTTGAGTTTAACTGACCCTCGCCTCGATGATCTATTCTCGAACTCGGTTCCTGCTGAGTCGCTGAGTCCTCGCTGGGTAATACAAACATTCGCACTGTGACTCGCGTGTGCACTTGGGCAAGTTCTTCATTCTTCAAGTTGGCTACTTTCCACCAAGCTACACTTCTCAACTCATAGAGCTTATCTGGCTTTTATCCGGGCTAACTTTGCAGCACAATTCCAGTCGATTTCCGACACTCGTGGCTCTTCATGCCTCAAAATCGAGCAAAACAGGGGGCGTGTGAAGAATCAAGAGCAACCAGTCCGAGCCATGTTGTTTGGGGTGAGAAAGGTTTCCAAAACTTAAAGTTCTGGAACAGGATCCGGAAGTGTCAAAACTGAAAAGTTTCTACAACGGTTCCGGAAGACCTGAAGCTGTTTCTCTGCGCTCCCGGAACCGATCGGCCCGTCCCAGGCTGCCCCTAAACTTTTAGTTTTGAGAATAGTTCAAGGAGGAGCCAGAACTTTTGGTGTTGGGAACCGTTTCGGCCGGCCAGAAACTTTTAATTTCAGAAACAGTTTTGACATTCACGAACCCGTTTTCGAAACTTTAAGTTTTGGAAATGTTCCCAGACGCCCCAAAACAACAAAGTTTCCGGAGTATTAGAACCGGACCATACTTCGTATGGCGCGCATACGGATACACACCACTCGGCTTCCATCGGACTCGCCTCAGCTTAGCACGAGTTTCATTGTACTTATCCCGGTCCCTGACTCGAATTCACACTCAACCATATCAAATAAATCCTGGAACAACTTGGATAAATCGACCCATATAGCAGTTCACTTCAAATTATTCATTCACGTATCGCTGCTTTGACCCCCACAGATCTCCAGTTAAATCTGCACGGACCTGCATATACACAACAAGACATGTCTTTGTTTCGCTTCTGCAGTGTCATGAATCACCCAGGTTCCAACTTTTCGCGCGATGTGTCTGTATGCGTACAGACATGTCTGCATCACAGGACTCTCATGACACGACCACGGGACCTTCTCACGATTGAAACCCAATTGCGAGTTTCAAAGGACTGGGATACAAGAAGACATGAAGGGTTAGGGGCACCCGCACAGTCGGTCCTCCAACCATCAGACGCTAATACACGGGAGCTCAATTGCGGGCTTCAGAAACTGGGATACGGGAAGATGTTAAGGGTTAGGAACCTGCACAGTCGGTCCTCCTAACCCTCAGACACTATGGTGATAACACACAGGAGTTTAGGAGCATCAAGCATTAATGCTCCTTAACGTTGCAATGTAGGAACTGATCACAATCATATTAATTTATTCATAACGTATATAAGCACGGTAGAATCTCCTTGTACAGTAGATTCTACCTCGTCTAATCTCAGGCTTCTGCTTTTGCTTGACTTAGGGATTGTCTCCACCTGCTTCCTCTCCATTCTATTACAGGTTGCGTCCACACCCCCCGTATTATACTTGAGTGGATATCATACCCTGTTTGACTCGTTCCAGGTTCCACCTCGCATCCCGACCCACAATATACGGCCTCCTAACAAGGAGTCCATTCAGTTGGTCTTGCTGCTCGGGGAACGCATCAGTTATTAGCGGCTGTTGGGTTTCTCCTGGTTGGGGTTCTTGCCGGGTTGCTCGTTGTTTAGCCGACCCAGAGGCCGTTGCTGACATGCAGGCTGCAGCAGTTGAAGGCCTCTTGGTTTGGTCTCTGAAACTTGAAATCCTGAACAAAATTTTTCTTCGCTAGGTTAATCAGTGGTTAACAAATCACAATTAGTCATAATCGCCCTCATCCCGCTCCTCCCCCCGCCAGCCAAAGTGATTAATCAAGTAATGCTCAAGTAGGATTATGTGTTGAGACGGTCATTGATTAATCAAACTTCATATGGTTCCTGAGAGAGAGTAGATAGCTGGACCTGGAATTGTGAAACAAAGATTGAATGCCTTGACTGAGCGAGCAGCCTTGTGCAATCGGATGCGGATGGGTCCAGGTCAGGAGAGTGTAGTGTCAATCACATGCCGCATTATGGTAAGAAGGCAGAGTGATTTGTGGCTTGTTCAATCGGGCGTAGGTGGGTCCAGTGGGTCCAACATGTGGATCACACACCACACTATGCTAAGAAGAAAGAGCGATTTGTGGCGGGATTCACCGCCGATCAGCGATGTCTGCACTCCAATCCACAGTAATATAAGTAATATATAATGCTGTGAACACGGCCGTAATGGCTGCACAGACACGGTCAACACGGTTCACTCCCGTGTTGTGTCCGTGCCGTCACAGAAATATCCAGAAGCTCCACGGACACGGTACCGTGACCGTAATACGGTGCTGTATTTCGTGCTTCACGGTTACGGTGTCCAGCCCTAGTGGAGGCAAGTGAGAAGGCTGAAACGAGTGGAAGGCGCAAACGGGACTGGAAGCCCAACACACTCTACGCTCGGTGGCGGTGACAATTTGATGAAGACGGCTCCGAACACTAGGGAGAAGCGTAGGGTAGCTGAAGGGTGTCCGACCTTGAATTCCGGCCCTTGTTCCAGTGAGCATTCGTTGCGGAAGCAAAATGGTCAACGTCGATCACGGATCAACGTTGAACAACATCAACTGTCAACCGTTCATGTGTTCACGATTGGCCCGCAGGGCCGCTCCGCACTGGTTTTGAACCCAAAACTCGTGAATAGTAGGTACCTGAACCTTTCGTATGGGTCCCTTGTGACTTACGAAAAATCTTCGTATGAAAACGAGAGTGTGACGCGGGACTTGCGATCTGGTTGAAATACTAAAGTACCACTGGACCGTAAGCTCCCGTTCTTACTTTTCGACTGAAGTGCCCCACCGCGCTCTTGTACTGTAATATTTTGACCATAAATTCATGACCTGTGACCTGTTACCTCTAAAATTATCAGTGATGGGTTCATCGGCCGCAGTGACCTGTGACCGCTATTTCGACATGGTCAAAATGTTGACCTCAGATTCACATCAACCGCCAGTAAATTTTCGGGTGGTTTTCGAGTCTCCTTGGCATAGTTTCGTGCAAAATCATAGTATATCCGTAGTGCTGGAAAGGTGCGGTTCGGTTCAAGCACGTGCCGAACCCCGAACCTGAACGCGGCGTTCAGGTTCGACGCGTTCGGTTCTGCGTTCAGAGGCATTCGAACGCCGAACCGAACTTAATTTTCACACAAAAGGGCCCCGCAACAGATAAAAATTCCACGCAATATTTAATGACAAGCAAGAATGGTGAGGGTATTCAGTCTTCAGTGGCGGAATCCTCGTCCTCAGCGTCATACCCCAAATCCTCGTCCAGCTCAGCAATCAGAGCATCAATGTGCTCGGCGGCGAGTGTTGTTGCGCTGATGTGACCATTGCGGTAAAGTCCAACCTTGCCGAACGCTGAACCCGAACGCGGTGTTGGCTCAGCCACGTGCTGAACTTGAACCTGAACCGGACCTTGCCACCACTATATATCCGACAATGTTGATTACCCGAGTATTTTGCCACAAGAAATAAATTCTCCAAGGCTCAATGAAGGTTCGGTTGGCTTTCGGTTTGATCAGTTCGGAACCGAATACCGCAATAACCAGGAAAGTTTCACGGCCAACGAAAAATGCCATTTTTGCTTTCAAAAAGTCGCTTTTTCGAGCTTTTTTTTTTTTTCAACAGTCACAGATTTTCATGGCCTCTAGTGATCTGTGGCCTTTGACAAATAGGCTCAGTTTACGGAGGTCTGTGAGCTGTGACTAATACTACAGTAATACTAGTCACATCAATTGACAATATAAATTGTATTGATTTTGAGAGTTTGCTGCTTGCTCAAAAATATGGGAAAAAAATAACACTGATATTCAAATTCAGGTTGTAATAGGTCAAGTACATGGAGGGGATGGAGAAAATGGCACCAAGGGCTGCACTGCAAAAGAAGAAGAGCCTACAATCCATAATGCACAAAAGGAACCCAGCGTCTGAAAGGAATCTCTGGTTCCTTCCGCAACTTTTTAACAGCGAGATGGAGTGCTTTGGCGGCTTGTGTGAGATCCGGAAGTACGGGAGGGTTGGAATTCGGATCACAATTTCTGAAGAGATTTTCGTAGAAAGTGTCCGCAATCTTGGGACCATCAAGATCGTTCATGGTCCTTGATGATGTGAGATCTGTGCACAAGGAAAGAAAATCCAACTCACCACATCGTTGCTACTACTCCGCGGAAGCCGGCAAATAGCAGGGTTGCTGCAAAGTGCATGGCTTCGTCCGGTACTTTCTTATCACCCTTTGCTGTCTCGCATGCACTAAGAAATGCGAGTGACATGCATTTTTTAGGATCCAATGAGGTGGCTCCCTCAGGCCTGCGCATCATATCAGAGACTTTGAGGTGCCCACCAGTGAGGATGAGGCCACTACCAAGTGGGTGGTTAAGATCTTGGACTCCATGACACGCAAAATGCACTACTGATGATCCTCGAAGATGAAGGAGTGCACTTTCCACCGTGGAGTTGACCAAACACGTAAGCCATTGGTCGGGCACTCTGGTCATGATTTTTTTTAACTCTATCCTAGCGCCAGGCAATGGTGGAAAGCCAGGGACCTTTGGCTCAATCACAACAGTCATTTTGAACTGGATGGCAGTCGCAGGAGGAGGGTCAAGCAGTGCAGTGAGAGTCGGTGTATAGGATGAAATCACATAATCCGACACACAATCTGACATGTCTGCGTCATATATCCCTGCTGCATGGATGGGAAGGAAGGCAAAAGGTCCAGTTGGGCACCACCATAGTCGCGGTGGATCAACAGATTTCTACAAAGAAATGAAATGGATTGCTAGTATTACGTGAAAAATTCTGTACTTACCTGTAGACCGAGGGCATGAAGCACTGGCTTCACAATATTGTTCCAAAGCTCAGTAAGAAGTCCTCGAAAGACCTCTTCCAGGTCCACTTTGATGGTCCCTTCTCGTCCAGCGAATAGTCGAGCCCGTAGTTCCGACCTATGATTCCCATGTTCGCAACTTTCAACAAATGTTTCAAAATCAAAGGCCAGGTTTGAAAGGCCACGAGATAGGTCCGCAAGGAGGTTCATTTCAGGATGTATGATCTCTGGAAGCTTCACATGTGAACTGGAGTGGAGAATGTTACAATCAATGCAAAACAAGTAGAGTTGGTGGTAGTCAGAATCACAATTGGGCCTGATACTGCGCTTGTTGCAGTGTGGCAATGACCTTTGGCTGCATAAAATCCTCGAACCCAGGCAATTTTCGAACTTCTTCGACAGTTGTCTCCCAGTCTTTATTGAGCTGGCGACAATGGGCCCCGTCAGACTCAATAGATCTGATTTTCTGCTGGCTATCTGTTGATGGATTCCTTGAGGTGTCTCTGAAGGAAGCCTGCTCGAGTTGCGCCGCTAAATCTTCCAGTTTGGTAAAGAGTCCAGGGTGAATTGTTACCAAATGATCAAGTGGTGTCTGCAGATGTAGAGCTTGGGACCAGAATATGGAACGGCTAGCCTCTAACATTTCTACGGCAGTATTGTATTGACTCAGACCCACAGCACAAGCGGCAGCATTAGATGCCAGAGTGGTCTCTGTCACAGTGGATAAAATTTCCTGGCGAGATGGAAGATCAAGATGAAGTGCAGCAAGTGAGGGAGTAACTTGATTGCTGTATGATATGCAGTTAGGGATGAGGTAGGACAATATTGAGCCATACCATGGCCCAAGACCATGCATAGCGCAACCGAGTGGAGGGGGAGGAGGAATGGTATGTTGCAGCCTCTTGGAAGAAGTGACAGGCACTTTCAAGGTCATGGCTATTGTGTGCTTGTTCATACAGAGAAATAAAGCACTTAGCAAGGCCTTGAAGTGAGGAGCCCCGCTCAGGATGAGGTGGCTCACACAAACTCAGTGCTTCATGGTAAAATGCTATGGCCTTTTGAACATCCATTGTATCTCCCTGCTGCTGAAGTCTCATCAGGACTGCATTGGCCAGACTGTTGAGTGAGTTTCTACGATCTGGATGAGGTGATTCACACAGGGTCAGTGCTTCACTGTGGAGTTCTATAGCCTCATCGAGATCCCTTGTATTTCTCTGGTGCTCAAATCTTGTCAGAACCGCATTGGCCAGATTGTGGAGGGACTGCCGACGACTGGATGAGGTGGGTCACGCAGGTCCAGTGCCTCTCTATGGAGCTGTATGGCCTCATTAAGACTCCTTGTATCTCCCTGCTGCTCAAATCCTTCCAGGATTGCATTGGCCAGGTTGTTGAGGTACATACCACGATCTGGATGAGGCAATTCATAGAAGGTCAATGCTGCTCTGAAGAGTTGTATGGCCTCATCGAGATCCCTTCTGTCTCTCTGCTGCTCAAATCTTTTCAGGACTACATTAGCCAGATTGTTGAGGGACATGCCACGATCTCGATGACGTGGTTCACGAAGGGCCAGTGTTTCTCTGTGGAGTTCTATAGTCTCGTCAAGATCCTTTGTATCTCCATGCTGCTCAAATCTTGCGTAGATTGCATTCGCCAGACTATTGAGTGATCTGCTATGTTCAGAATGAGATGGTTCACAAAGGGCCAGTGCTTGTCTGTGAAGTTCTATAGCCTCGCTAATATCCCTTGTATCTCCCTGCAGCCGAAATCTTGTGAGCACTGCGATTGCCAGATTGTTCAGAGACTGCAGACGATAAGGATGAGGTGGTTTACGAAGGGCCAGGCTTCTCTGTGGAGTTCTATGGCCTCATCAACATCCCTTGCATCGCCCTGTTGCCTAGATCTTGTCAGGACTGCATTGGCCAGATTGTTGAGTGAATTGCCACGATTGGGACCAGGTGATTCACAAAGTGCCAGTGCTTCTCTGTGGAGTTCTATGGCCTCATCAATATCCCTTATATTTCCTTGCTCCTCAAATCTTGACAGCACTGCATTAGCCAGACCGTTAAGAGTCGAGCTGTGATCTGGATGAAGTGGAAGACAAAGTGCCAGTGCTTGTCTGTGGAGATCTATGGCATCATCCATGTCCCTTGTATCTCCATACCGCTCAAATCTTGTCTGGACTGCAATCGCCAGATTGTTCAGAGACTGCAGATGATGAGGATGAGGAGGCCCACGAAGGGCCAATGCTTCTCTGTGGAATTCAATGGCCTCATCAATATCCCTTATATCTCCCTGCTGGTTAAATCTTGTCAGGACTGCAATGGCCAGATTGTTGAGGGAGCTGCCACGATGAGGCAGTTCACAAAGGGTCAGTGCTTCTCTGTGGAAATTTATGGCCTCGTCCATGTCCCTTGTATCTCCACACTGCTCAAATCTGGTATGGACTGCAATGGCCAGATTGTTGAGTGAGATGATACGATCTGGATGAGGTGGTTTACGAAGGGCAAGTGCTGCTCTGTGGAGTTCTATGGCATCGTTTAAGTCCCCTGTATCTCCCTGCTCCTCAAACCTTGTCCAGAGAGCAGTGGCCAGATTGTTCAGAGGCTCCCCACGGTCAGGATGAGAAGGTTCACAAAGGACCAGTCTTTGTCTGTGGAGGTCTATGGCTTCATTGATGTCTTTTGTATTTCCCTCCTGCAAAAATCTTGTCTGGACTGCAATTGCCAGATTGTTCAATGACCGCCCATGATCCGGATGAGGTGGTTTGCGAAAGGCCAGTGCCTCTCTGTGGAGCTCAATGGCCTCTTCAATGTCCTTTGTGTTTCTGCCCCATTCAAACCTTGTATGGAGTGCAGTTGCCAGATTTTCAAGAGTTATGTGACGATCTGGATGAGGTGCCATATCCAACACCTCTCTGTGGTATCCAACCTCCTCATCAAGTTCCTCTGAATTCATTTTCTCCTCCCTAAAGCACATCCGGTCAGTTATGCTTGACTTGTGGCTGACTGCCTGAAGATTACCTATATTCAAGGATGTAGTTTCCTTGAGAAGTGATGCATCAGTCCCAAGATCTTTTACACAAAAGAGACTTACGAGTATGAGCAACAGGGCTAGATGATGACGGGAGGATCTGACTAGAGATTTCCACCAAGCCACCTGCCTTTATAGCTCACCCGTTACAGGACAGCTGTCATGACTTTCATCTGACCAGATTATAATCAGCCTTGTGTCACCTTGGGTAGTGTGCTGGCGATTTAAATAATACCGTAATGGCTGGTAGCTCTCCACAGTCAATAGCTATGAGAAGACTCACAGTCTGCTTCATGATAACTCCTGGTACCGTTGAGCGTTAGCTATATCCAGGTCCTCCGGATCTCGCTCCCGTGGATATATATGTAACCGGACAAGAAGGAACCACAAAAAGTGGTGGTACCTTAGTGTCTGATGTGGGAAGAGGTACCAGGGGTGCGTAGTATTCAACATTCTGGTTCTTGACAATTCAATCGTGTGCCGCCCAGCTGCCGCATTTATTCCCAAAGGAGAACACGATCAGTGTCTGACCATGAAAGTGCATCGCAGTAATATACGTCGCAGTGGAAACGGCAGCGACCGGCATCATTCGGCATTAGCATATCAATATTAGGGGAAGTCAAAGTTCGGTTGAGAAGTCGATTCGCCAGTCGATTCTGATGTCGATTCTGGTGTCGATTCTTGACACCAGAATCGACGATTCTCATGAATCCACGAGAATCGGTGATTCGACTCCAGAGTCGAATCATAGATTCCGATCGATTCTTGATGAATCGTCGACAACTCGATTCTCCAGCGTTTCTTGGTGGAGAATCGACAACAATTTGGTGCCTGAATCGACGGTAGAACCAACTCATGAATTGGTGGCTGAATCGACCCGCAAGCGAACTTTGACTTCCCCTAATCACTGGCTACTAAACCGAGTTTCAGTGAACGATGGTGAATCCCAAGGGGGTCTGCCCCAAACTGTCTGTCCTCCTTTGGTGTCCAATCCAATTCACTGGGCTTCAAATTGAAAAATCACCTTAAGAATTTGACTTGGACTCAGATGAGTCGGATTGACTGCTTTCCATGCATCTACTGCAACCTTCTCCGCAACCTGGTGGGATCCCTCTGTTCAGTTCTATCGCATATCAATTTAGTTCACTGGGTCTCATGTACTTGGCTAGGGAAGCTTTATAAGTCAGATCTTAGTTTACTCCCACGTAGGTTCGAATTCCCGTTGCACCTCGGGCCGCCAAAAGGCATTGCGAACATGCACCGATCCACTCGAAATTTACTGTTGGATGTACATAAAGGTGCGTCCCGCTCCATGCTTACCAGCATTTGTTCCCTGGGGATTTGATTTCGTTGTCACAGTATAGACTTTTATCGTGGAATCTCTGGTCGTTCTTGTACCGAATGGTCCTCCTTCCATGAGAAGGTAAAGGACCAATAAATACCTTATCCCGACTAGTTGTTATGGCCTCCACCCAACGTTTACTGAACTCCAGCAGAACGCAGTGGAGTCATTGCCAATGCATGGAGATCATAGAACACTGTCATCTTATCTTAGCGTGTCGTGGAATTAAAACCATCACTCAAGAATGTTCGCCAGCGGCCACCAAGATACACCAGCGGCCAGTGGTAGCTGCCAGAGAACTTCAGTCTTCCCACCGGCAGGCATATTACTCGTGGGTCGCCACCTCGTTCGATGTACTTTCCTCTCACAGGGAAATTCATTCACTTGGGCACCCATAAAATTGCCATTACATAAGTACGAGTGAATACCTGCTGCGCCGTGCGACAGCCTTACCCCAAAGGTACAATCTCAAAATGATATGCCCAGTTGACTGAGCCATCTGTATCAGAGCCTGGTGACGCGCAACACCTCTGGATGAAACCACCCTGTATTATATGTATGGCCAAAACCAAAAATAAACAGTGTATAATTGACGGTTAGTAGACCTATGTCTCAGTCTGGATCGACAGCACTGAAACGCCCATGATATATGTGCTACGACAACTACGAGCTCGGTAGGATACAGATCAGTAAAAACCGAAGATATGCAGAAGTTATACTCGTCGGGAGTGTGGACCTCAACCGAGCTCCGTTGGGCTTGGTCGGGGCCGGCGTCGTAGATTGGCCGGGTTTGCCTGTCGTTGTCGTAGACTGGTCGAGGTTGGGCGTGGTCGACGCCACAGATTGGTTGGCCATCGTTTGCGAAAATATCTGGAACGCCGCCTCGCCCACTGCCAGCGTCCCGTTTTTGTACGCGGGGACTTCGTGGCCGGCGCCGTAGACGCGGACGTAAGAACGGTGCGGAGGTGTGGATCAGATCTTGTACAAAATGAATGAATGGCTTAAGTCACAGGGTTCCCGACATTTTGAACTGTCCAGCGAGCTGGCCGTTCACAAGGTATGGTGCAAATTCCAGCTGATTGAACTTGGCGCTGAAGTTCATGTTGAGCTTCCCAATCTGTAAGAGTAAAAGAGAATCAAACATGAAAAATTGAATCGTGGTGATGTGGGTTACCATTGCCTCGACACCCATAAAGTTGCAGATGTAGTCCTAATGGCAAAGAAAAACTTAAAACGAAGCAGAAATGTAAAGATAACTCGAACGTACAGCGTCGCCGTCATAGATCATAACCCCCTCGCCCGAATTGATAACCACTTCGAGATGAGGCAGGGAACTGCGTATCTAGTCGCCTGGGGTCACCGAGTCCATCAGTCGAAACGAACGAAATCAGCCAAGTAAATCTACCATTATCCGAGAAATTGCCGTAAACTTCGTCGTTCGTCTCCTCCCACATTACTTCGGCGCCGATCTGAGTTTGGATGGAGTCCAGGAAGGAACTGATGTCAGGCGGGTAGGGGTCATCAAAGCCAGAGGGAACGTAGTAGACCTACACAGTCACAATTAAACCTCACTAAGAATTATATGATTAAAACATACATCAAACGCGCCGATGAGTGGGTCAAGGATTTCGCCGTTGCAGAAGCCCTGGGCGTCCGAGCAGAAAGAGTTGTTACCTCCATTGTTACGCTATGATATAAACCGCCATGAAGATCCAACACGGATGACAGCGACGGTTGGCACGGACCTGATCCTTGCAGCCCGTGGTTGTTGAATAGTTGAGCTGAAGGTGCGCACGGATACCCCGCGAGGTCCGATTGAATCTGATTTACGGAAGATATTTCCAAATCCGAGGATGAGGAAAGGCAGACGTAAAACTGTAAGAGCCACGCCCCGAAAGAAAACAAGAACACTGGCAAGTGGGTTGGCAGCAAGAGAAAAATGCTGGGAAGGTCGATGATGAAACGCGGCCGATAACGCAAAGAGCGAGAAATCCCAAGAAAGGAGGCCAGCTTGAGCCTTGAAGACAACTGAGAGTTTCACTCAAGTTTC